>JASEVX010000010.1:4179201-4494494 GCA_031761405.1 Serripes groenlandicus | reverse complement strand
ACATATAGGCTACTGGTTCTAAATTACTATTGCCAACATAGAATCGTCACATAGGCTACTGGTTCTAAATTATTATCGCGAACATAGAAACGACATATAGGCTACTGGTTCTAAATTATTATTGCCAACACAGAAACGACATATAGGCTACTGGTTCTAAATTATTATTGCCAACATAGAAACGACATATAGGCTACTGGTTCTAAAGTATTATCGCCAACATTGAAACGATATGTAGTCTACTGGTTCTAAATTATTATCGCTTATATGGAATCGACATGTAGGCTACTGGTTCTAAAGTATTATCGCCAACATAGAAACGACATGTAGGCTACACGTTCTTAATTCTTATCGCAAACATAGAAATGTAATTAAGTTGACAGTGAAGGTTCCCGTGAGACTGTATGTTGGCTCTGATAAAAATATCGCAAGTCTACGCATACAACATTGCACAAGATTTTTGTTGAGAAAACACAAACCGCTACAAATGTTACCGACTGATTTTAACTCAATCTACATTTGTCCCCCGGAAAAAAGGTAATGCTTATGTGTACGTTTCTCATTAAAGAGGTTGTTACCTTATCCAGCTTTTACAATAATTGTAAAACAATCCAACCATTCGTGCTATGTAATCTTTTGCTAGATTGTTTGCTATTCATGTAGCTATCCTTGACATATAATACTCCATGAATATGAGCTAATTTAAAACAGACGAATGATGGTGTTAACGGTAGTAGTATTAGAGCAGGATGAGGGGTAGCTAAGGAACAATTAACGAAAGAGATCGGTAAATTGGTCATTTATCATAAACATACGTATTCTGACGCAGAAACCTTATATAACATTGTGGAAAAAGCAATTTCTCTTTTTTTCACAATGTTTACAACTTTATTTAATAATGGTTCTTTCGTTTATACAGAGATGTCATATTTTTTACTGAACGATTTCAAAGTTGCTTATTGCAGTTTTGTTGTATGTGAGAAAGGGTTATAATTATATCTAGCACTCGTTATATCTAGCACTAGCGCTTTCAAAAAGGTAGATCCAGAGATATCATGGAAAACGATTAAAATTTAAACTTGTACCACGTTCAATTTCAGCTTTTTTCGAATAAACCCCTCGAAAATTTCGTGTTCCTTGTCGTCTAAGACTATGAACAGACTAGGGCAATAGTCGTGTAAAGGAACTTACATGTCCACCTGCACTTTCTGTATTTGTGAACTACGCTGTAATGCATTTTTGAACCATGATCCAGGTAAAACAACTGTAGATTAAGATCGGCCTATGCATTCCATCCATCCATGCCACCATATCCATGTTACTATGGGTGTCAGAAGTTAGTTTCTGTAACTCATTGCCTCATGGTGTAGCTATCAATCAGCGACGCGTTATGTAACTGCCCTTACGTCGTTTTCGAGCAGCAAAGATCAATAAGTTAACTTATTATTGTTTTGTTTGTTTTCAGGACAAAGGATTGGCAAAGAAGTTCGAAAGACAATGTTTTTAAAGTGGTCTGCTGCAGATTTGAAGTATGTGTTAAAAGGTATAATGTATCTACGCATTCTCCTTCGCAGAGTTGTCGTGCCTTACACTCACCTGCGCCGATATGTTAGAGAGTGGTGTCTATGTAGATATATATAAGCACAGGCGTACGAGTATCGTTGTCATATGACAACACTAGTTACTCTAAATTCCTTCATATCCTTTAATTGCAGGTTAGCAGCCATGGATTCGACATCCAAACAATATTAAATGAAAGAAAAACACTCGTCGATAAAACATGTAGCACAGCGATAACAACGAACGAAACAACAAGGGGGATAATCGGTGACAAGTCGATGAATGTATCGTACTGTATGATCCCCAAGGCAGGCTGCACAATGTGGCTACGAATATTTAAGTATTCGGCTGGCCAGAAAATGGAAACTGGTAACCCTTTGAGCATAAGTAAATATGAAATTCACTATACCAACATGGAGAAAATTAAGCGGTTTGACATAAACAAACATGCCGATTTTATTAGAAATTCATGGCGCATTATGACCGTTCGGGATCCATTTACTCGGTTATGGTCTGCCTACATCGAGAAACTATTACTTCCAGATTTCTGGCAGACGAAGGGCAAAATGATCATAAAGTTAACACGGCCAGATGCTTCAATCGAGTCCTCGAAATGTGGACATGACGTCACATTTCTATGGAAGCCCTGGAGGGCAATTTTGACTTGCGTCTAATGACTTGCGACTTTTGACTTAAGACTTTTGACTTAAGACTTATGACTTGTGACTTTTGAGTTATGACTTGTACCTTCATTGTAATATTGGCGCGCATTTCGAGAACGTGCGTAGAAGATAGCTGACGTTGGCAACGATAACGATAAAGGTCAAGGTCACACTTAGAGGTCAACATTTTGTATTTTATACCTAGTCCGGGTTATAACATAAAAAGATATTGTATCTTCATAATAATTGGTAGAAATGTTGACTCTGATATGTAGGCGTGTCAAGTACAAGACCCATGACTCTGTGTCAAAGGTCAAGGTCACATCAAAATTGTGTAATTTATACCTTGTCTGGTCTATAACTTCACAAGTAATTGTTGTATCGTCATGATGCTAGGTACAAATGATCACCCTGATAATCAGGTGTGTCGCATACAAAACCAATGACTCTATGTCAAAGGCCAAGCTTGCAATAAGAGGTCAAAGTCCAATTTCTTTAGATTGATACTTCCTGGGCCATTTCTTTTCTAAGCATTGTCATATATTCATTTTACTTAGTACTAATGTTCAAACTGGCGAGTAGGTGTGTTACGTACAAGGCCAATAACTATATGTAAAAGGTCAAGGTCACACTAAGAGACCAAATGTCAACAGTTGATAATTTATACCGTATCTGGGCAATACATTTATATGCCATTGTCATAGTTTCGTAGTTCTTGGCAGAAATGTTCATTCTGATTAGTAGCAGGTCATCGTGGAGACACTTGACTCTTTGTCAAAGGTTAAGGTCACAGTTGGAGGTCAAGGGTTAAAGTTTGGCAATAACAATTTGTTGTCGTTTTTTCATACAACAGGTAGAAATGTTCATTCTGATGAAAGGGTGTGTCACATCTAACACCCATGGCAGTCAATGTTCAAGGTCACACTAAGAGCTCATAAGTACAAAATGCTTGACAATAATGGGCTCGACATGTTGCCCACGGGCATCTAGTTGAACTAGGGTACCAATCCTCACACAATTGTTTTGTGGTTAGTTGTTGCGCACTCTAGCTGTACATTTTATATGGCTTCAGTGACACCGTGGTTATTGCCCATATGGTAGATATTTAAATTGTGGACACATTTCTGTAAGTAGATCTTAGCTGACTTAAATTTCGATGAAAAAATGCTGAATGCTGGCGGTTTGTACAGTTAATACTGGTAAACCGCTAGGTATGCGAAGCCTTGGTTATCCCTTTGAAGCCTCAGACGAGTTTGAAACTCGGTCATGTGCGTTAAGAACTAGGCCACAATGTCAAGTAACAGATAACCTTCTAAATCCCTGAATTTGTTATAGAACTGTTTTAGCTGAATTTAACCGACCAAGAGCGTTTCTGTTTATACAGCACATACCAAAAGATTCCGGTCAAGGGTTTGATACAACAATAAAAGGAAAAGATTCATTTACAACAAAATGCAATGCTTTAATTTCAGTGAAATTATTCACATTCTCTATTAACATGAAAGGAAATAAAAACAAAAATATACAATAGATCAAAACACAAAGAACAGTTCTCGGGAAAGTCATTCTTAAGATATTAGACAGGCCATGTTAAGCAGACTACGAATTATTCATCCCTTTAGTCTTTCTGAAGGTTGATGTTCAACTAGCAAGATATTTTATATGTGACGCATGGTGCTTATGGTCAATTTTAAACATGTTGGTATATATTCTGAAAATATAATATTATCCGAGATATATGATGTAGATCTACATTCCAATGCAAAGTTCTACGGATTTATGTTTATATCATCATCTATAAAAAACTTTTAAATGTTCAATTGTTAGGCTAACAGCTAACAAATAAGCATAGAAAGAAAATTATCCATTTAGTCAACTTATGTGTACTGAAAAAACAATATTTTCCCAATATGTTCATGCAAGTTGCACAACGCAATACTGAATGCTTTTCTTCTTTTTTTGCGTTCTGAAATTGACTATATGCTAATTGACTAGATTTGTTCATGACGTTAATGACGTCACGTTAATGCTCAGTTTTGACGTAACGTCATTTAAGCCAGGAGCCCGGTTTTCGCAGATTGGACCTCATATTTTATTTGTACTTTTTGCAAAGTTGTCAAGCTGGACAGACATTTGCCACTGTGAAAGACATGCACAATGGGTAGATATTTGGCTCGCAAAAGATACTAGTAACACGCCAAAGTAGTTTGTGACTTGCAATTCATGATAAACGCCGACTAATTCAGCAGGCTACTTGTGACTATTGACTTACAACTTGTGACTTACAACTTGTAACTTACAACTTGTGACTTACAGCTTATGACTTACAGCTTGTCACTTACAACTTGTGACTTACAGCTTATGACTTACAGCTTGTGACTTACAGCTTGTGACTAGTGACTTACAACTTGTGACTCATGAATTAAAGTAATATAAAGACACTGTACGAGTGGATAAGGTAAAATCTAAACATGTGCCATGTAAGTCGCTCAGCTGAGAAAATTGCTATCGCTGTTATGCAGTTCTATGTAAAACGAATGTTCCCAGGGGCGAGGCCGATTTTAACCCAAAGGGCATAATTTGAACAATCATGGTAAAGGACGACTAGAAGCTGCTGCCTATCAAATATCCAAGCTCTAGGCCGAACCGTTCAAAGATTTTTAAACCTATATAATGAAACTCTACAGTCAATGAGCCCGACACAATTTGATACATGTAGACAGGGCACACATAATTTACAAGTAACCCAGAAACATCGACATGATTTGAACAAACATTTTAGAGGTCCACAGGAAAATGCAACATACCAAATGTCTTAGATCTAGGGCTTGCAGTTTTGGACAAGAAGATTTTTAAAGGTTTTTCCTATATAACTCTATGTTAAACATGTGACCCCTGGGGCGGGGCCAATTTTGATCCGATGGACATGATTTGAACAAACTTTGTAGAGGTCCACTAGACAATGCTACATACCAAATAGTAGCAGTTTGTGACGAGAAGATTTTTTAATTTTTTCCTTACGATTGCATGAAATTAATTTCTTTGAACAATTTTGGTAGAGGATCATGCCGGGATGCTACCTATGAAGTTTCATTAAAATCCCACTCTTGGTTCTTGAGAAAAAGTTGATTTTGTAAATTGCTAACGGACGGACGGATGGACGGACGGACGACGGACGACGGTCCATCGCGTAAGCTGACCTGGCATTTGGCCAGTACAGCTAAAAATTACTTTTGAAATAATGGCCTGGACAAGGTATAAATTACACATTTTTGACATTTGACCTTTAAGTGTGACCTTGACCTTTGACATAGATTCATGGGTATTTGTACGCAACACGCCTACTCACCAGGGTAAACAATTATACAACTTTGTATAAAGATACAACAATAACTTGTGAAGTAATGGCCTGGACAACGTATAAATTACACATTTTTTACCTTGGACCTATAACTGTGACCTTGACCTTTGACATAGAGTCTTCGGTATTATACACGACACGCTTGCACACCAGGGTGAACATTTCTACAAAGATTCATGACTATTCAACAATAAATTGTAAAGAAATTGTCCAGACAAGGTATAAATAACATATTTTTGACCTTTGACCGCTAAGTGTGACCTTGATCTTTGAAATAGAGTCATAGGTTATGTACGCAACACACCTACTCATCAAGGCAAATAATTCTACTAAGTATTATGAAGATAAAACAATAACTTGTGTGGTTATGCCCTGGATAAGCCATCGTTTACGCTCGTTCTTGAAATGCCCGCCAATATAACACCGAATACACAAGTCATAACTCAAAAGTCAAAAGTTCAAGTCAAAAGTTCAAGTCAAAAGTTCAAGTCAAAAGTCAAAAGTCATTAGTCGCAAGTCAAACTTGCCCTCCAGGGCTTCCATACATTTCCGGAATTCATTCAATACGTCGTACACACTGGACATAGTTTTAAATACTGGAATCAGGACAAACACTGGTTACCGGAATCTGATCTCTGTGACCCGTGTACATTTAAACCGGATGTCATCGCCAAACAGGAATCCTTTCTTGCTGACATGACGTATGTTCTCGAAAAAAACAACAAGAGTGATCTATTGAACAAAATGAAATCTACTCATCACATCGAGTATGAGATAGAGGATGAGATTAAATATAATTATCACATCTATGGTATGCATGCACGATGCATTGGCATTGTTGGACTATGTAAACGTATGTGGATGGCCTTTATCTTAAATGGTTATATTCCATCTACTGAAATATTCCCCACACGATTGGAGACATCGGATGGATTAAAATATCAAGAGTTTTTCAATGAGATAAAAAGTGTTCGAGCTAAACATAACATGACCAGGGATGATACTAAACGACTAAGAATGAAAGCCCTTGCTACCGCATATTCCAGCATTCCAAAGGAAAATATGTTTGCCTTACAGAAATTATATGAAAAGAATTTTAGACTATTTGGTTACAAAAGACTGCCCGACTTCATCAAACTGTAAATCGAAATGTTGGCTTATTTATCGGGGTGTATTAAATACATTATCAACGCCTCTTGATAAAGCAGCATCTGTGACTTTTATAAAAAAAAAAAATGGCGTCTACTTTCAATACTGAATGATATAAAGTAGATAAGAAAAAACGTTAACTTGTTTAACAATCAATAGGAAGACGATGGTCCTGTGTTCGCTCACCTAATTAAATAGAACTAAAACAGTTTTCAATTTTCTATACATATAAGGAAAGCATGCAACACCCATTGTGGCCCGTTTTCTTATAGCGGATCGGAATAATTTGAACAATCTTAGTAGAAGGTCACTGAAGGAACATTTTTACCTAATTATTTTTCAAATCATGTCGAAAGTTTTCGAGCAAAATAGTTTTAATGTTTTTACTCTATTCATATATTTGAGCAAAATTGGTATAGACTTATCCATAGAACACGTGTTTAATAAAGTTCAAACTAGAATTAAATGTCACTGGTCTGTCGTCATCAATAAGTTTTTTAAACAACACATGTGGAAGAATTATTTCACCCGGCATTTGCTATCGGGGATAGATTACCGGTACCACATATAAATAAAAAGGAGTTGTAAATTCAACGCGCTATAACGCTTTTGTCAATGACGTTATCGCTTAGGTACGGCAGCTCTAAAGGGACACAGACAATGTTTTCTGTTATCTCATGCGCAAGAGATAACAAATAAATAGAGATACTATGTCGTGCGAACGAGATACTATCTCGTGCGCATGAGATAATAACAATAAAAGTCGCGTGTGTCCCTTTAGATCTGCCGTATTTAGAGCTGCCGTACATATTTCATTTTTCGAGATTTTTTTTATATTTAGATTGTCTTTTTTTAGGTTGAATAAACGTTGTCAAAACATAGAGATATAATGTCGTGCGAACGAGATACTATCTCATGCGTACGAGATAACAAAAGAAATCGTGTGTGCCCCTTTAGAGCTGCCGTACATATCATATTTTTCGAGATTTTTTTTAATTTAGATTGTATTTTTTTAGGTTGAATAAACGTTGTCAGTTTCATAAAAACAACGAACAAAATAAAAGTACCCCTTCACTTATAATCGATTTATATCAAATATTATTATAGATTTATTAGGTGCAAACGGTCTCAGATACTGCACTTCTTCATCTACACTGCCAAGCTCTAACCTTTCCCACGTTTGTCCTGCACTCACGTATGAAAGGTTACAGAGCTTGGCTCCGCAACCAAGGTGAACTTCTTGAAATCTATGTGTGTATGTTCTTCATGTATTTATTGTTTGTACATGTGTCTGAATGTGTACATATTACGGAGGCGTATATACGTCTGAATGCATGTGTGCACATTCACATTCACATTCACAAGTATGATAACTGAAGTATGGGTCTTACATAAGGAAATGTCTCTCTTGAAGTCTTATTCTTTCGTTTCGATTAAGAGTTCTGTTGGGAGATAATTCCGATTATTCCCCACCATTACTCGGTGGCGCAGCCTCCCTCACAACAGGTTGGGTGTGTGACACATCACCTGCATGTATATATATGGTTTGTTTGTTTTGTTTTTATGTTTTATGTTTTTTCTATCAGTCTTAATTGTATCTCAATTCTGTTCTAATTAATTTCATTTATATTGTATTCTTGTAATCTTCAAAATTGGAGGAAATAAAGATTATATATGATATATGTGTGTGTTTTATATGTGCAAATTAAGTTTATTTGGAGCGTGTGTCACTAAATTACGATATACGTGATAACTCTATCAATCCAACTATGGTAATGACTGATATGATTAAATAAGCCATGACAAGTGAATTCGAAAATGTCGGTCTTCCTAAACGTAAACCACGAGGACGTGTTGCCGAAGTCGAAGTAGAAGTTCAGCCGATCATGTACATTTTAAGTGAATATTCATCCGCTGCTACAGGATCTGAATGCACATACCGTAGACTGTGGACTTTTTTCGACAATTTATATCAATAAGTAAAATACATTATTATTTAATCGATTATCGATGGGTTTTATCCGTGTCCAGCTTTCGGTAGTTTTCGGAAGAGTCCAAAGCCAATTTTTGGAATATGAAAATTAAACTGTTGAGATAAAAAGCTAGCCGTTAGTATAAGAGCTCTTTCTGCCCCCATACTTATGGCACAGGTTTCGTGAATCGAATCTAGCAGTCAAAGGGTTGAACTGAAATACAGCTACATCAAATGTTACCACACCTCTGTAGAGCATCCGATGAAAAATAAACGGCCTTAAATATGGAAATAATATATTTTATATGATCCATCCCGCGAGAAAACCAACAGTATGGCCTCTGCGTAATGTATCGACTCATATCAGCCTGCGCAAATCCACAGAAGGCGAACAGTTTCTATCCGGGTAAGCCTGCGTGACATGCTTAGGATGCTCCGAGTCGGTAATATAACCAGAGTCCACAATGTTGGTTTTCTCGCGGGACGGCTTAATTCTGATTTAATTTTTAGACGTGTCAAAATGGGTTTATATCAAGGAAACTGTCAACCTCTATGGAGCGACTCCTCTTTAGATCAGCCGGACTTCTTGTGTCCGATCTTGATCCGTTATTGTAGAGTAGAATAGAATAACAACTAGTTTAATCAGCCATTTAGGGACTTTTTTTCGGGTACATAAATGCAATATAAACACAGACAGTAATTGGATAAGAACATGGCTATGAGCCGTTCCACGATAAATCAACATTATGGACTCTTCGTTATGTATCGACTCGGATCAGTGTCGCAGTCCGCGCAGGCTAATTATGGCCAACACATTCCGCCTCAGGTGGATAGAGTCTCTCCGGGTTAGCCTGCACGGCATGCTAAGGCTGATCCGGGTCGATACTTTACAATGTTGGTTTTCGCGTGGAACGGCTCATATATTGTTGGTTAATGTTCATAACGTTAATAGATTTAACGCCACCAATAGGCTGGGCTTAGAGGATACTTGTTTGATCAGCTGACGTTAAGAGAAGACCCTTATCAGACTTTACATAAGGGCAGACTGATCTGGTCTTCGCTGGACGCAAAGTCCAGAAGGTCAATATTACTTAGATGGACCAATGAAATTAAATGAACAGATAAAACGATTGTCGAGTGTAATGTTTCACACCGTAGTGGCTTTGCATATACTGCGGTCAGCCATAGTCAGCTTTTTTGTCAGACAATAACATTCATTATGCTAGATGCTTCATGTTACAACGTAACATTATGTCTAGATATCTAAATGTTGATTTTTTAACCAATGAAATTTCCCTCAGGGGTTATGCAATCGCACAAACAAGGGAGGTAAATATCGCATCGGTTCAACGGGTAGTTCTACACGAGTTTTTCCCCCTTATACCCAAACAAGTGGGAAAATATCATTACGGTTCAACGAGTAGTTCTTTACAAGTTTTCTCCCCTGATACAACTGTTTCATAAAATGCTAGTAACAATATTATTGGTTCAAGAATTAATTAACTAACTAATTGAGGGAATAAATCATCGGTAAACAATAATAAAACATAGCTGTTACGGTTTCACATTTATTAAATCATGTGTTTTGGGGGATTTTAAAGTTAAATCAAAGCGCTGAAAGCGCAGATGGTATAGAGGGCATATGTAAGTTGAAAAGATATGGCAAAGATCATATGGACAAACATTGTTGAAACAATGAAACAATGACCTTTAAACAAACCAAATCAAAAATGTTTGAAGCAACACATTTTGCCTGCCAATAACATATACCTCATTTGTCAAAGTTTTACCCTTCTCTTGTATAAACAAAATATCGAAGGACAAAAGATTGACAAAAAAAACCCGAGCAGCTACCCTTAATTAAAATATTTCTAGTTCAGAAATCACTAAAGATCCACAATGTATATTGTAATCATGCTGATAAATGAAAGACGATCGAAAGCATGATAGAGTTATGTTTCTTTTGCACTGCACAATTGCAGCTCTGAGTTTCCTATACACCAAGTCTTAAATTGATATATTGGACATATATTGAGACAATAACCGAAGAAATGAAAAAATTGAGTTTACACCTAAAAAACAGATTAGATTTGACGAAGTACAAAGCTTGGGGAAGCACTCATTAACGAAAAAGGGAATTTCACGGAACGCATGTGTTGCATATAATACGTGAGAACATTGAAAGACAAAAATATACACACTCCAAACGCAGCATGCTAAATTTATGGTTATGGTGCACTGCAAATCTGTAGGTCATAAGTTACCTACAAACCAAGTTTGAAATTGATACAATGAAAGTTAATTGAGACAATCGCTGAACTAAATAAGGAAAAATGGAGATAACTGAAAAAACAGACCAGAGTTATGTACCTAGTACTTTGCCGTTCTCCTGATCACACGGGTATAATTGTGACCACTTTGAAATAAATCTGCCATACAGAAACAACGTGTTAACCAATACATGCAATCCATGACGGACGGACGAATGCACATTCAGGCAGACAGCCGGCCGGACGCCGGATTATACCTCCAAGCTTTACAGACGGAGACAACTCATAAAGTATTGATTACAGAAGACTGGTCCGATGCGTCAAAACACGTCAGCTTAGATTATGGTATTTGTAAAGTATTTGCAATTTAATTGTATCTCCGAAACGGGACCGGACCATCAAGGTTAATTTTCAAAAACCTATTTAGACTACATTTCTAGTTTATTTGTTAACAGATACATCTAGGACTATATTACACGTTGATGAACGTTGAGTCTTAAATTAACGCAAATGCATATACATTATAATTTTAGTCCTAAAATCGCTAGAAGCTTCTCAATTATAAAATAAATAATGACCTTGCGGTTATAACTCGGATGTGTTGACAAATTCGGCCAAATTTCTTTCCGACGTTTGACAAAAGTCAATGCGACATGCGTCATTCGTCTTTCACCAATGGGCTAAGTCTATGTGGAAACGCAGCCAGTTGCTTGGGAAGATTGTTGTGAGGAGTACTGGTTTGAGAAAACCAGGAAATACATTTGTAGGTGAACTGGCCGCCGTGATATGACTGAAGAAATGTTAAAAATGTTTTATTCAACACAAAACGCGACCTGTTTTACCAACAATTCCCCAGTAGCGGTGAGACCGTTTGTAACATTATTTCATGGCATGTATACACAGTAGGACCTCTCTCTTTGGACGAATTATGTTGTAACAAGTTTGTTTACAGTATTCCTTAACCTTGACCACATAGACTAAATATACAGCAAACAACATTGAACTAAGGCATAACTATTGACCTGAATTAATAAAAGTATGATTTTGAATAGTGATGAAAACATTGTGGAAAAAGACAAACTTGTTGATTATCATTCATCTGTTAAGGTTAGTCAAATGTGTCTAAAAGGGGCAAAGGTTAAAATAATAACTGTAGACAAATGTTTTCGTTATCTAGGTTATAGAAACAAATTGATTCATGTTTCAAAGCATTGTTTGAAAAGGAGGAATTGCTCATTGTCAGCAATTGCTCCGTTTGTAAATATACTTTCAACATTTGTTTGTAACTAAGTAGCTATAACGGGAACGGCTCAACCCTTTCCCGCTTACAGTCGCTTTTTGACGCATGTGCAGCAGACGGCTGCAGAATTGTTTATCATGACCCATTTCATCTTTTTCCACAAAGGTTTCAACTATATATTTTTCCCCTTGATGTAAGGCAAAATTGCTCGTAATCATTCATCTCTAGCATGTTATTCAAAATGTGTCCGGAAGGGAGAAAGAGGGAAAGAACGTCCATAGTAAAACGTTTAAATATGAAAAGAATTAATTTGAAACGTGTTTGAAAGAATTGTGTGAAAAGGAGGAATTGCTCATTGTCAGCAATAGCTCCATTTTCAACAATATTTTTTAAATATTCGAACTGTTATAGTATCACGGAAAGGGTTCCGCTTCCATGGGAAGGATGTAACCATTTTCCGCCTACAGACGCTTGTGCAGCAGACGACAATCGAAAACATTGTGACAAAAGGGGAAATTGCTTTTCGTAGGCAATTTCTACTTTTGCCACAATGGTTTCAACTCCTTTCAATAATTGTATTTACAGTGCTTTGCACATTTCTCTATAAGTCGACTGTTGTAAACTAATGGGGTCACAGAACGGTCGACGTTACCTCACACTACTGACATTGAGGTCAACCATAGTTCAGAGTGTGTTTCATTCATAGAAACTATTTTGTCTCATAAATTTATGCAAGCGGAGGGTTTCGTGATTCGGTCGAACCAATGAAATCGTTGAAAAGGCAGATTATAACCAATCAAAACTCGATTTTGGTGTAGGTATACACATGTGGACTGCGGTTGCAGCTTTAATCCGACTTTTCGAAAGCAGCTTCGCTATGGGATAGTGGCGAAACGCCCCTATCCCAAAAACCAGTCATACACATGAATACGGATAATTCTATATTCATAAAATTTACTACTAATGTTAACAATCATTATTATATATCTTTGTAAAAATTAAATAAACATTTTAAAATGCTATCATTGTTGAAACTAAATGAATGTCTTGTATTTTAAAACAAACTTCAACACTTTATATTGAACATTGACACAGAACAAGAGACTAATTTTATTTCTACAGATGGCACCATTTCGAAACGTTTATTTATTTACACGTCATCAGGAATTATGTTAACGGTTACTTCAGGAAAGTACTTTAAAAGTATGTGAAGGATGTTTGACCCTTACCTCATCATGTCAGAATAAAATAACGACATCAGTTTAGCGTTAACATTAATATTCTACGGTGATATAATATTACTAGTCAATAGTCAATGATGTTATTTTTGCTAAGCTATTACCTTTTTTGTTCTTTCACTAAAACTGATAACACGCTATTAAGGTAGTTCAACACCTTTGGCGAGAAAATGTTAAAGTTATCCAATATCTTTCAAACTCGGCATACAAGACCACTAGCATCTAGGCTATGAAATGGCAAAATGCATATCGAATGAATACACGTGATTTTGACGTCAAATGGCGTCAAAATTGCTTCCTTAAGTCAAGTTATTTATACGGGTCCTGTTCATAAAACCGGTATATGTTCGAATTGTGAATACCGATTTTCATGATTTAACTTTCCTTTATTAGGTGAAATATTGTCCTTATTTTTAATCATAGTTTCCAATCATGTAATTCACACAATGCGTTGGGATATAACGATATAGCGATTTTCCATATTATAACGTCGTATATTTTCAACTTCAACGGTTCAATTTCTGACGTTTTTCTCAAAAAGTAGCTCTATTACCTTATCTGAATTTTGGATATGTTAAACTCGAAACATTTTGACGTAGATTTATCGAAGAAAACCGATATATCAATATGTACATTTATTCTTTAGATACAGTGAGAAAATGTTTCAGTTAACGTTTTCATTTTTTTCCTGAAGTGATCTCATTCATAATTATACGTACTTATATTGACTTTATATCTACCTTACTTTTCTTTTGGAGATAAAGTTTCTGGAATGGATGTTTTCGAATGGTACTGCCCATATCTGCCTATTTAATATTGTCGTTATGAAGTAGAACGATACCAACACAACACGTTTACCATTTTTTAGTTTTTTGCTGTGTATTGTGTATTGTAGGCCCATGTGGCTGGGTGTTATTTATTACTTTTTGTACCATTGTTTTCTTAATGTACATGCACATGTCACTATAATAAAATATGTACTTACTTACTTATACGAATTGAAATTGATCATTGTTTCATTTGTCTTTTATTTCGCTTATATTAGCATATGGCTCTTTCATTCTGTTGGTTACCAAGTTATTCACACGTCCGGACCAAAGAGATCAAACAGTAACTGAGTAAGGAGATTATGCTATCCATCATGGGGATCTTGAATACCCTGTAATATTTGCCATGGGGATTTTGAATACCGTGTCATTTTTGCCATAGGGATGTTGAATACCATGTCATTTTTGCCATGGGGATTTTGACTACTAGGGCAAATTTGACCCATGGGGATTTTTACTATGGGGATTTTGATATACACTCGCCTGTTAAGAATGTCGCGTGGATTACTGGTGCGAGAAAGCCAGTGAACGCAAATTATGTAAACTGGACACCGCGAAATTCGTATAGCGGAAATACCTCTTAAATTCAAATCAATAAATCGTAAAGTCAGGGAAAGCAAGCGACAACGAAATAGCGGAACATTTTCAGCCACACGAAAACCCACCGCGCAGTCTGATCAGGAGCATCTATGTTCGCAATGTAGTCGTAAAACTGTCAAAGAGGCACATGACGAGTTGACGAACTTGACGAAGCTCTTCTGAATGGCTGATAGCCATGCAATTTTAAATTGGGCCTAACTTGTATTCAATATGTCTAGAGACATAAACTTAAAGAAAGAAATAATGTTTTCAGATGTTTTTCCCTTCAATTCCACAACCAAATTGACGAATTGACGAACCTCTTCTGAATGACTGATTGCCATGCAATTTGAAATTTGGCCTAATTTGCATTCAATAAGTACAGATACAGAAAACTATTTTTTTAGAAACATATTTGTTTCTTCAATTCGTCAACAAAAATGACGAGTTGACGAATTGACGAACTTGACGAAGCTCTTCTGAATGACTGATGGCCATGCAATATGAAATTGGGCCTCATTTGTATTCAGTACGTCTAGAGAAGACATAATCTAAAAGACAGAAATAATGTTTTCAGATTTGTTTCCCGTCAATTCCTCAACCAAATTGAGTTTTTAGAAAAATATTTGTTTCGTCAATTCGTCAAATTGACGAACTTGACGAAGCTCTTCTGAATGACTGATGGCCAGCAATTTTAAATAGGGCATAATTTGCATTCAATACGTCCAGATACATCATCTAAAAGACAGAAATAATTTTCATTTAGATGACGGAATGACGAAGCTCTTCTAGTTTAATTGAATCGTATTAAAAGTTCATGTTTTTTACATAGAAGGTAACATCAAGAAATATACAATGGAGAATTGGAAAAGCGCATTGCTTATTTTAGGTCCTCTCTTATAAAGATTAATTTTCAGGAAGCAAGGTGAATATTTTACATATTCAGAAAATATCGGCTTAATTTAGCTGTATAATCTATCATACAAGCAAAAAGTTGACGAAATGCAATCGTCAATTCGACGCTCGTCAAGCTTACTTCACAAATAAGTTGAAGTTCGTAACTTATGGAAGCCCTGGAGGGCAATTTTGACTTGCGTCTAATGACTTGCGACTTTTGACTTAAGACTTTTGACTTAAGACTTATGACTTGTGACTTTTGAGTTATGACTTGTACCTTCATTGTAATATTGGCACGCATTTCGAGAACGTGCGTAGAAGATGGCTGACGTTGGCAACGATAACGATAAAGGTCAAGGTCACACTTAGAGGTCAACATTTTGTATTTTATACCTAGTCCGGGTTATAACATAAAAAGATATTGTTGTATCTTCATAATAATTTGTAGAAATGTTGACTCTGATATGTAGGCGTGTCAAGTACAAGACCCATGACTCTGTGTCAAAGGCCAAGGTCACATCAAAATTTTGTAATTTATACCTTGTCTGGTCTATAACTTCACAAGTAATTGTTGTATCGTCATGATGCTAGGTACAAATGATCACCCTGATAATCAGGTGTGTTGCATACAAAACCAATGACTCTATGTCAAAGGCCAAGCTTGCACTAAGAGGTCAAAGTCCAATTTCTTTAGATTGATACTTCCTGGGCCATTTCTTTTCTAAGCATTGTCATATATTCATTTTACTTAGTACTAATGTTCAAACTGGCGAGTAGGTGTGTTACGTGCAAGGCCAATGACTCTATGTAAAAGGTCAAGGTCACACTAAGAAACCAAATGTCAACAGTTTATAATTTATACCGTATCTGGGCAATACATTTATATGCCATTGTCATAGTTTCGTAGTTCTTGGCAGAAATGTTCATTCTGATTAGTAGCAGGTCATCGTGGAGACACTTGACTCTTTGTCAAAGGTTAAGGTCACAGTTGGAGGTCAAGGGTTAAAGTTTGGCAATAACAATTTGTTGTCGTTTTTTCATACAACAGGTTGAAATGTTCATTCTGATGAAAGGGTGTGTCACGTCTAACACCCATGACAGTCAATGTTCAAGGTCACACTAAGAGCTCATAAGTACAAAATGCTTGACAATAATGGGCTCGACATGTTGCCCACGGGCATCTAGTTGAACTAGGGTACCAATCCTAACACAATTGTTTTGTGGTTAGTTGTTGCGCACTCTAGCTGTACATTTTATATGGCTTCAGTGACACCGTGGTTATGGCCCATATGGTAGATATTTAAATTGTGGACACATTTCTGTGATTAGATCTTAGCTGACTTAAATTTCGTTGAAAAAATGCTGAATGCTGGCGGTTTGTACAGTTAATACTGGTAAACCGCTATGTATGCGAAGCCTTGGTTATCCCTTTGAAGCCTCAGACGAGTTTGAAACTCGATCATGTGCGTTAAGAACTAGGCCACAATGTCAAGTAACAGATAACCTTTTAAATCCCTGAATTTTTTATAGAACTGTTTTAGCTGAATTTTACCGACCAAGAGCGTTTCTGTTTATACAGCACATACCAAATGTTTCCGGTCAAGGGTTTGATACAGCAATAAAAGGAAAACATTCATTTACAACAAAATGCAATGCTTTAATTTCTGTGAAATTATTCACATTCTCTATTAACATGAAAGGAAACAAAAACAAAAATATACAATAGATCAAAACACAAAGAACAGTTCTCGGGAAAGTCATTCTTAAGATATTAGACAGGCCATGTTAAGCAGACTACGAATTATTCATCCCTTTAGTCTTTCTGAAGGTTGATGTTCAACTAGCAAGATATTTTATATGTGACGCATGGTGCTTATGGTCAATTTTAAACATGTTGGTATATATTCTGAAAATATAATCGTATCCGAGATATATGATGTAGATCTACATTCCAATGCAAAGTTCTACGGATTTATGTTTATATCATCATCTATAAAAAACTTTTAAATGTTCAATTGTTAGGCTAACAGCTTACAAATAAGCATAGAAAGAAAATTACTATGCATAATATTCTTATCCATTTAGTCAACTTATGTGTACTGAAAAAACAATATTTTCCCAATATGTTCATGCAAGTTGCACAACGCAATGCTGAATGCTTTTCTTCTTTTTTGCGTTCTGAAATTGACTATATGCTAATTGACTAGATTTGTTCATGACGTTAATGACGTCACGTTAATGCTCAGTTTTGACGTAACGTCATTTAAGCCAGGAGCCCGGTTTTCGCAGATTGGACCTCATATTTTATTTGTACTTTTTGCAAGGTTGTCAAGCTGGACAGACATTTGCCACTGTGAAAGACATGCGAAATGGGTCGATATTTGGCTCGCAAAAGATACTAGTAACACGCCAAAGTAGTTTGTGACTTGCAATTGATGATAAACGCCGACTAATTCAGCAGGCTACTTGTGACTTACAACTTGTGACTTACAGCTTATGACTTACAGCTTGTCACTTACAACTTGTGACTTACAGCTTATGACTTACAGCTTGTGACTTACAGCTTGTGACTTACAGCTTGTGACTAGTGACTTACAACTTGTGACTCATGAATTAAAGTAATATAAAGACACTGTACGAGTGGATAAGGTAAAATCTAAACATGTGCCATATAAGTCGCTCAGCTGAGAAAATTTCCATCGCTGCTTTGCAGTTCTATGTAAAACGAATGTTCCCAGGGGCGAGGCCGATTTTAACCCAAAGGGCATAATTTGAACAATCATGGTAAAGGACGACTAGAAGCTGCTGCATATCAAATATCCAAGCTCTAGGCCGAACCGTTCAAAGATTTTTAAACCTATATAATGAATCTCTACAGTCAATGAGCCCGACACAATTTGATACATGTAGACAGGGCACACATAATTTACAAGTAACCCAGAAACATCGACATGATTTGAACAAACATTTTAGAGGTCCACAGGAAAATGCAACATATCAAATGTCTTGCAGTTTTGGACAAGAAGATTTTTAAAGGTTTTTCCTATATAACTCTATGTTAAACATGTGACCCCTGGGGCGGGGCCAATTTTGATCCGATGGACATGATTTGAACAAACTTTGTAGAGGTCCACTAGACAATGCTACATACCAAATAGTAGCAGTTTGTGACGAGAAGATTTTTTAAGTTTTTCCTTACGATTGCATGGAATTAATTTCTTTGAACAATTTTGGTAGAGGATCATGCCGGGATGCTACCTATGAAGTTTCACTAAAATCCCACTCTTGGTTCTTGAGAAAAAGTTGATTTTGTAAATTGCTAACGGACGGACGGACGGACCGACGGACGGACGGACCGACGGACGGACGGACGGACCGACGGACGGACGGACCGACGGACGGACGACGGCCCATCGCGTAAGCTGACCTGGCGTTTGGCCAGTACAGCTAAAAATTACTTTTGAAATAATGGCCTGGACAAGGTATAAATTACACATTTTTGACATTTGACCTTTAAGTGTGACCTTGACCTTTGACATAGATTCATGGGTCTTTGTACGCAACACGCCTACTCACCAGGGTAAACAATTATACAACTTTGTATAAAGATACAACAATAACTTGTGAAGTAATGGCCTGGACAACGTATAAATTACACATTTTTTACCTTGGACCTATAACTGTGACCTTGACCTTTGACATAGAGTCTTCGGTCTTATACACGACACGCTTTCACACCAGGGTGAACATTTCTACAAAGATTCATGACTATTCAACAATAAATTGTAAAGAAATTGTCCAGACAAGGTATAAATAACATATTTTTGACCTTTGACCGCTAAGTGTGACCTTGATCTTTGAAATAGAGTCATAGGTTATGTACGCAACACACCTACTCATCAAGGCAAATAATTCTACTAAGTATTATGAAGATAAAACAATAATTTGTGTGGTTATGCCCTGGACAAGCCATCGTTTACGCTCGTTCTCGAAATGCCCGCCAATATAACACCGAATACACAAAAGTCAAAAGTTCAAGTCAAAAGTCAAAAGTCATTAGTCGCAAGTCAAACTTGCCCTCCAGGGCTTCCATAGTAACTCGCCAACCTAACTTCACGGACCTAAAAAGAGTCACAGTTCGTCACGCGTCAACCTAACTTCACGGAACTCAAAACATGTCACAGTTCGTCACTCGTCAATTCGTCACTCGTCAACCTAACCTCACGGACCTAGTTTACATCATGCCGTCAAAACGGCGTGTCAATTCAAGAGACATCAAAAGGATATTTGATGTTAGTTAAGTTTTTATATGTAATTGTTATCCAATCAACCTTACTTAATTGTATCCCCTTTCTCAGACATTTCGACTAGAAAGTTAACAATAGACGTTATTAATGTCATAAGTTGCCTTGAGCTGCTTTAGCAGTAATTGGCATGGCTTATCTTATTTGTTAAATGTATATCCAATGGCTAATAGTGGGTCAATTGATCATGTTATTCGATTGGTCAGTTAGTAAATCCGAAGTTGATGATCTGAAGTCAATTTGGCATGAATTTACATTCTAGTTTTAAAAACAAAAACAACAAGCATTACAAGGAGTACCTAGACGTTGCTTTATACTTTGAGAATTCCAGAGACATAGTTATTAACAACTTGAGTTCAGGTTACTTAGATATTTTGTGTTACATTTATCTTACATTAATAAAGAGTGCCAATATCTGTATCTGTTTTAAGTGATAATTAAACTTTGTTGAATTTTTCGTGTAGTTACATAACATTCTTAAACACAGAAATTGCAGCACAACATTAGCCTGCGCGGCATGCTTAGGCTGATCTGTGTCGATACTTTACGCAAAAACCACGATGTTGGTTTTCTCGCGGGACGGCTCATATATTGTGTTTATCCTACCTTATTATATCTCTTATCAGCAAACTGCTCCCTGGTGTTGGTTCTATGTCTCGTTGACATATTCATAGACCGCGGATTCTCGGAGACTCAAGGAACGCTTGGACTGACAATTCTCACGGTCTGCAATATATTAGGTCGGTTAACCCATGGCACCTTATTCAAGTGCCCCTTCGATACAACATTTGTTCTGCCAACAACGGCGACGGCTTTATCTACATTTGCAATGATCACGATAGCACTGGTGGACCGACTAGAAGTATATCATGTGATATGCTGTGTGCTTGGTAAAGCGCTTAGTGATTGTCGTGATAAGCGGTATCTACCATATGCCATTGGAATACGGATTACCTGTATCGGACTACCTAATGTGGCTGCTGGACCTATCGCAGGTAATAGTTGCGTTGTCCCAGGTAAGAGTACGAGGAGATACATAGGGATAATTACTCCGTCGTTTTCCCGTCTGTCTGTTCGTTGTGACAAATGTGCTATTTGGTCATTACCAGGCGATATATAGTCTTATGGTTTTCGTAAAAAAATAAGATTTGTGGTTTGTTTTGGACATTATGAAATCAACATGGAACATCAGCACATCTGAACATGCTTATCATAATTCGTTCTATAGTTTCCGTTATTGATATTTTCCGGAATACCAAAGGTTTGCACAATAATTAATTATCGACTACATAGACACAGCGAAGTATCATTCATTTAAATTGTCCTTGCAAATCTTAAACCACAATGTAATACTGATATTTTCTAAGGGTCTTTAGTTTGCCAATATGCGTTCTTTATCAGAAAGTTAAATAGACATAATAATCATAGAACCTCCAGTTTAAATGTTCTGCCCTTACCTCCTGCAACTTATATTTCTGTCAGGTGCTATTCAAGATACAACATGGACATATACCTTGCCGATCCTAATAACACCGGTTGTAAATGGATTGGGATTTATTATGTTTGTATAGGCTCAGTATTTTCATACAAAGAAAAACTATATTGGTGATTGAAAACACAATTACTGTTATGCTATAATAACCTCCATAGTAAAAGACTTACACTGTTGCATGTTACATGTATATATTTCGACCATCCGCGGATGAAAACTTCTCATGTTACGAGTCGACAGGACAACGCCTAAAGACCAGTGCCGCAAACAAATCAGGCAAACGGTGTTTCATGAGTGTCTACGGATTCAATGAAAGCTATCTGGATCACTACGGGGCATTCTCTTGTATGTAGATGTGCACGTGTCCCTTACGTTAAGGGAGTCGGGAGTTACTATTCTACTTCATGAATCGGATTGTACTCGTAGCATATGTTTTCTCTTACAGCATAATATTTTCATCGGCAACATCAATTATTCGTATTAAAAGCACACATTGTTGACAACAATAGTTTGTGCCGGTAGATCGACATTAAACCAAAATTGTGTTGTCCTGTAAAAATAACAAGCTATGACCGGAGCATGCCAATAATCAGTAACTACCTGTATTAATTTATATCACTATGTCTGTCAGAGTGTGGTCCACAGATTGAAAACAGACGGACAGACTATTGAATCCTAAATATCACGCTGCCAGGCTATGCGTCACAAAAGGAAACTTTAAGACGTTTCACATTTGGTGTTCATCTATTTAAACCCTTTCCCATCTGCAAACTCATTTTGACGAATCTGCATCATACGACTTTTAAAAACTATATTCAATTATTAAACTTGGTGTATAGAGATTTTTCTCATCATCTGCCATTATGTTGTCAAAGTCGTCTGCTTTATATTAGTTATTTCGCAAGAAATGGCAAAGGATGCTTGAATATTAAACTTGATAGCAGAATTTCACCCTTCCCTGACTCGATTATATTTATACATGTTACGATGTATATTAAAAGTGTTATTGACCGGGAGATAGCCTGATGTTGCATATTTTAAACTAATTCCATGCCCTTTAAAATATTACATTACGGTATTCGACGAACGAATGTTAAATGCAACATACAGGTAACTATATATCGTAACACTAAACCGTAACGGACTTTTGCCGTTATAAAGTCTGGCGAGTTGTTTTGTCAACAACTCTGAAGCGTGTCACATTATAGAACATAACTTGGTGTGCAAGAACAACGGCCTATACGTGATTTAAAATTGCGGCGGAAATGTGTGGATAACCACTTACACATGCTAAACATTTAATGGACAACACGTTATATGCTTAACATTGATGGATAAAACATATATGCCAAAAATGTTTGATTCAACAAAATCAGAACGACAGCCACTGATCGGAGACGAGCAAGGATCCGAGACATTTGTCTACAACAGAAGATGGTACGTACGTGCTGTATTCAGCTTTGCGTGTATGACACAAGCTATGGTTTGGAACACGTGGGGACCTATTTCGGAATCACTGGAGGTGGTGTTCGGATGGTCTGATGGACTGGTGGCGCTTTTACCGAACATGGGTAATATTTCATTCTTTCTGTTAGTCATTCCCGGTGGAATGCTCTTGGACACAAAAGGACTGCGGTTTTCGATGATTGTGTGTATATCATTGCTGGTACTCTGCACCGCGATGCGTTGTTTTACATTGGAACAAAACTTCTTCACTCCGATAGCGTATTTAAGTTCCTTGATACAAGGAATAACGGGTGTTATGACATTTGCCGCACCGCCTCTTGCAGCTGCAGTCTGGTTCCCAGCTGAGGAACGTCCCACCGCTACTGCTATTGGGTCGTTCTTCAATTACTTCGGAGTATCAATATCATTTGTAATTGGCCCCAGACTCGTACCAGGGCCAATATACGGGCCACATTTGAAGCCAATAAATCAATTAAAGAAGTCCACAATGAAACTGATAAAGCTGACACTGTTGTAAACCTTCAAGAAATGAAAACAGGAATTTACAACCTAGTGTATATACATGTAGGAATCGCCGCGGTCCTGTTTGCTTTGGTTCTGGTATACTTTCCGGACAAACCACCTCGTCCACCGAGTACCACAGCATCGATACAAAGAACGAACTACAAGGATGCTCTACTAAAGATTTTTAAAAACGGGCCGCTCTGGATCGTTATGCTGGCCGGTGCATTGCCGGTAGGTGTCTCTGGTACATGGATTGTGATGATTGACGTCATCATCAAAGCAATTGGGGTTTCCCAAGTAGACGCAGGATGGATGGGGTTTTGCAATACTGTAATAGGCTGTTTATCGGGAATACTAATTGCTAAGTATTCGATGATCTTTCACGGAAGAAGAAAGATTTTTCTGACTACAATGTTTTCATGTGCAGCAATTTGTGAATCTGGTTCTCATTGCTTTGCGATTCCTTCATTGCGTTCAGTTTACCATCACTGTACGCTGCTTGCATATTAATAGGAATATTCATCAATGGAACAACACCATTATTTTACGAAATGGCCGTAGAAGCATCCTTCCCTGTTGGGGAGGGGGTAACTGGAGCGTTTTACACATGGGTATATGTCTTATTTGGGACAATTTTCTTGTTCCTTGTTGTAGTACCTAACATAGGGATAACTTGGTTGAACTGGGTCGTGCTTGGTGCGCTATGTGTGTCAATACCGCTGTTACTCATGTTCCCTGAGAGATATAAACGATCCGACATTGATATGAAGGCTGCCCAGTAAAAACAAAACACGTTATGAAAGAATGAATTATTGGTGTTTGACGCCGCTTTGAACAGTTTTCAGTTTTATCACAGCGTTTCCTTGGTAAGTTACCAGTACTACTGGTCCATTAATGCTGACACCAGCCAGTCAGTTGTAATTATGCTAACCCCGCAAACCTGAGCACCACGGAGATCAGACATTACTACCATTTTCAAAGTCTTTGGTATGACTCGGCCGGGGATCGAACCCGCGACCTGCTGCACCGAGGCGGATGCTCTAACACAACACCACCGAAGCGGTACGTTATAAAAGATGTTTTGTTAATAATTGAGTGGAAGGATGTATATGGTGAACTTTAATCGATTCAAAATTCAGAGTTCTTCTCCATAGGATACGATGTTGCTTGTGTGAGTGGATAGTGAACATGGAAGACTTAATTATACTGAACGGAGGCGCATGCTGATCTGGATCTTTATTGGTCGAAACGTCGGTTTTCGAATGACTTGGCTTATTTATGTATTTGTTCTATCAATGGAAAAAGGCAAATCGCCAGGATATACGTCGACTTTGCGTTTAATCTGTACTAATTAATGAAAATGAACTGGAAGTAAAACAAATATTTATTGTTCGTAAATTTTAAATCAGGCTTGAATGTTTAGTTCAACTATGATTGCATAACATCCTCAGCTCATACGATTTGATGTTAATCTTCTCAATCTTTTTATTTTGCAAGCGTTAACTTATATTTTGCGGTAACTTATAGTCCAGAAAATTAACATCGTGGCTTCGCGTAATGTATCCAACCAGATCAGCCTGCGCAGTCTGCGCAGGCTAATCCGGGTCGACACATTCCGTCTCGGTGAGATAGAGTAATGATATCCGAAACAGAAAATCCGCAGGAGGCAAAAAGTGTCTGTCCGAGCTGTTCCGGGTCGATACTTTACTACGCCGAGTCCACACTGTTGGTTTTCTCGTGGGATGGCTCATATATGGACGGCTTATCCGTTTACAGAATAACATATTGAACAATTATCTGCTTTAAGAACGTCTTGGGAAGAGGGCAACAGCTGGCAAATAGAAACACGATTTTATAAAAGGAAGAGCTGTCGTTTTGACCAAATTCTCCTTTTACCACGGTGTTTTACAGTTATGAAATATGAAGCAAAGGTCGTCTATAAAAGTGATACAGGAAATAAACTTGTTTCCAAGTTTTATCATAAACCAGAAACGACGTTTTGAAATTAGCCAAAGCTTCAATGCGAGAAGGAACAGGATGTCATGATGTCGCATAATTTTAAAATCTGTTTAATGCGATAGTTATAAATCGCTGTTTATATTTCACAAAGATGTAACTAGTTCTCGTAACATAGGTATAATAATGCATTTGTGCTGATAACAGTTTTAGTGAGTTGTAACGACACTGTCGGTAATGTTATAGAACATCCACGAACTTGTTAAGGAATCACAAAGGATTCATATTCGGAAAAGAAACACACGTAATTATATTGATGATTGTGGTGGTGACGAGGGTGAAACTCACATATAATGGATGGCCCCTGTAAGTCTCAAAGACATGGCGACACTAAATCAGAACGACAGCCATTGATCGGTGACCAACACGGATCGGAGACATTTGTTTACAAGAGAAGATGGTGCGTACTGGCTGTATTCAGCTTTGCTTGTATGACACAAGCTATGGTTTGGAACACGTGGGGACCTATTTCAGAATCACTGGAGGTGGTGTTCGGTTGGTCGGATGGACTGGTGGCGCTTTTACCGAGCATCGGTAATATTTCATTCTTTCTGTTAGTCATACCCGGGGGAATGCTCATGGACACCAAAGGACTGCGATTTTCGATGGTTATGTGTATTGCATTGTTGGTATTTTGCACCGCGATGCGATGTTTTACCTTTGAAGAAAACATATTTACTCCGATAGCATACATTAGTTCCCTGCTTCAAGGCATAACAGCTGTTATGCCATTCGCTGCGCCACCACTTGTGTCCGCAGTCTGGTTCCCAATTGAAGAACGTCCAATCGCAACGGCCATCGGGACCTTCTTTAATTACTTTGGTGTGGCGTTGTCATTCATAATTGGTCCCCAGCTCGTACCAGGACCAATATATGAATCAACATTGAAACACAATTACTCGATCTATGGATTCGTCAATGAAAGTAAAGATCATGACACAGTTGTAAATCTCAATGAATTGAAGTCGGGAATTTCCAACCTAATGTATACACATGTAGGAATCACCGTAGTACTGTTTGGTTTGGTTCTGATATACTTCCCGGACAAACCGCCTCGTCCACCGAGTATCACAGCATCGATACAAAGAACGAACTACAAGGATGCACTACTAAAGATCTTTAAAAACGGGCCGCTCTGGATCGTTATGCTGGCCGGTGCATTGCCGGTAGGTGTCTCTGGTACATGGATCGCTATTATTGACGTCATCATCAAAGCATTTGGGGTTTCTCAAGTAGACGCAGGATGGATGGGGTTTTGCCATACAGTAATTGGCTGCTTATCGGGAATACTAATTGCTAAGTATTCGATGATCTTTCACGGAAGAAGAAAGATTTTTCTGACTACAATGTTTTCATGTGCAGCAATTTGTGTAATCTGGTTCTCATTGCTTTGCGATTCCTTCATTGCGTTCAGTTTACCATCACTGTACGCTGCTTGTATATTAATAGGAATATTCATCAATGGAACAACACCTTTATTTTACGAAATGGCCGTAGAAGCATCATTCCCTGTTGGGGAGGGGGTAACTGGAGCGTTTTACACATGTGTACATGGCATATTTGGGTCCGTTTTCTTGGCCCTTGTTGGAGTACCTAACATAGGGATATCTTGGTTGAACTGGATCGTGCTTGGCGCGCTATGTGTGTCAATACCGCTGTTACTCGTGTTCCCTGAGAGGTATAAACGATCCGACATTGATATGAAGGGTGCTCAGTAAAAACAACCATGTTATGAAATATGGTTTGTTAATAAATGAGGGAAAAGGTATTTCGTGAAATTTAATCGATATCAATTTCATACTCGAGTTTTCGTGGCTAATTAATGTAACTTTTTATTACTGGAAGAAGGCAAATCGCCAGGATATTAGTCAAGAGTTTGTATACATAGTTTGTGTTATTGTACATATGCCTATATATAGAGGATATTTCATGAGTGTTTATTTGTTATCACTTTTGATAAACGAATGAAATGTGCCGGTTTGGGCGCCGAAGTGACTTACGTTATAACATCAAACCGCTGACGTGGCGTCATTTTCATTGTTTGGTTTCCGCGTTGTAACTTGTGCGTAACACCACAGGCGTCCAAATTTCCATATCAGAAAAAAATTGGGGAAAACATGCAATACCCAAAAAGTATCTCTATATTGTCCATATGCTATAATAAAAATGATCGTAATGATAAGTTGGGGAATTCATCTCGTGTTACTATATATAGCCTCTCTAAACGATTCATATAGGCGTAGTTCACGACAAACTCAAGGAGGGTAGGGTCAGGGGGCACGTGTATCGATGGCGCATGCGCAGACACTTGGTTCTCGTGAACGCACAGCTCCACTCTGGAGTCAAAATTCAAAATGGAAGCCTCCGTGTTGTATCCACTTATTTTATTATCGACACCAGAAAGCTCGTTTTCTTGTTGTCTAAATTACGGATCGCAATTATTTGCAAGGCCCAATTAAACAAATCCTTATTTATCTGCCTAACAAATAAAAACATCACTGATTACTGAACTCAGAGGTTCGTATTTTAGGATTATTTACACACCAGCATCAAGAATTGCCACCCTCCGCCATTTTGGAATTCTTCTAACTCTCGCTTGAAGCGGGGTTGCAAAAAGTCGGGGTCAGAAGTTCATATGACGTCACTATGGTTAAAACTCTTGCCATTCATGAGGAACCCGTGTAACTCTAGTCGGAACTCGGGTTCGTCGTGAACTACGCCACTGTATAATAATACTTTTTATATATAATACAATATATTACGGTCGTTATTATTATGGTATATGGACAATATAAAGACTACTAATAGTAGTTTAACCACGTATTGTGTGGTTTTTATTTATTTTTTCTCAAAAGAGAACTCGGACGCCTGTGGTAAGACTGGAATCCAAACTAGTAGTGTCATATGATATTTATGTAATAGGATTTTAACACTCCCAGAGAGGGCTTTATGTGATAAATATATATAACTTCAATGAAATATTGTGTTATGGAAAAACTTCAATCACAATTCCGAGGGATAAGACAAAAGATGTTATATGTATCCGCTTACATAATTACATATCGAAAAGTACTCTGCTTTAAGAACGACTTGGGAGGGAAAGGTAACGTCTGACAAATACAAACACGATTTTATAAAAGGAAAAGCTGTCGTTTTGGTCTACTTCTCCATTTACCACGTTGTTTTACAATTCGTATATGAAGCAAAAGTCCTCTATAAAAGGGAAATAGGAAAAATACTTGTTACCACGATTAAGCATAGAGCAGAGAGGACGTTTTGAAATTAGCCAACGATTCAAGGGTGACATGATGTCGCATAAATCAAAATTCTGTTTCATACGATAGTTAAATTCCACAAAGATGTAACTATTTCTATTGACATAGGTATATTAAGTTATTAACGCATTTATGCTGCTAAATATTCTGGTTAGTTATAACGACACTGATGCAAGAGCTGGGTACGTAAAAGAACAGACGAGAACTTGTTAAACAAGAGGGCCATGATGGCCCTGGATCGCTCACCTGAAGTATGCAATTTGAATTGTCAAGCCAACCACACAGTCAACCACATTAACTCATTTTGTAGTCAGGTAAGCAAATACAAGAGGCCCAAGGGGGCCAAAAGCCCCCCCCCCCCCTCCCCCTGGCGGCCATAGTTTTCGACCAATCAATATGGCTTGAAGGAATCTGATAGAAGGTCACCCTAGGCACATTATAGCCATATAAGGCAAAACAGCCCTGCCCCCTGGTGGCCATGTTTTTCAACAAATCAATATGGCTTGAAGGAATCAAATAGAGGGTCTCCCAAGCAACATTTCTACAAAATTATTTGAAAATCGGCCCGACACTTTCGGATGAGAAGATTTTTAAAGTTTTCACTATAGCCATATAAGGCAAAATAAACCCGCCCCCTGACGGCCATTTTTTTCGACCAATCGACATGGCTTGAAGGAATCTGATAGAAGGTCTCCCTTGGAACATTTCTACAAAATTATTTGAAAATCGGCATGAAACTTTCGGAGGATATTTTTTTTAAGTTTTCACTATATAGCCATATAATGCAAAATAGCCCCGCCCCCTGGCGGCCATAGTTTTCGACCAATCGACATGGCTTGAAGGAATCTAATAGAAGGTCACCCTAGGAACATTTCTACAAAATTATTTGATAATCGGCCTGACACTTTCGGAGGATATTTTTTTAAGTTTTCACTGCATAGCCATATAATGCAAAATAGCACCGCCCCCTGGCGGCCATAGTTTTCGACCAATCGGCATGGCTTGAAGGAATCTGAGAGAAGGTCACCCTAGAAACATTTCTACAAAATTATTTGATAATCGGCCTGACACTTTCGGGGGATTTTTTTTTTAAGTTTTCACTGTATAGCCATATAATGTATATGCCAAAAATGTTTGATTCAACAAAATCAGAACGACAGCCACTGATCGGAGACGAGCAAGGATCCGAGACATTTGTCTACAACAGAAGATGGTACGTACTTGCTGTATTCAGCTTTGCGTGTATGACACAAGCTATGGTTTGGAACACGTGGGGACCTATTTCGGAATCACTGGAGGTGGTGTTCGGTTGGTCTGATGGACTGGTGGCGCTTTTACCGAACATGGGTAATATTTCATTCTTTATGTTAGTCATTCCCGGTGGAATGCTCTTGGACACAAAAGGACTGCGGTTTTCGATGATTGTGTGTATATCATTGCAGGTACTCTGCACCGCGATGCGTTGTTTTACATTGGAACAAAACTTCTTCACTCCGATAGCGTATTTAAGTTCCTTGATACAAGGAATAACTGGTGTTATGACATTTGCCGCACCGCCTCTTGCAGCTGCAGTCTGGTTCCCAGCTGAGCAACGTCCCACCGCAACCGCTATTGGGTCGTTCTTCAATTACTTCGGAGTATCAATATCATTTGTAATTGGCCCCAGACTCGTACCAGGGCCAATATACGAGGCCACATTTGAAGCCAATAAATCAATTAAAGGAGTCCACAATGAAACTGATAAAGCTGACACTGTTGTAAACCTTCAAGAACTGAAAACAGGAATTTCCAACCTAATGTATATACATGTAGGAATCGCCGCGGTCCTGTTTGCTTTGGTTCTGGTATACTTTCCCGACAAACCACCTCGTCCACCGAGTACCACAGCATCGATACAAAGAACAAACTACAAGGATGCTCTACTAAAGATTTTTAAAAACGGGCCGCTCTGGATCGTTATGCTGTCCGGTGCATTGCCGGTAGGTGTCTCTGGTACATAGATTGTGATGATTGACGTCATCATCAAAGCAATTGGGGTTTCCCAAGTAGACGCAGGATGGATGGGATTTTGCAATACTGTAATAGGCTGTTTATCGGGAATACTAATTGCTAAGTATTCGATGATCTTTCACGGACGACGAAAGATTTTTCTGACTACAATGTTTTCCTGTGCAGCAATTTGTGTAATCTGGTTCTCATTGCTTTGCGATTCCTTCATTGCATTCAGTTTACCATCACTGTACGCTGCTTGTATATTAATAGGAATATTCGTAAATGGAACAACACCACTATTTTACGAAATGGCCGTAGAAGCATCTTTCTCTGTTGGGGAGGGGGTAACTGGAGCGTTTTACACATGGGTGTATGTCTTATTTGGGACAATTTTCTTGTTCCTTGTTGTAGTACCTAACATAGGGATAACTTGGTTGAACTGGATCGTGCTTGGTGCGCTATGTGTGTCAATACCGCTGTTACTCATGTTCCCTGAGAGATATAAACGATCCGACATTGATATGAAGGCTGCCCAGTAAAAACAAACACGTTATGAAAGAATGAATTATTGTTGTTTGACGCCGCTTTGAACAGTTTTCAGTTTTATCACAGCGTTTCCTTGGTAAGTTATCAGTACTACTGGTCCATTAATGCTGACACCAGCCAGTCAGTTGTAATTATGATAACCCCGCAAACCTGAGCACCAATAAGATCAGACATTACTACCATTTTCAAAGTCTTTGGTATGACTCGATCGGGGATCGAACCCGCGACCTGACTCAGCCGAGGCGGGAGCTCTTACACAACAACACCGAAGCGGTACGTTATAAAAGATGTTTTGTTAATAATTGAGTGGAAGGATGTATATGGTGAACTTTAATCGATTCACAATTCTTCTCCATAGGATACAATGTTGCTTGTGTGAGTGGATAGCGAACATGGAAGTCCTGATTATACTGAACGGAGGCGCATGCTGATCTGGATCTTTATTTGGTCGAAACGTACTGAAGATCGGTTTTCGAATGACTTGGCTTAATATATGTATTTGTTCTATCTATGGAAAAAGGCAAATCGCCAGAATATACGTCGACTTTGCGTTTAATCTGTACTTATTAATGAAAATGAACATGAAATAAATCAAATACTTACTGTTCGTAAATTTTAAATCAGACTTGAATGTTTAGTTCAACTATGATTGCATAATATCGTCAGATCATACAACTTGATGTGATGTTCTCACTTTCTTTATTTTGCAAGAGTTTACTTATATTTTGCGATAACTTATTGTGCAGAAAATCAACATCGTGGCTTTGCGTAATGTATCCAACCAGATCAGCCTGCGCAGTCTGCGCAGGCTAATCCGGGTCGATACATTCCGTCTCGGTGAGATAGAGTAATGATATCCGAAACAGAAAATCCACAGGAGACAAAAAGTGTCTGTTCGGGCTGATCCGGGTCGATACTTTACTACGCAGAGACCACAATGTTGGTTTTCACGAGGGATGGATCATATATGAATGGCTTATCCGTTTACAGAATAACATATTGAACAATTATCTGCTTTAAGAACGTCTTGGGAAGAGGGCAACAGCTGGCAAATAGAAACACGATTTTATAAAAGGAAGAGCTGTCGTTTTGACCAAATTCTCCTTTTACCACGGTGTTTTACAGTTATGAAATATGAAGCAAAGGTCGTCTATAAAAGTGATACAGGAAATAAACTTGTTTCCAAGTTTTATCATAAACCAGAAACGACGTTCTGAAATTAGCCAAAGCTTCAATGCAAGAAGGAACAGGATGTCATGATGTCGCATAATTTTAAAATCTGTTTAATGCGATAGTTATAAATCGCTGTTTATATTTCACAAAGATGTAACTAGTTCTCGTAACATAGGTATAATAATGCATTTGTGCTGCTAACAGTTTTAGTGAGTTGTAACGACACTGTCGGTAATGTTATAGAACATCCACGAACTTGTTAAGGAATCACAAAGGATTCATATTCGGAAAAGAAACACACGTAATTATATTGATGATTGTGGTGGTGACGAGGGTGAAACTCACATATAATGGATGGCCCCTATAAGTCTCAAAGACATGGCGACACTAAATCAGAACGACAGCCATTGATCGGTGACCAACACGGATCGGAGACATTTGTTTACAAGAGAAGATGGTGCGTACTGGCTGTATTCAGCTTTGCTTGTATGACACAAGCTATGGTTTGGAACACGTGGGGACCTATTTCAGAATCACTGGAGGTGGTGTTCGGTTGGTCGGATGGACTGGTGGCGCTTTTACCGAGCATCGGTAATATTTCATTCTTTCTGTTAGTCATACCCGGGGGAATGCTCATGGACACCAAAGGACTGCGATTTTCGATGGTTATGTGTATTGCATTGTTGGTATTTTGCACCGCGATGCGATGTTTTACCTTTGAAGAAAACATATTTACTCCGATAGCATACATTAGTTCCCTGCTTCAAGGCATAACAGCTGTTATGCCATTCGCTGCGCCACCACTTGTGTCCGCAGTCTGGTTCCCAATTGAAGAACGTCCAATCGCAACGGCCATCGGGACCTTCTTTAATTACTTTGGTGTGGCGTTGTCATTCATAATTGGTCCCCAGCTCGTACCAGGACCAATATATGAATCAACATTGAAACACAATTACTCGATCTATGGATTCGTCAATGAAAGTAAAGATCATGACACAGTTGTAAATCTCAATGAATTGAAGTCGGGAATTTCCAACCTAATGTATACACATGTAGGAATCACCGTAGTACTGTTTGGTTTGGTTCTGATATACTTCCCGGACAAACCGCCTCGTCCACCGAGTATCACAGCATCGATACAAAGAACGAACTACAAGGATGCACTACTAAAGATCTTTAAAAACGGGCCGCTCTGGATCGTTATGCTGGCCGGTGCATTGCCGGTAGGTGTCTCTGGTACATGGATCGCTATTATTGACGTCATCATCAAAGCATTTGGGGTTTCTCAAGTAGACGCAGGATGGATGGGGTTTTGCCATACAGTAATTGGCTGCTTATCGGGAATACTAATTGCTAAGTATTCGATGATCTTTCACGGAAGAAGAAAGATTTTTCTGACTACAATGTTTTCATGTGCAGCAATTTGTGTAATCTGGTTCTCATTGCTTTGCGATTCCTTCATTGCGTTCAGTTTACCATCACTGTACGCTGCTTGTATATTAATAGGAATATTCATCAATGGAACAACACCTTTATTTTACGAAATGGCCGTAGAAGCATCATTCCCTGTTGGGGAGGGGGTAACTGGAGCGTTTTACACATGTGTACATGGCATATTTGGGTCCGTTTTATTGGCCCTTGTTGGAGTACCTAACATAGGGATATCTTGGTTAAACTGGATCGTGCTTGGCGCGCTATGTGTGTCAATACCGCTGTTACTCGTGTTCCCTGAGAGGTATAAACGATCCGACATTGATATGAAGGGTGCTCAGTAAAAACAACCATGTTATGAAATATGGTTTGTTAATAAATGAGGGAAAAGGTATTTCGTGAAATTTAATCGATATCAATTTCATACTCGAGTTTTCGTGGCTAATTAATGTAACTTTTTATTACTGGAAGAAGGCAAATCGCCAGGATATTAGTCAAGAGTTTGTATACATAGTTTGTGTTATTGTACAGATGCCTATATATAGAGGATATTTCATGAGTGTTTATTTGTTATCACTTTTGATAAACGAATGAAATGTGCCGGTTTGGGCGCCGAAGTGACTTACGTTATAACATCAAACCGCTGACGTGGCGTCATTTTCATTGTTTGGTTTCCGCGTTGTAACTTGTGCGTAACACCACAGGCGTCCAAATTTCCATATCAGAAAAAAATTGGGGAAAACATGCAATACCCAAAAAGTATCTCTATATTGTCCATATGCTATAATAAAAATGATCGTAATGATAAGTTGGGGAATTCATCTCGTGTTACTATATATAGCCTCTCTAAACGATTCATATAGGCGTAGTTCACGACAAACTCAAGGAGGGTAGGGTCAGGGGGCACGTGTATCGATGGCGCATGCGCAGACACTTGGTTCTCGTGAACGCACAGCTCCACTCTGGAGTCAAAATTCAAAATGGAAGCCTCCGTGTTGTATCCACTTATTTTATTATCGACACCAGAAAGCTCGTTTTCTTGTTGTCTAAATTACGGATCGCAATTATTTGCAAGGCCCAGTTAAACAAATCCTTATTTATCTGCCTAACAAATAAAAACATCACTGATTACTGAACTCAGAGGTTCGTATTTTAGGATTATTTACACACCAGCATCAAGAAATTGCCACCCTCCGCCATTTTGGAACTCTTCTAACTCTCGCTTGAAGCAGGGTTGCAAAAAGTCGGGGTCAGAAGTTCATATGACGTCACTATGGTTAAAACTCTTGCCATTCATGAGGAACCCGTGTAACTCTAGTCGGAACTCGGGTTCGTCGTGAACTACGCCACTGTATAATAATACTTTTTATATATAATACAATATATTACGGTCGTTATTATTATGGTATATGGACAATATAAAGACTACTAATAGTAGTTTAACCACGTATTGTGTGGTTTTTATTTATTTTTTCTCAAAAGAGAACTCGGACGCCTGTGGTAAGACTGGAATCCAAACTAGTAGTGTCATATGATATTTATGTAATAGGATTTTAACACTCCCAGAGAGGGCTTTATGTGATAAATATATATAACTTCAATGAAATATTGTGTTATGGAAAAACTTCAATCACAATTCCGAGGGATAAGACAAAAGATGTTATATGTATCCGCTTACATAATTACATATCGAAAAGTACTCTGCTTTAAGAACGACTTGGGAGGGAAAGGTAACGTCTGGCAAATACAAACACGATTTTATAAAAGGGAAAGCTGTCGTTTTGGTCTACTTCTCCATTTACCACGTTGTTTTACAATTCGTATATGAAGCAAAAGTCCTCTATAAAAGGGAAATAGAAAAAATACTTGTTACCACGATTAAGCATAGAGCAGAGAGGACGTTTTGAAATTAGCCAACGATTCAAGGGTGACATGATGTCGCATAAATCAAAATTCTGTTTCATACGATAGTTAAATTCCACAAAGATGTAACTATTTCTATTGACATATGTATATTAAGTTATTAACGCATTTATGCTGCTAAATATTCTGGTTAGTTATAACGACACTGATGCAAGAGCTGGGTACGTAAAAGAACAGACGAGAACTTGTTAAACAAGAGGGCCATGATGGCCCTGGATCGCTCACCTGAAGTATGCAATTTGAATTGTCATGCCAACTACACAGTCAACCACATTAACTCATTTTGTAGTCAGGTAAGCTAATACAAGAGGCCCAAGGGGGCCAAAAGCCCCCCCCCCCCTCCCCCCTGGCGGCCATAGTTTTCGACCAATCAATATGGCTTGAAGGAATCTGATAGAAGGTCACCCTAGGCACATTATAGCCATATAAGGCAAAACAGCCCTGCCCCCTGGTGGCCATGTTTTTCAACAAATCAATATGGCTTGAAGGAATCAAATAGAGGGTCTCCCAAGCAACATTTCTACAAAATTATTTGAAAATCGGCCCGACACTTTCGGATGAGAAGATTTTTAAAGTTTTCACTATAGCCATATAAGGCAAAATAAACCCGCCCCCTGACGGCCATTTGTTTCGACCAATCGACATGGCTTGAAGGAATCTGATAGAAGGTCTCCCTTGGAACATTTCTACAAAATTATTTGAAAATCGGCATGAAACTTTCGGAGGATATTTTTTTTAAGTTTTCACTATATAGCCATATAATGCAAAATAGCCCCGCCCCCTGGCGGCCATAGTTTTCGACCAATCGACATGGCTTGAAGGAATCTAATAGAAGGTCACCCTAGGAACATTTCTACAAAATTATTTGATAATCGGCCTGACACTTTCGGAGGATATTTTTTTAAGTTTTCACTGCATAGCCATATAATGCAAAATAGCACCGCCCCCTGGCGGCCATAGTTTTCGACCAATCGACATGGCTTGAAGGAATCTGATAGAAGGTCACCCTAGAAACATTTCTACAAAATTATTTGATAATCGGCCTGACACTTTCGGGGGATATTTTTTTTAAGTTTTCACTGTATAGCCATATAATGTATATGCCAAAAATGTTTGATTCAACAAAATCAGAACGACAGCCACTGATTGGAGACGAGCAAGGATCCGAGACATTTGTCTACAACAGAAGATGGTACGTACTTGCTGTATTCAGCTTTGCGTGTATGACACAAGCTATGGTTTGGAACACGTGGGGACCTATTTCGGAATCACTGGAGGTGGTGTTCGGATGGTCTGATGGACTGGTGGCGCTTTTACCGAACATGGGTAATATTTCATTCTTTCTGTTAGTCATTCCCGGTGGAATGCTCTTGGACACAAAAGGACTGCGGTTTTCGATGATTGTGTGTATATCATTGCTGGTACTCTGCACCGCGATGCGTTGTTTTACATTGGAACAAAACTTCTTCACTCCGATAGCGTATTTAAGTTCCTTGATACAAGGAATAACTGGTGTTATGACATTTGCCGCACCGCCTCTTGCAGCTGCAGTCTGGTTCCCAGCTGAGCAACGTCCCACCGCAACCGATATTGGGTCGTTCTTCAATTACTTCGGAGTATCAATATCATTTGTAATTGGCCCCAGACTCGTACCAGGGCCAATATACGAGGCCACATTTGAAGCCAATAAATCAATTAAAGAAGTCCACAATGAAACTGAAATGTTGTAAACCTTCAAGAAATGAAAACAGGAATTTCCAACCTAATGTATATACATGTAGGAATCGCCGCGGTCCTGTTTGCTTTGGTTCTGGTATACTTTCCCGACAAACCACCTCGTCCACCGAGTACCACAGCATCGATACAAAGAACGAACTACAAGGATGCTCTACTAAAGATTTTTAAAAACGGGCCGCTCTGGATCGTTATGCTGTCCGGTGCATTGCCGGTAGGTGTCTCTGGTACATAGATTGTGATGATTGACGTCATCATCAAAGCAATTGGGGTTTCCCAAGTAGACGCAGGATGGATAAGATTTTGCAATACTGTAATAGGCTGTTTATCGGGAATACTAATTGCTAAGTATTCGATGATCTTTCACGGACGACGAAAGATTTTTCTGACTACAATGTTTTCCTGTGCAGCAATTTGTGTAATCTGGTTCTCATTGCTTTGCGATTCCTTCATTGCGTTCAGTTTACCATCACTGTACGCTGCTTGCATATTAATAGGAATATTCGTAAATGGAACAACACCACTATTTTACGAAATGGCCGTAGAAGCATCATTCCCTGTTGGGGAGGGGGTAACTGGAGCGTTTTACACATGTGTACATGGCATATTTGGGTCCGTTTTCTTGGCCCTTGTTGGAGTACCTAACATAGGGATATCTTGGTTGAACTGGATCGTGCTTGGCGCGCTATGTGTGTCAATACCGCTGTTACTCGTGTTCCCTGAGAGGTATAAACGATCCGACATTGATATGAAGGGTGCTCAGTAAAAACAACCATGTTATGAAATATGGTTTGTTAATAAATGAGGGAAAAGGTATTTCGTGAAATTTAATCGATATCAATTTCATACTCGAGTTTTCGTGGCTAATTAATGTAACTTTTTATTACTGGAAGAAGGCAAATCGCCAGGATATTAGTCAAGAGTTTGTATACATAGTTTGTGTTATTGTCCAGATGCCTATATATAGAGGATATTTCATGAGTGTTTATTTGTTATCACTTTTGATAAACGAATGAAATGTGCCGGTTTGGGCGCCGAAGTGACTTACGTTATAACATCAAACTGCTGACGTGGCGTCATTTTCATTGTTTGGTTTCCGCGTTGTAACTTGTGCGTAACACCACAGGCGTCCAAATTTCCATATCAGAAAAAAATTGGGGAAAACATGCAATACCCAAAAAGTATCTCTATATTGTCCATATGCTATAATAAAAATGATCGTAATGATAAGTTGGGGAATTCATCTCGTGTTACTATATATAGCCTCTCTAAACGATTCATATAGGCGTAGTTCACGACAAACTCAAGGAGGGTAGGGTCAGGGGGCACGTGTATCGATGGCGCATGCGCAGACACTTGGTTCTCGTGAACGCACAGCTCCACTCTGGAGTCAAAATTCAAAACGGAAGCCTCCGTGTTGTATCCACTTAGTTTATTATCGACACCAGAAAGCTCGTTTTCTTGTTGTCTAAATTACGGATCGCAATTATTTGCAAGGCCCAATTAAACAAATCCTTATTTATCTGCCTAACAAATAAAAACATCACTGATTACTGAACTCAGAGGTTCGTATTTTAGGATTATTTACACACCAGCATCAAGAATTGCCACCCTCCGCCATTTTGGAACTCTTCTAACTCTCGCTTGAAGCAGGGTTGCAAAAAGTCGGGGTCAGTAGTTCATATGACGTCACTATGGTTAAAACTCTTGCCATTCATGAGGAACCCGTGTAACTCTAGTCGGAACTCGGGTTCGTCGTGAACTACGCCACTGTATAATAATACTTTTTATATATAATACAATAGATTACGGTCGTTATTATTATAGTATATGGACAATATAAAGACTACTAATAGTAGTTTAACCACGTATTGTGTGGTTTTTATTTTTTAAAGATAGTTTACTACTATTACTGCAGAAGTCATGCCATATTTGGTAGAACTGGTCTTTCAACTTTCTTTCATAAGATACGAGAAAGTGTTTTTTGTTTGTTACAAGTTGACTCTCCCAAACATAACCAAAACCATTCATAAAAAGATTATTTTTCACATCTGTAACCCAATTTTGATACCCATTTTCATCTAGTAATTTCAGCATAAGATAACACTTTTTAACATATCTATCATAAGGCATGCATAGAATTTTTAACCAATATTTGATACATCGTTTAGCTGCTGATATATATAGCGGGAATCTTCCACAATCGCCTAATATGGCATAATTTATTGAATTTTTGTGCAACACATGCGTTCCGTGAAATTTCCTTTTTCGTTAATGAGTGCTTCCCCAAGATTTGTACTTCGTCAAATCTAATCTTTTTTTTAGGTGTAAACTCAATTTTTTCATTTCTTCGGTTATTGTCTCAATATATGTCCAATATATCAATTTAAGACTTGGTGTATAGGAAACTCAGAGCTGCAATTGTGCAGTGCAAAAGAAACATAACTCTATCATGCTTTCGATCGTCTTTCATTTATCAGCATGATTACAATATACATTGTGGATCTTTAGTGATTTCTGAACTAGAAATATTTTAATTAAGGGTAGCTGCTCGGGTTTTTTTTGTCAATCTTTTGTCCTTCGATATTTTGTTTATACAAGAAAAGGGTAAAACTTTGACAAATGAGGTATATGTTATTGGCAGACAATATGTGTTGCTTCAAACATTTTTGGTTTGGTTTGTTTAAAGGTCATTGTTTCATTGTTTCAACAATGTTTGTCCATATGATCTATGCCATATGTTTTCAACTTACATATGCCCCCTATACCGTCAGCGCTTTCAGCGCTTTGATTATTTATTTGTTCTCAAAAGAGAACTCGGACGCCTGTGGTAAGACTGGAATCCAAACTAGTAGTGTCATATGATATTTATGTAATAGGATTTTAACACTCCCAGAGAGGGCTTTATGTGATAAATATATATAACTTCAATGAAATATTGTGTTATGGAAAAACTTCAATCACAATTCCGAAGGATAAGACAAAAGATGTTATATGTATCCGCTTACATAATTACATATCGAAAAGTACTCTGCTTTAAGAACGACTTGGGAGGGAAAGGTAACGTCTGACAAATACAAACACGATTTTATAAAAGGGAAAGCTGTCGTTTTGGTCTACTTCTCCATTTACCACGTTGTTTTACAATTCGTATATGAAGCAAAAGTCCTCTATAAAAGGGAAATAGGAAAAATACTTGTTACCACGATTAAGCATAGAGCAGAGAGGACGTTTTGAAATTAGCCAACGATTCAAGGGTGACATGATGTCGCATAAATCAAAATTCTGTTTCATACGATAGTTAAATTCCACAAAGATGTAACTATTTCTATTGACATAGGTATATTAAGTTATTAACGCATTTATGCTGCTAAATATTCTGGTAAGTTATAACGACACTGATGCAAGAGCTGGGTACGTAAAAGAACAGACGAGAACTTGTTAAACAAGAGGGCCATGATGGCCCTGGATCGCTCACCTGAAGTATGCAATTTGAATTGTCATGCCAACTACACAGTCAACCACATTAACTCATTTTGTAGTCAGGTAAGCTAATACAAGAGGCCCAAGGGGGCCAAAGCCCCCCCCCCCCTCTCCCCTGGCGGCCATAGTTTTCGACCAATCAATATGGCTTGAAGGAATCTGATAGAAGGTCACCCTAGGCACATTATAGCCATATAAGGCAAAACAGCCCTGCCCCCTGGTGGCCATGTTTTTCAACAAATCAATATGGCTTGAAGGAATCAAATAGAGGGTCTCCCAAGCAACATTTCTACAAAATTATTTGAAAATCGGCCCGACACTTTCGGATGAGAAGATTTTTAAAGTTTTCACTATAGCCATATAAGGCAAAATAAACCCGCCCCCTGACGGCCATTTTTTTCGACCAATCGACATGGCTTGAAGGAATCTGATAGAAGGTCTCCCTTGGAACATTTCTACAACATTATTTGAAAATCGGCATGAAACTTTCGGAGGATATTTGTTTTAAGTTTTCACTATATAGCCATATAATGCAAAATAGCCCCGCCCCCTGGCGGCCATAGTTTTCGACCAATCGACATGGCTTGAAGGAATCTAATAGAAGGTCACCCTAGGAACATTTCTACAAAATTATTTGATAATCGGCCTGACACTTTCGGAGGATATTTTTTTAAGTTTTCACTGCATAGCCATATAATGCAAAATAGCACCGCTCCCTGGCGGCCATAGTTTTCGACCAATCGGCATGGCTTGAAGGAATCTGATAGAAGGTCACCATAGAAACATTTCTACAAAATTATTTGATAATCGGCCTGACACTTTCGGGGGATATTTTTTTTAAGTTTTCACTGTATAGCCATATAATGTATATGCCAAAAATGTTTGATTCAACAAAATCAGAACGACAGCCACTGATCGGAGACGAGCAAGGATCCGAGACATTTGTCTACAACAGAAGATGGTACGTACTTGCTGTATTCAGCTTTGCGTGTATGACACAAGCTATGGTTTGGAACACGTGGGGACCTATTTCGGAATCACTGGAGGTGGTGTTCGGATGGTCTGATGGACTGGTGGCGCTTTTACCGAACATGGGTAATATTTCATTCTTTCTGTTAGTCATTCCCGGTGGAATGCTCTTGGACACAAAAGGACTGCGGTTTTCGATGATTGTGTGTATATCATTGCTGGTACTCTGCACCTGATGCGTTGTTTTACATTGGAACAAAACTTCTTCACTCCGATAGCGTATTTAAGTTCCTTGATACAAGGAATAACTGGTGTTATGACATTTGCCGCACCGCCTCTTGCAGCTGCAGTCTGGTTCCCAGCTGAGCAACGTCCCACCGCAACCGCTATTGGGTCGTTCTTCAATTACTTCGGAGTATCAATATCATTTGTAATTGGCCCCAGACTCGTACCAGGGCCAATATACGAGGCCACATTTGAAGCCAATAAATCAATTAAAGGAGTCCACAATGAAACTGATAAAGCTGACACTGTTGTAAACCTTCAAGAACTGAAAACAGGAATTTCCAACCTAATGTATATACATGTAGGAATCGCCGCGGTCCTGTTTGCTTTGGTTCTGGTATACTTTCCCGACAAACCACCTCGTCCACCGAGTACCACAGCATCGATACAAAGAACGAACTACAAGGATGCTCTACTAAAGATTTTTAAAAACGGGCCGCTCTGGATCGTTATGCTGTCCGGTGCATTGCCGGTAGGTGTCTCTGGTACATAGATTGTGATGATTGACGTCATCATCAAAGCAATTGGGGTTTCCCAAGTAGACGCAGGATGGATGGGATTTTGCAATACTGTAATAGGCTGTTTATCGGGAATACTAATTGCTAAGTATTCGATGATCTTTCACGGACGACGAAAGATTTTTCTGACTACAATGTTTTCCTGTGCAGCAATTTGTGTAATCTGGTTCTCATTGCTTTGCGATTCCTTCATTGCGTTCAGTTTACCATCACTCGGACGTCGCGCAAGCTAACCCCGCACAACGTCAAATGCACCTACCAACAGGACAAAGTCAGTACTTGATAATTCAGTTTTGGGAATGAATGTAAAGTATGATATACCAATATGTGCTGTACAAAACGTAGATAAATATGGTATTAAAAGAATAATTATTAGTTCAACAGAATTTCAAATACAGCATAAAACGATAACAAAAAACATGAAAAACGTTGTGTAAGATGTAACAGTCAAACGCTCTCTTTTCTTATTCACACCTAAATATATAAACTTTGTCTGCTTTTTTTACGGGAAAACACTGCACGAGTTTCCAGAGATGACATCATTCAACATCATAACAAAAAATAACAACGCGTGTCATTTTCTTTTGGCAAATTTATACAAATGAATTATACATAAATCATGTAAGATCTGGAAAAAAGACGTCGGAAAACACACAACGCAAAAATGGCAGGTAGTTTTTTAATATTAATTTTACTCCAACCGCTTTGAAATCTCAAATATACAATATTATTTTTCTTTTATTAATGCGTACTGAATTATATAGCAAATGATTTAATACTTTTCAAAAAAATAAGGAAATGGCTTGTGGAGTAAAATTGTCACGCTCCTATAAAAAACGTTGTTTAATTATGAATGCGTAAAATCGGTATCCCGAAATTTAAAGATATACTCAACCTAAAACCTTATAATTAAATTTACATAATATTATTTTTCTCTTTTATCGATACAGTTTTTTTCAGTTAAGACAAGCGACATATACTATCTTATTACGACCGTTATCTGTGTGGAGAAAAATTGTCACGCTTGGTCATTTTGACGTCTTAAACTTGTGTATAGTTCACAGGTATCGAAACGAAATACAAAGCCTTATGTTCTAAACGCATATTCAGATATGTTAAGACTATCAATAAAGCTCGAGATGACAGATATGTTCAACCTATAAAAGAAAACAGAAATATTCACCAAGTAATGAGCTCGTGCGGTCGGTCTCTTGGTGTCCGTGATGTATCTTGTTACTCGTGTGATCATTGTTTTATTGCGATATATGAACAGTGTAAAAACGACCTACTCTAGGACCAAAAAGACAATTGCAGATGAATTGCTTGAACATAAAACAACCATCTAGCACAGGTGGTTAAGACGAATCTTTGATAGAGGTCTCCGAATTAATTCAGCTTGTCTACCCAGGAAATATTGTTGCCGTAAGACACATAGATGAGTCATACCCATATTACGGTTTGCGTGCTTAGTAAAGCGTGATACGGTTAAGAAAGTCTCACCAAAACAAATGTGGTGTTTTTTTCCAAGTTATTCATGGGAACTATTTACAAGCAACGGATCAAACACTGTTAAATCAAATTTTGATTAAAATAACTAAGGCAACTGTTCCTGCACACAGTATTGTATATATATGCAGTGAACTAGATTAGTGCAACGGAACTATTTATTTTGACAGATTCGGTACATCGGCGAATTTTAAAATCCATACAGTTGCTATTTTGATACATGTAATTTTGGTTATTTATTTTAAAAAATTAAATATGTTTTAAACATGTTATTATTAAAAACGGCCCCTAACAGTATGCAACGAACGTATCAAGTTTTCCGACGCTAATATTTGAACGTAATGTTAACGTAATTTGACGTTACATTGATGTGCCGGGTTAGCTTGCGCGACGTCCGTACGCTGCTTGTATATTAATAGGAATATTCGTAAATGGAACAACACCACTATTTTACGAAATGGCCGTAGAAGCATCTTTCTCTGTTGGGGAGGGGGTAACTGGAGCGTTTTACACATGGGTGTATGTCTTATTTGGGACAATTTTCTTGTTCCTTGTTGTAGTACCTAACATAGGGATAACTTGGTTGAACTGGATCGTGCTTGGTGCGCTATGTGTGTCAACACCGCTGTTACTCATGTTCCCTGAGAGATATAAACGATCCGACATTGATATGAAGGCTGCCCAGTAAAAACAAACACGTTATGAAAGAATGAATTATTGTTGTTTGACGCCGCTTTGAACAGTTTTCAGTTTTATCACAGCGTTTCCTTGGTAAGTTATCAGTACTACTGGTCCATTAATGCTGACACCAGCCAGTCAGTTGTAATTATGATAACCCCGCAAACCTGAGCACCACGAAGATCAGACATTACTACCATTTTCAAAGTCTTTGGTATGACTCGATCGGGGATCGAACCCGCGACCTGACTCAGCCGAGGCGGGAGCTCTTACACAACAACACCGAAGCGGTACGTTATAAAAGATGTTTTGTTAATAATTGAGTGGAAGGATGTATATGGTGAACTTTAATCGATTCACAATTCTTCTCCATAGGATACAATGTTGCTTGTGTGAGTGGATAGCGAACATGGAAGTCCTGATTATACTAAACGGAGGCGCATGCTGATCTGGATCTTTATTTGGTCGAAACGTACTGAAGATCGGTTTTCGAATGACTTGGCTTAATATATGTATTTGTTCTATCTATGGAAAAAGGCAAATCGCCAGAATATACGTCGACTTTGCGTTTAATCTGTACTTATTAATGAAAATGAACATGAAATAAATCAAATACTTACTGTTCGTAAATTTTAAATCAGACTTGAATGTTTAGTTCAACTATGATTGCATAATATCGTCAGATCATACTACTTGATGTGATTTTCTCACTTTCTTTATTTTGCAAGAGTTTACTTATATTTTGCGATAACTTATTGTCCAGAAAATCAACATTGTGGCTTTGCGTAATGTATCCAACCAGATCAGCCTGCGCAGTCTGCGCAGGCTAATCCGGGTCGACACATTCCGTCTCGGTGAGATAGAGTAATGATTTCCGAAACAGAAAATCCACAGGAGGCAAAAAGTGTCTGTCCGAGCTGTTCCGGGTCGATACTTTACTACGCAGAGTCCACACTGTTGGTTTTCTCGTGGGATGGCTCATATATGGACGGCTTATCCGTTTACAGAATAACATATTGAACAATTATCTGCTTTAAGAACGTCTTGGGAAGAGGGCAACAGCTGGCAAATAGAAACACGATTTTATAAAAGGAAGAGCTGTCGTTTTGACCAAATTCTCCTTTTACCACGGTGTTTTACAGTTATGAAATATGAAGCAAAGGTCGTCTATAAAAGTGAAACGGGAAATAAACTTGTTTCCAAGTTTTATCATAAACCAGAAACGACGTTTTGAAATTAGCCAACGCTTCAATGCAAGAAGGAACAGGATGTCATGATGTCGCATAATTTTAAAATCTGTTTAATGCGATAGTTATAAATCGCTGTTTATATTCCACAAAGATGTAACTAGTTCTCGTAACATATGTATAATAATGCATTTGTGCTGCTAACAGTTCTAGTGAGTTGTAACGACACTGTCGGTAATGTTATAGAACATCCACGAACTTGTTAAGGAATCACAAAGGATTCATATTCGGAAAAGAAACACACGTAATTATATTGATGATTGTGGTGGTGACGAGGGTGAAACTCACATATAATGGATGGCCCCTTTAAGCCTCAAAGACATGGCGACACTAAATCAGAACGACGGCCATTGATCGGTGACCAACACGGACCGGAGACATTTGTTTACAAGAGAAGATGGTGCGTACTGGCTGTATTCAGCTTTGCTTGTATGACACAAGCTATGGTTTGGAACACGTGGGGACCTATTTCAGAATCACTGGAGGTGGTGTTCGGTTGGTCGGATGGACTGGTGGCGCTTTTACCGAACATGGGTAATATTTCATTCTTTCTGTTAGTCATTCCCGGGGGATTGCTCATGGACACGAAAGGACTGCGGTTTTCGATGGTTGTGTGTGTCTCGTTGCTGGTACTCTGTACCGCGATGCGTTGTTTTACATTGGAACGAAATATTTTTACTCCGATAGCATACATTAGTTCCCTGCTTCAAGGCATAACAGGCGTTATGCCATTCGCTGCGCCACCACTTGTGTCCGCAGTCTGGTTTCCAATTGAAGAACGTCCAATCGCAACGGCCATCGGGACCTTCTTTAATTACTTTGGTGTGGCGTTGTCATTCATAATTGGTCCCCAGCTCGTACCAGGACCAATATATGAATCAACATTGAAACACAATTACTCGATCTATGGATTCGTCAATGAAAGTAAAGAATATGACACAGTTGTAAATCTCAATGAATTGAAGTCGGGAATTTCCAACCTAATGTATACACATGTAGGAATCACCGTGGTACTGTTTGGTTTGGTTCTGATATACTTCCCGGACAAACCGCCTCGTCCACCGAGTATCACAGCCTCGATACAAAGAACAAACTACAAGGATGCACTACTAAAGATCTTTAGAAACGGGCCGCTCTGGATCGTTATGCTGGCCGGTGCATTTCCGGTAGGTGTCTCTGGTACATGGATTGCCATTATTGACGTCATCATCAAAGCAATTGGGGTTTCCCAAGTAGACGCAGGATGGATGGGATTTTGCAATACAGTAATTGGCTGCTTATCGGGAATACTAATTGCTAAGTATTCGATTATCTTTCACGGACGACGAAAGCTATTTCTGACTACAATGTTTTCATGCGCAGCAATTTGTGTGATCTGGTTCTCATTGCTTTGCGATTCCTTTATCGCGTTCAGTTTACCATCACTGTACGCTGCTTGTATATTAATAGGAATATTCATTAATGGAACAACACCATTATTTTACGAAATGGCCGTAGAAGCATCCTTCCCTGTTGGGGAGGGGGTAACTGGAGCGTTTTACACATGTGTACATGACATATTTGGGTCCGTTTTCTTGGCCCTTGTTGGAGTACCTAACATAGGGATAACTTGGTTGAACTGGATCGTGCTTGGCGCGCTATGTGTGTCAATACCGCTGTTACTCGTGTTCCCTGAGAGGTATAAACGATCCGACATTGATATGAAGGGTGCTCAGTAAAAACAACCATGTTTTGAAATATGGTTTGTTAAAAAATGAGGGAAAAGGTATATCGTGAATTTTAATCGATATCAATTTCATACTCGAGTTTTCGTGGCTAATTAATGAAACTTTTTATTATTACTGGAAAAGGGTAAATCGCCAGGATATACGTCAACTTTGCGATTGATCTGTAGGCCGACTTATTAATGAATATTAACGTTAATCAAATATTTATTGTTCTTAAATTTTAAAATAGGCTTTTATTTTAGTTCAACTATGATTGAATAAAATCGCCAGCTTCTTACTATTTGATGTAACCGTCTCATTAATTTTATTTAGCAAGAGTTTGTATACATAGTTTGTGTTATTGTCCAGATGCCTATATATAAAGGATACTTCATAAGTGTTTATTTGTTATCACTTTTAATAAACGAGTTTACTAAAATGAGATGAGGCGTATTTCGAAAAGATGTACATGAAATGTGCCGGTTTTGGCGCCGAAGTGACTTACGTTAAAACATCAAACCGCTGACGTGGCGTCATTTTCATTGTTTGGTTTTCGTGTTGTAACTTGAGCGTAACACCACAGGCGTCCAAGTTTACATATCAGAAAAAAAATGGGAAAAACATGCAATACCCAAAATGTATCTCTATATTGTCCATATGCTATAATAAAAATGATCGTAATGATAAGTTGGGGAATCCCTCTCGTGTTACAATAAAAAGCCTTCTAAACGATTCATAAAGTATGATAATATTTTTTATATATAATACAATAGATAGTCTATTTATAGTAATACGGTCTTGTTTGTGATTCCCCGAGTTGTCCCATACGATAACATTTACGGTCGTTATTATTATAGTATATGGACAATATAAAAACTACTAATAGTAGTTTAACCATGTAGTGTGTGTTTTTTTTTTTTTTTCTCAAAAGAAAACTCGGACGCCTGTGGTAAGACTGGAATCGAAACGAGTAGTGTCATATGATATTATGTAATGGAATTTTAACACTCCCAGAGAGGGCTTAATTTGATAAATATATATAATTTCAATGAAATATTGTGTTATGGAAAAACTTCAATTACAATTCCGGGTGGTAAGACAAAAGATGTTATATGTCGACGGCTTATCCGCTTACATAATAACATATCGAAAAGTACTCTGCTTTAAGAACGACTTGGGGGGGAAAGGTAACGTCTGACAAATACAAACACGATTTTATAAGAGGAAAAATTGGCGTTTTGATCTACTTCTGCTTTTATCACGTTCTTTTACAATTTGTATATGAAGCAAACGTCCTCTATAAAAGGGAAATAGGAAAAATACTTGTTACCACGATTAAGCATAGAGCAGAGAGGACGTTTTGAAATAAGCCCACGATTCAAGGGTGACATGATGTCGCATAATTCAAAATTCTGTTTCATACGATAGTTAAATTCCACAAAGATGTAACTATTTCTCGTAACATAGGTATATTAACGCATTTATTATGCTAAATTTTCTGGTAAGTTATAACGACACTGATGCAAGAGCTGGGTACGTAAAAGAACAGACGAGAACTTGTTAAACAAGAGGGCCATGATGGCCCTGGATCGCTCACCTGAAGTATGCAATGTGATGTGTCATGCCAACCACAAAGTCAACCACATTAACTCAGTGTGTAATGGTAAGCTAATACAAGAGGCCAACGAGGGCCAGTATCGCTCCACTGCAATTAGGCAACAATCAAATATACAGCCCCACCCCCTGGTGGCCATTTTTGTTTACCATCCACCATGGCTTGAAGAAATCTCGTAGAGTGTCACCAAGGGAACATTTCTACAAAATTATTTGAAAATCGGCCTGATACTTTCGGAGGATACTTTTTTTAAGTTTTCACTATATAGCCATATAAGGCAAAATAGCCCCGCCCCTTGGCGGCCATAGTTTTCGACCAATCAATATGACTTGAAGGAATCTGATAGAAGGTCACCCTAGGAACATTTCTACAAACGTATATTCACTAGAGACAAGCCAAGACCAACAGCCCAACATGGCTTGAAGGAATCTGATAAAGGGTCACCCAAGCAAAATTTCTACAAAATTATTTGAAAATCGGCCTGACACTTTCGGAGGATATTTTTTTTTTAAGTTTTCACTATATAGCAATATAATGCAAAATAGCCCCGCCCCCTGGCGACCATAGTTTTCGACCAATCAACATGGCTTGAAGAAATCTGATAGAAGGTCACCCAAGGAACATTTCTACAAAATCATTCGAAAATCGGCCTGACACTTTCGGAGGATATTTTTTTCTCTCAAGTTTTCACTATATAGCCATATCATGCAAAATAGCCCCGCCCCCTGGCGGCCATAGTTTTCGACCAATCAACATGGCTGAAGGAGTCTGATAAAAGGTCACCCTAGGAACATTTCTATAAAATTATTTGATAATCTGCCTGAAACTTTCGGACGAGAAGATTTTTAAAGTTGTCACTATAGCCATATTAGGCAAAATGGCCCCGCCTCCTGGCGGCCATGTTTTTCTACCAATAAACATGGCTTGAAGGAACCTGATAGAGGGTCATCCAAGGAACATTTATACAAAAAGTATTTGAAAATCGGCCAACCAGTTTTGAAGAAGAAGAGTTTTAAAGTTGTTTTCGTTTGGTTGCTATGGAAACCAGAATTCTGTATTGATCCCACAAATTGAAGGAATTCTGGTGAGGTCATTGAGAGGATGCTTTCTGTGAAGATTCATCCCAATTGACCAATTGTACGAAACGGCCGTAGAAACATCCTTCCCTGTTGGGGAGGGGGTAACTGGAGTGTTTTACACATGGGTGTGGGTCTTATTTGGGATTATTTTCATGTTCCTTGTTGCAGTACCTAACATAGGGATAAGTTCGTTAAACTGGACCGTGCTTGGTTCGCTTTGAGTGTCAATACCGATGTAACTCGTGTCACCTGACAGGGAGGTATAAACGATCCGACATCGATATGAAGGGTGCTCAATAAAAACAACCATGTTATAAAATATGGTTTTGCTAATAAATGAGGGAAAGGGTATATCGTGAACTTCAATCGATACAAAATTCATACTCGAGCCGTCGGTTTAATTATCATAGTTCTTCACCATATGATTCAGTTTTGCTTGTGTGAATACATAGCGAACATGGTAGACCTGATCAGACAGAAAGCAGGGCCAGGCTGATCCGGATATTCGCTGGTCGAAACGTCCACAAGGTCGGTTTTCGTATGACGTGGCTAATATATGTATCTTTATATTACTGGAAAAGGGTTAATCGCCAGGATACACGTCGACTTTGCGGTTGAGCTGTTATTACTTATGAAAATGAACTTGAAATAAATCAAATATTTATTGTTCTTAAATCTTAAATGAGGCTTGAATATTAAATCGACTATGACATAACATCGCAGCTCCTACCATGTTATGTAATCGTCTCTCTTATTTTATTTAGCAAGAGTTTGTTTATATGTTGTGTTAACTTATTGTTCAGATGCCCATATGTATATATATAAACATACAGCATATGATTTAAATGAAATATTGTGTTGAAATAGAAAAAACTTCAATAACAATTCCGGGGGGTAAGACAATAGAGGTTATATGTCGACGGCTTATCCGTTTACAGAATAACATATTGAACAATAATCTGCTTTAAGAACGACTAAGAAAGGAAAGGCAACGTCTGCGAAATACATTCACGTTTTTTGATCTACTTTTCCATTTACCACGGTGTCTTAAATTCGTTAATGAAGCCAAAATCCTATATAAAGGAGGGAAATAGGAAAAATACATGTTACCAAGATTTCGCATATAGCAGATAGGATATTTTGAAATTAGCCCATTATTGAAGGGTGTCATGATGTCGCATAATTTTAAAATCTGTATCATACGATAGTTATAAATCGATGTTTAAATTCCACAAAGATGTAACTAGTTCATGTAACATAGGTATATTAGTTATTAACCCTTTCCCTCATATAGACGCTTTCTGACGCCTCTGCAGCAGACGGCTTTTTAAAAACATAGTGACAAAAGAAGAAATTGCACAAAAAGTGCAATTTTCTCCTTTTGCCACAATGTTTTCCACTTTTAGTCATAGGTTATCCATTCAATTATAGAGATTTTCTATGTTTTGTCAAAATATGTTCAAAGTCGTCTGCTGCAGAATTGTTGTATGAGGGAAAGGGTTAACGTATTTGTGCTGCTAAATATTCTGATTAGTTGTTAAGTCACTGATGCAGGAGCTGGGTACGTTATTGAACAGACGAGAACTTGCTAACAAATTACAAGAGACTTATATTCGGAATAGTTATATTGATGTTTGTGGTGGTAGAGTGGATGAAAATCATTTAAATGGATAGCCCCATTATGTCTAAAAGAAATGGCGAAACTAAATCTGAACGACAGACACTCATCGGTGACAAGCAAGGATCGGAGACATCTGTCTACAAGAAAAGATGGTGCGTACTGGCTAACTTCAGCTTTGCGTGTATGACACAAGCTATGGTTTGGAACACGTGGGGACCAATTTCGGAATCACTGAAGGTGGTGTTCGGATGGTCTGATGGACTGGTGGCGCTTTTACCGAACATTGGGACTATGTCATTTTTTCTGTTAGTCATTCCCTGTGGAATGCTCATGGACACAAAAGGAAAGCGGTTTTCGATGAGTGTGTGTGTATCATTGCTGGTACTCTGCACCGCGATGCGTTGTTTGACCTTGGAACAAAACATCTTCACTTCGACAGCGTATTCTAGTTCCATGATACAAGGAATAACTGGTGTTATGACATCTGCCGCACCGCCTCTTGTAGCTGCAGTCTGGTTCCCAGCTGAGGAACGTCCCATCGCAACCGCTATTGGGTCTTTCTTCAATTACTTCGGAGTATCAATATCATTTGTAATTGGCCCCATACTCGTACCAGGACCAATATATGAGGCCACCTTTGAAGCCAATAAATCAATTAAAGCAGTCCACAATGAAACTGATAAAGCTAACACTGTTGTAAACCTTCAAGAAATGAAAACGGGAATTTCCAGCTTAATGTATACGCATGTAGGAATCGCCGCGGTGCTTTTTGTTTTGGTTCTGGTATACTTTCCCGACAAACCGCCTCGTCCACCGAGTACCACAGCAGCGATACAAAGAACGAACTACAAGGATGCTCTACTAAAGATCTTTAAAAACGGGCCGCTCTGCATCGTTATGCTGGCCGGTGCATTGTCGGTAGGTGTCTCTGGTACATGGATTGCCATTATTGACGTCATCGTCAAAGCAATTGGGGTTTCCCAAGCAATATTGTAATAGGCTGTTTATCGGGAATACTAATTGCTAAATATTCGATTTTCTTTCACGGACGACGAATTTTTTTTCTGACTACAATGTTTTCATGCGCAGGCATTTGTGTAATCTGGTTCTCACTGCTTTGTGATTCCTTTATCGCGTTCAGTTTACCATCGCTGTACGCTGCTTGTATATTAATAGGAATATTTATTAATGGAACAACACCATTATTTTACGAAATGGCCGTAGAAGCATCCTTCCCTGTTGGGGAGGGGGTAACTGGAGCGTGTTACACATGGGTGTGTGCCTTATTTGGGATTATTTTCATGTTTCTTGTTGCAGTACCTAACATAGGGATAGCTTGGTTGAACTGGATCGTGCTTGGTGCGCTATGTGTGTCAATACCGCTGTTACTCGTGTTCCCTGAGAGATATAAACGATCCGACATTGATATGATGGGGTGATAAGTTAAACTAACCACGTTCTGAAATGGTGATCAGTAGAAACAACCACGTTGTAAAAGATTTTTTTGTTAATAATTGAGGGAAAGAGTATATCATTAACTTTAATTGATTCAAACTCGAGCCGTCGGTTTAATTAGCATGGTTCTTCACCATATGATTCAGTTTTGCTTGTGTAAATAGATAGCCAACAGGGAAGACCTGACCAGATTGAACGGATATGTTCTGGATATATGCTGTGGTCGAAACGCCCATAAGGTCCGTTTTCGTGTGACGTGGCTAATTAATGTAACTTTATATCACTGATAATAGGTAAATCGTCAGGATATACGTCGACTTTGCGGTCGAGCTGTAACGTTAAAGGTAACGTCTGTAAATACAAACACGATTTTATAAGAGGAAAAGCTGGCGTTTTGATCTACTTTTCCTTTTACCAAGGTGTTATAAAATTCGTTAATGAAGCAAAAGTCCTCTATAAAAGGGCATGTTTCCACGATTTCGCATATATCAGATAGGACATTAGCCCACGATTGAAGGGTGTCATAATGTCGCATAAATTTAAAATCTGTATCATACGGTAACGTCTGCAAATACAAAAACGATTTTATAAGAGGAAAAGCTAGCGTTTTGATCTACTTTTCCTTTTACCAAGGTGTATAGGAAATATACATGTTTCCACGATTTCGCATATATCAGATAAGACATTAGCCCACGATTGAAGGGTGTCATGATGTCGCATAAATTTAAAATCTGTATCATACGATAGTTATAAATCGATGTTTAAATTCCACAAAGATGTACCTAGTTCACGCAGCATAGGTATATTAAGTTATTAACGTAATTGTGCTGCTAAATATTCTGATTAGTTGTTACGTCACTTATGCAGGAGCTGGGTACGTTATTGAACAGACGAGAACTTGCTAACAAATTACAAGGGACTTATATTTGGAATAGTTATATTGATGTTTGTGTTGGTAGAGTGGATGTAAATCATATAAATGGATAGCTCCATTATGTCTAAAAGAAATGGCGAAACTAAATCTGAACGACAGAACCTCCTCGGTGACCAGCAAGGATCGGGGACATTTGTCTACAAGAGAAGATGGTGCGTACTGGCTAACTTCAGCTTTGCGTGTATGACATCAGCTATAGTTTGGAACACGTGGGGACCTATTTCAGAATCACTAGAAGTGGTGTTCGGATGGTCTGATGGACTGATCGCGCTTTTACCGAACATGGGTAATATTTCATTCTTTCTGTTAGTCATTCCCGGTGGAATGCTCATGGACACAAAAGGACTGCGGATTTCGATGATTGTGTGTGTCTTATTGCTGGTACTCTGCACCGCGATGCGTTGTTTTACCTTGGAACAAAACTTCTTCACTCCGATAGCGTATATTAGTTCTTTGATACATGGCATAACTGGTGTTATGACATTTGCCGCACCGCCTCTTGCAGCTGCAGTCTGGTTCCCAGCCGAGGAACGTCCCATCGCAACCGCTATTGGGTCGTTCTTTAATTACTTCGGAGTATCAATATCATTTGTAATTGGCCCCAAACTCGTACCAGGGCCAATATACGAGGCCACATTTGAAAGCAATAATTCAATAAAAGCAGTCTACAATGAAACTGATAAAGCTAACACTGTTGTAAACCTTCAAGAAATGAAAACGGGAATTTCCAGCTTAATGTATACGCATGTAGGAATCGCCGCGGTACTGTTTGTTTTGGTTCTGGTATACTTTCCCGACAAACCACCTCGTCCACCTAGTATCACAGCCTCGATACAAAGAACGAACTACAAGGATGTTCTACTGAAAATCATAAGAAACGGGCCGCTCTGGATCGTTATGCTGGCCGGTGCATTGCCGGTAGGTGTCTCTGGTGCATGGATTGTTATTATTGACGTCATCATCAAAGCAATTGGAGTTTCCCAAGTAGACGCAGGATGGATGGGATTTTGTTATACCGTAATTGGCTGTTTATCGGGAATACTTATTGCTAAGTATTCAATTTTCTTTCATGGTCGACGAAAGATTTTTCTGACTACAATGTTTTCATGCGCAGGCATTTGTGTAATCTGGTTCTCATTGCTTTGTGATTCCTTTATCACGTTTAGTTTGCCATCACTGTACGCTGCTTGTATATTAATAGGAATATTCATTAATGGAACAACACCATTATTTTACGAAATGGCCGTAGAAGCATCCTTCCCTGTTGGGGAGGGGGTAACTGGAGCGTTTTACACATGGGTGTGTATTTTATTTGGGACTATTTTTTTGTCCCTTGTTGGAGTACCTAACATAGGGATAACTTGGTTGAACTGGATCGTGCTTGGTACGCTATGTGTGTCAATACCGCTGTTACTCATGTTTCCTGAGAGGTATAAACGATCCGACATTGATATGAAGGCTGCCAGTAAAAACAACGTCGTTATGAAATAATGATTTATTGGTGTTTTAAGCGCTTTCAACAGTATTCAGTGTTATCACATACACTGTAGTTTCCTTGGTAAGTTACCCAGTACTACTGGTCAATTTATCTTGACACCAGCCAGTCAGTTGTAATTATGCTAACCCCGAAAACCTGAGCACCAAGGAGAGCAGACATTATTACCATGTTCAAAGTATTTGGTATGACTCGATCGGGGATCGAACCCGTGACCTGACGCAGCCGAGGCGGGAGCTCTTAAACAACAACACCGAAGCGGTACGTTATAAAAGATGTTTTGTTAATAATTGAGTGGAAGGATGTATATGGTGAACTTTAATCGATTCACAATTCTTCTCCATAGGATACAATGTTGCTTGTGTGAGTGGATAGCGAACATGGAAGTCCTGATTATACTAAACGGAGGCGCATGCTTATCTGGATCTTTATTGGTCGAAAATGTACTGAAGATAGGTTTTCGAATGACTTGGCTTAATATATGTATTTGTTCTATCAATGGAAAAGGCAAATCATCAGGATATACGTCGACTTTGCGTTTAAACTGTACTTATTAGTGAAAATGAACTTGAAATAAATCAAATAGTTATTGTTCGTAAATTTTAAATGAGTGTTGAATGTTTAATTCAACTATGATTGCATAGTATCGTAAGCTCATACTACTTGATATAATCGTCTCTCTCTCTTTTATTTAGCAAGAGTTTACTTATATTTTGTGTTAACTTATTGTCCATATTTCTCTCTCTCTCTCTCTCTCTTCTCTCTCTCTCTCTCTCTCTCTCTCTCTTTCTCTCTCTCTCCTCTCTCTCTCTCTCTCTCTCTCTCTCTCTCTCTCTCTCTCTCTCTCTCTCTCTCTCTCTCTCTCTCTCTCTCTCTCTCTCTCTCTCTCTCTCTTTTTTTCTCTCTCTTTATTTAATTTATATATGTGTGTATTTTAAATGAAATATGTTGAAACGGAAAAACTTCAATAACAATTCCGGGGGATAAAACAATAGATGGTTTATTAGCCGTTCCATCAGAAAACCTAAATCGTGGCTTTTGTAATGTATCCAATCAGATCAGCTGTGCAGTCTTCGTAGGCTAATCCGGGCCGGCACATTCCGTCTCGGTGGGATAGCGGTATAGAGTAATGATTTCCGAAACAGAAAATCAACAAGAGGCAAAAAGTGTCTGTCTGGTTTAGCCTGCGCGGCATGCTTAGGCTGATCCGGATCGATACTTTACGCAGAGTCCACACTGTTGGTTTTCTCGCGGGATTGCTCATATATGGACGGCTTATCCGTTTACAGAATAACATATTGAACAATTATCTGATATAAGAACGTCTTGGGAGGAAGAGGGTAACAGCTGGCATATACAAACACGATTTTATAAAAGGAAGAGCTGTCGTTTTGACCAAATTCTCCTTTTACCACGGAGTTTTTACAATTCGTTTATGAAGCAAAGGTCGTCTGTTAAAGTGAAACAGGAAATATACTTGTTACAAAGTTTAAGCAGACAACAGAAACGACGTTTTAACATTAACCCACGATTCATTTCAAGAAGGAACAGGATGTCATGATGTCGCATAATTTTAAAATCTGTTTAATGCGATAGTTATAAATCGCTGTTTATATTCAACAAAGACGTAACTAGTTCTCGTAACATAGGTATGATAATGCATGTGTGCTGCTAACAGTTCTAGTGAGTTGTAACGACACTGTCGGTTATGTTATAGAACATCCACGAACATCTTAAGGAATCACAAGGAGTTATATTCGGAAAAGAAACACACGTAATTATATTGATGATTGTGGTGTTGGCGAGGCTGAATATCATATAATGGATAACCCTTTTAAGTCTCAAAGACATGGCGGCACTAAATCAGAACGACAGTCACTCATTGGGGATGAGCAAGGATCGAAGAAATTTGTTTACAAGAGAAGATGGTGCGTACTGGCAGTATTCAGCTTTGCGTGTATGACACAAGCTATGGTTTGGAACACGTGGGGACCTATTTCAGAATCACTTGAGGTGGTGTTCGGGTGGTCTGACGGAATGGTGGCGCTTTTACCGAACATGGGGAATATTTCATTCATTCTGTTAGTCATACCCGGGGGAATGCTCATGGACACCAAAGGACTGCGATTTTCGATGGTTATGTGTATTGCATTGTTGGTATTTTGCACCGCGATGCGATGTTTTACCCTTGAAGAAAACATATTTACTCCGATAGCATACATTAGTTCCCTGCTTCAAGGCATAACAGCTGTTATGCCATTCGCTGCGCCACCACTTGTGTCCGCAGTCTGGTTCCCAATTGAAGAACGTCCAATCGCAACGGCCATCGGGACCTTCTTTAATTACTTTGGTGTAGCGTTGTCATTCATAATTGGACCCCAGCTCGTACCAGGACCAATATATGAATCAACATTGACCAATAATTACTCAATTTATGGATTCGTCAATGAAACTGATGAAAAAGACAGAGTTGTAAATCTCAAAGAATTGAAGTCGGGAATTTCCAATCTAATGTATACGCATGTAGGAATCGCCTTGGTACTGTTTGGTTTGGTTCTGATATACTTCCCGGACAAACCGCCTCGTCCACCGAGTATCACAGCCTCGATAGAAAGAACGAACTACAAGGATGCTCTACTAAAGATCTTTAGAAACGGGCCGCTCTGGATCGTTATGCTGGCCGGTGCATTACCGGTAGGTGTCTCTGGTACATGGATTGCCATTATTGACGTCATCATCAAAGCAATTGGGGTTTCCCAAGTAGACGCAGGATGGATGGGATTTTGCAATACCGTAATTGGCTGCTTATCGGGAATACTAATTGCTAAGTATTCGATTATCTTTCACGGACGACGAAAGCTTTTTCTGACAACAATGTTTTCCTGTGCAGCCATTTGTGTAATCTGGTTCTCATTGCTTTGTGATTCCTTCATTGCGTTCAGTTTACCATCACTGTACGCTGCTTGTATATTAATAGGTATATTCATCAATGGAACAACACCATTATTTTATGAAATGGCCGTAGAAGCATCCTTCCCTATTGGGGAGGGGGTAACTGGAGCGTTTTACACATGTGTACATGACATATTTGGGGCCGTTTTCTTAGCCCTTGTTGGAGTACCTAACATAGGGATAACTTGGTTGAACTGGATCGTGCTTGGCGCGCTATGTGTGTCAATACCGCTGTTACTCGTGTTCCCCGAGAGGTATAAACGATCCGACATTGATATGAAGGGGTGATCAGTTAAAACAATCACGATATGAAAGGGTTATAAAACGTTACCAATAACTGTAAATCCCAAATTTTTAAATTACGTTAACATATTTGCAATACACTTGTACATAATCAACAAATCATTGCGCAAAGGGAACGTGATTTCGGTCGCCTTTTTTGTAAAGTTACAATGGATTTATGGGGATAAAATCACCTTTACTGTTTTCAAACAGTGAGTAAATTGTATCATGATATTGCAATATAGAAATTTCTCATATCTTTTCCTAGATGTTTTCCAAGTAATCCGTTTCAGATTTCTTGTATGTGGGAAATGCTTGAACAAGCCAAATGTTGTCTATTCAATCCCTTTTCCAATTGTAATACATGTGTTAACTATATTTGAATAGACACATATCTACAGGTAAACTATTGTTTGATCAAACTGAGCACTCATCTTGATTAAACTTGTCATATTCTGGGGGCGTATTCAGATGACCCAATTACACAGTGTTTGTAAAATGGCTGGTTTTATTTATTGTTTGATAGGAGTGCTTAGTGTATTCGAGTAATCTGATTACATACCTGATATCTCTGAGGGCAAGCACATGTACCTGTAGCAACCAACTATTCTAATTGGTCATTAGCTGTTTAGCTTTTATTGACCTATTAAAGAGCTCTAGATAGGAGCGTTTTTTATGCTCTGAAAATCCTTATTTGTCCTCCAAAACCTATGTTGTGGTTACTCAAAAGAATCGCCTCAGTGAGACGATTCTTTTGAGTACCCACAACATAGGTTTAAATGAGCGCTTACAGAGATATCATGTAAGAAAGACCTGTTGACTCCTCCTTATCTAGTCCTCTGGACCTATTTCATAGTGTACAAGTCGATAATGTTCAGAGACAGAATGACAGTATGTAAGCCAAACCTTGGCTCTTTAACCTTTTCCCACATAGATCTTCAACAATTCTGCAGCAGACGACTTTGACAACATCTCAACAATAATATGGAAAGTCTACCTAAATGAAGACATACTTATTGAATAGAGATGAAAACATTGTGTCAAAAGGAGAAATTGCTCCTTTAGTGCAATTTCTTCTTCGTGACAAATTTAAAAAAAAAAATTAAAAGTCTTCTGCTGCAGAGGCGTCGGAAAGCGTCTACATGAAGGAAAGTGTTAAGATAATAAAAAACCTTGCTTCTTTTACATTCTCTGTGTATAGCACTGACACATGCTAGGCCTTTTTGTCCTGGAAAGGACCAGTAATTGACCTCTAGTTGAGTGGAAGACACTGAAAATCACCTCAGACCAAAGTTTGAACCATGAACCTCTAAACTGACTGCCCTGTGGGTTAACCACTGGGTCACTCACAATTGTAGTTGAACAAGAAACCGCTGAAGACGGTACGGCTGGATTGTCGGCAATTTGACCTTGAAAAGCGACAAACCAAGGTCAAGGTCAAAGTAACCATAGAAATCAATAGAACTTGTTACTGGTTACCTTCAGGCAAAGTTTCAAGTTTGTAACCCTTTCCAATGCTGAGATTTTGCCTCAATCTGAACCTTTAACCAAAATGTTGACGGACAGACGGGCGGACGTATGGACGGACATTGTCAATCTATAGAGCAATCCGGCCAATAAAAAGTAAAAAAAATCATTTTACAGTGTTTGTGCTTTTATTATTATTATTTACAGGTCGAAATTAACTTTTGAAATGTTTCAAACAATTCATTTAAAAAACGTCTGTGTGATATCTTTGTCCCCTAAAGAATGGTTAAAACAATTTCCCAATTGCAGAGGCATCTACACAGATTTCTTTTAACCTTTTCCCTCATACGACAATTCTGCAGCAGACGACTTTGACAATTTTGTCAAAAAATAGAAAATCTCTATAATTGAATGGATAACCTATGACTAAAAGTGGAAAACATTGTGGCAAAAGGAGAAATTGCTCATTTTGAGCAATTTCTTCTTTTGTCACTATGTTTTCAAAAAGCAGTCTGCTGCAGAGGCATCAGAAAGCGTCTATATGAGGGAAAGGGTTAAAATGAATTGTAGCAGAAGGAGATATTGCTCAGGAGGAATTTTGCCTTTAACTTAAGTATTCAACTATGTTAATCCCTTTCCCTCATATAGATGCTTTCTGACACCTCGACAGAAAACGGATTTTTGAAATCATAGTCAAAACGAGCAATTTTTCCTTTTACCACAGTATTTTCCACTTTTAGTCATAGGTTATCCATTCAATTATAGAGATTTTCTATTTTTTGATAAAATATGTTCAAAGTCGTCTGCTGCAGCATGCTGCAGAATTGTTGTATTCATGAGGTAAAGGGTTAATGATTATATTTTCATTCTTTAATTTAACACTTTCCCCCATATATATGATTTCTGACACCTTTGCAGCAGACAGCTGTTTGAAAACATGCGGACAAAAGAAGAAATTGCACAAAAAGAGTAATTTCTCCTTTTGTTACCATGTATTCAACTCTATTCAATGATTGCACTTTCATTTAAAGAGAGTTTCCGATTTTGTTCAGGTATGTTTTCAAAGTCGTCTGCTGCAGATTTGCTGTATGTGGGAAAGGGGGGTTAACCTAGATATTTTCTGCCAAAGATATGCTGAAGGCAGGAAAGGGTTACACAACTAGATTTTGTTGCATCTTTCAAGAAAAAGATTTAATTGGCTACACCCTAAAATTGGAACAGCATTTTTATCACAATTATCATTATAACTGTTTTTAATAAACAAGCTTTCCTATGCTATAGCATAACATGATTGGCCATCTGTCAAAATCAACAATGAGGCATTTGGGGACTAATGTAGATCCAGATCAGCCAGTGCATCCAAGTTGCCTGGTCTGGAACTTGATTGATAGGGGTTGGGCTTAAATATTTTTTCAGTCAAATCACGGCGACACTTCACTTGTGCATACGTTTCCTGGCTTTCTAACACCAGTACTCCACGCAACAGTCCATCAAAGCAACTGGCTGCTTTATCACTTTGACTTCTTTTTTCAAATGTTGGAAAGAATGTAAGCTGAGCTTGGGTTCAAACTCACCGTCCCTGAATTGACAGCCTGCATCACTACTGACTTAGCTACCAGGTTAAGCCCACACACAAAGTTGCAACCAATCAAATAAATAATTTCAAAAAAAGAAAGAAAAACTCAAGTAATGTCATGCATGTATATTTATTTAACCCTTTCCCACCTGCAGACACATTTTGATACATTTACAGATGATTTTTTTTTTTCAAAAACAGACAACCAACACCACAATATGCTGGTCAGTAGACTATCAAGACATATGCCAGTAAATATGAATACAATAAATTAAATCTCCGAACAGCCCTAACCCTGGTGGCCATGTTTTTTGACCAATCACCATGGCTTGAAGGAATCACTTAGAGTGTCACCCAAGGAACATTTTTGCAACATAATTTGAAAATCGGTCAAATAGTTTGGGAGGAGAAGATTTTAAAGTTTTCACTAAAGCTAAGGGTAACAGACCCGCCCCCTATTGGCCATATTTTAAGACCAATGAACACGGTTTGGTGGAATCTGATAGCGAGTCACCCAAGGAACATTTCTACAAAATTATTTGAAAATCAGCCAGATTCTTTCGTCCGAGAACATTTTGTAAGTTTTCACTATAGCCATATAAGGCAGAACAGCCCTGCCCCCTGGTGGCAATGCTGTTCAACCAATCAACATGGCTTGAAGGAATCTGATAGAGGGTCACCCAAGGAACATTTCTACAAAATTATTGTTTAAGTTTCCACTATAGCCATATAAGGAAAAATTGCCCCATTCCCTGGCGGCCATGTTTTTTGACAATCAACATGGTTTAAAGGAATCTAAAAGAGGGTCACCTAAGGAACATTTCTACAAATTGTTATAAAAATCGGCCATCCAGTTTTGGAGAAGAAGAATTTTAAAGTTTTTTTCGTTTCGTTGCCATGGAAACCAGAATTCTGTATGGATCCCAAAAATTTGAAGGAATTCTGGTGAGGTCATTGAGAGGATGCTTTCTGTGAATTTCATCCCAATTGACCCACTGGTTACAGAGGAGAAGATGTTGACGGACAATGCACGCCAGACAAAAGGCGATCACAATAACTCACCTTGAGCACTTCATGCTGTGACTGCTGTACACTCTTCAAAATGCATCTGTAAGTGGGGAAGGGTTAAGAAATTCAAGGCTAAACCAAATAAAAATCATTCAAGCATAAAGCATTTTCACTTAACGCTTGAAGCAAGAATTTAACCAGTCAATGTGAATAAACATCAAAAGTCATGAGCATGAGGGGAATGCTTATCTGTAAATGATGAAAGTGCCAGCTTGCAGGACTAAAGGTCAACCATTTCCTACAGATGATGATCGTGCCAGCTTGCAGGACTAAAGGTCAACCATTTCCTACAGATGCTGAAAGTGCCAGCTTGCAGGACTAAAAGTCAACCATTTCCTACAGATGATAGAAGTGCCAGCTTGCAGGACTAAACGTCAACCATTTCCTACAGATGATGAAAATGCCAGCTTGCAGGACTAAACGTCAACCATTTCCTACAGATGATGAAAGTGCCAGCTTGCAGGACTAAAAGTCAACCATTTCCTACAGATGATGAAAGTGCCAGCTTGCAGGGCTAAAAGTCAACCATTTCCTACAGATGATGAACGTGCCAGCTTGCAGGACTAAAGGTCAACCATTTCCTACAGATGATGAACGTGCCAGCTTGCAGGACTAAAGGTCAACCATTTCCTACAGATGATGAAGGTGCCAGCTTGCAGGACTAAAGGTCAACCATTTCCTACATTTGATGAACGTGCCAGCTTGCAGGACTAAAAGTCAACCATTTCCTACAGATGATGAAAGTGCCAGCTTGCAGGACTAAAGGTCAACCATTTTCTACAGATGATGAAAGTGCCAGCTTGCTGGACTAAAGGTCAATCATTTCCCACAGATGATGAAAGTGCCATCTTGCAGGACTAAAGGTCAACCATTTCCCACAGATGATGAAAGTGCCAGCTTGCAGGACTAACAGTCAACCATTTCCTACAGATGATGAAAATGCCAGCTTGCAGGATGTCAACCATTTCCTACATATTTTATCCTAAGACTAAGGTTGAAGCCTTTCCAACCTGCAGACACATTTAGACGCATTAGGGATAATCAGCAATCTCTCCTGTTGCAACAATTTTTGCAACTCATTGGAATAATTTTCCATGTGTTTGCCTAGATGTTTTCAGTCTTCTGCTGCAGATTTGTTGTCTGTGGGAAAGGGTTTAACTGCTTGGTCCTCCAATATACATGCCCATCCCACTTCCATCAGTCTTCATACTAGTCATTATGTCTCAACAAGTGTTTTTAGTCCTACCTAAGGAAACTTGAGAAAAGTTTTTTCTTTCCCACTTTGTCTTCGCTTTTTAAAACCTCCATTAAACTGTTGTTCAAACTCTGCCCTATTCTTTTACCAGTCTGAAAAGTATAAAGAACAATAACAAAGGATGAGTTCACAGCTCTAGATAAGCGGCGTTTTGCATGTTCTCAAACCGTCATTAGAACCTTTCCCTCATACGACAATTCTGAAGCAGACGACTTTAAATATATTTTGTCAAAAAATAGAAAATCTCTATAATTGAATGGATGACAAAAAGTAGAAAACATTGTGACAAAAGGAGAAATTGCTCGTTTTGAGCAATTTCTTCTTCTGTCACAATGTTTCAAAAAGCCATCTGCTGCACAGGCGTCAGAAAGCGTCTATGTGAGGGAAAGGGTTAAACCCTATGTTGTGGGTACTCAAAAGATTCTTTTGAGTACCATCATCATAGTGATAACTTTGATCATAAGAGAGGAATTGTGGGGAAAAGATCTGAACAAACCTCCTTATCTGGACCTCTACTTTAATTATGAAGAGGTACAAGTTGGCATTTCTGAACAGTGCAGTTCAGATCAATCAGTACATCATCTCATCAGAATCTACACAAGTTGACAGAAGCTTCTGGTTTAACCCTTTCCCACACATCAACGCTTTCCGACGCCTCTGCAGCAGACGACTTTTGAAATCATAATGAGCAATTTTCCCCTTTTGCCACGATGATTTCAACTCTATTCAATAATCTGAATCAAACTTTCTTTTATAGATATTTTGTATATTTTGACCTTGATAATTTCAAAGCCGTCTGCTGCAGGTTTGTTGTATGTGGCAAAGGGTTAAGTAATATTGTGAAAGCCAACTTGGACCTATTTCCATGGGGCAGGAGGGTGGGTTCAAATGACCTTTTCACATTAATACAATTGTGTCCACCATCATGTTAACCCTTTCTCACGTGTAGCCACATTTTGACGCCTCTGCAGCAGACTCCTTTTGATAACATTCTGGCAAAAGAAGAAATTGCTCAAAACAAGCAATTTCTCCTTTTGCCACAATGTTTTCAACTCTTTTTTAATAATTTAACTCTCATTTATGGCGATTTTTCACGTTTTTGTGTATAGGTTTTCAAAGTCGTCTGCTGCAGATTTTTTGATTTGGGAAAGGGTTAATTCAGTTAGGAACACAATACGAAAACAACAGATGATTTCAAAGGGCAAAATATAAAGCCAGCCGGACAATATGTCAACAGATGTAAGTAAAGTGTGCCAGACAGACTGGGAGGAGAAATTATCCCTATTTAGTATATTCTGACACCAGTCCAGCAGTTCCCTGCAACCTTGACCACCAAGGGAAGAAATCCACTGTGGTCGAGTGGTTAGCGTCGGGGATTTCGATCCCCAGTCGCGGCACTACAGTCATGGTGGAGGGCCCTTGGGCAAGGCACATTTTCTAGCCTAGTACTGGTTTGTTTACCCAGGGATCATAAATAAGTGAACTGTCGACGTGATATAACTGAAATATTGTTGAAAGTGGCGTAAAACCCCAATAAATAAACTAGAAATACTGTGAGCAAAGCTCACTAAAGAATACCCCCCGCTCCCCTCCCAAAGCATCGGATACATTGGTAAAGTTTCTACTTTGCTTATCTTCCCTTGGAAGAATCTGAGGAGAAAAATCTTCCTTCATGCATATCTACATATAATGTGTAGCCTTCATATACAGTTTGACTCAGTAGTGCTTACAAGAAATGTAGAGGTATGTGCACAGGAGTCCCTCGCAGGCAACCTCTAAGTTGAATTATCTGCCCTTGGAAGAATCCGAGGCGTATGATCTTCCTTCATGCATATCTACATATGATGTGTAACCTTCATGTAAAGTTTGAACCAAATCCATTGAGCCGTTTAGGAGGAGTAGTGCTTACAAGAAATGTGGAGGTATGTGCACAGGAGTCCCTCGCAGGTAACCTCTAAGTTGAATTATCTGCCCTTGGAAGAATCCGATACATATGATCTTCCTTCATGCATATCTACATATGATGTGTAACCTTCATGTAAAGTTTGACCCAAATCCATTGAGCCATTTAGGAGGAGTAGTGCTTACAAGAGATGTGGAGGTATGTGCACAGGAGTCCCTCGCAGGTAACCTCTAAGTTGAATTATCTGCCCTTGGAAGAATCCGAGGCGTATGATCTTCCTTCATGCATATCTACATATGATGTGTAACCTTCATGTAAAGTTTGAACCAAATCCATTGAGCCGTTTAGGAGGAGTAGTGCTTACAAGAAATGTGGAGGTATGTGCACAGGAGTCCCTCGCAGGTAACCTCTAAGTTAAATTATCTGCCCTTGGAAGAATCCGAGGCGTATGATCTTCCTTCATGCATATCTACATATGATGTGTAACCTTCATGTAAAGTTTGAACCAAATCCATTGAGACGTTTAGGAGGAGTAGTGCTTACAAGAAATGTGGAGGTATGTGCACAGGAGTCCCTCGCAGGTAACCTCTAAGTTGAATTATCTGCCCTTGGAAGAATCCGAGGCATATGATCTTCCTTTATGCATATCTACATATGATGTGTAACCTTCATGTAAAGTTTGACCCAAATCCATTGAGCCGTTTAGGAGGAGTAGTGCTTACAAGAAATGTGGAGGTATGTGCACAGGAGTCCCTCGCAGGTAACCTCTAAGTTGAATTATCTGCCCTTGGAAGAATCCGAGGCATATGATCTTCCTTCATGCATATCTACATATGATGTGTAACCTTCATGTAAAGTTTGAACCAAATCCATTGAGCCGTTTAGGAGGAGTAGTGCTTACAAGAAATGTGGAGGTATGTGCACAGGAGTCCCTCCCAGATAACCTCTAAGTTAAATTATCTCCCCTTGGAAGAGTCCGAGGCGTGTGATCTTCCTTCATGCATATCTACATATGATGTGTAACCTTCATGTAAAGTTTGAACCAAATCCATTGAGCCGTTTAGGAGGAGTAGTGCTTACAAGAAATGTGGACATACGGACAGACAGACAGACAGACAGACGGACAGACGGACAGACGGACAGACGGACGGACAGACAGGGTGATTCCTATATACCCCCCCAAACTTTGTTTGCCGGGGGGTATAATAAATAAATGACCACCAAGGAGAAATGCTAATTAAATATACCAACTTAACCTTTTCCCTCATACGGCAATTCTGCAGCAGACGACCTTGAACGTATTTTGTCAAAAAATAGAAAATCTCCATAATTGAATGGATAACCTATGACAAAAAGTGGAAAACATTGTGGCAAAAGGAGAAATTGCACATTTTGTGCAATTTCTTCTTTTGTCACTATGTTTTCAAAAAGCCGTCTGCTGCAGAGACGTCAGAAAGTGTCTATAGTATACAAATACAAAAAATCTGCAGCATACAATTTTGAAAACATCAAGACGAAAAGATGAAACAAGATGGTGGCCATGTTTTTTTGACCAATCACCATGGCTTGAAGGAATCTCGTAGAGTGACCCAAGGAACATTTCTGCAAAATCATTTGAACATCGGCTAAATAGTTAGCCGCATAAGGCTAACAGCTCCGCCCCCTGGCAGGCATTTTTTTTAGACCTATCAACATGGCTTGGTGGAATCTGATAGAGAGTCACCCAAGGAACATTTCTACAAAATTATTTGAAAATTGGGGAGGTACTTCTGTCATAGAATATTTTTTAAGTTTTCACTATAGCCATATACGGCACTAAAGCCCTGCCTCCTGACGACGGCCATATTTTTTAACCAATCAACATGGCTTGAAGGAATCTGATACCCAAGGAACATTAAATTTCTTTTGGAGGTGATTTTTTTTAAAATTTTCTCTTTAGCTATTTAAGGCAAAATAGTCTCGCCCCCTGGCGGTCATAATTTTCGAGCAATCAAAATGGCTCGAAGGAATGTGATAGAGGGTCACCCTAGCAACATTTCTAAAAAATTATTTGAAAATCAGCATGACCCTTTCGGAGGAGAAGATTTTTAACTTTTCACTATAGTCATATAAGGCAAAATAGATCTGACCCTAGCAACCATGTTTTTCGACCAATCAACATGGCTTGAACTTGAAGGAACTGATAAAGGGTCATCCAAGGAATATTTCTACAAAATTATTTGAAAAGGGTTTTGCATGGATCCAGCAAATTTGAAGGCATTTAGGAGAGGACATTAAGAGGATGCTTCCTATGAAGTTTCATCCCAATTGGCCAAGTGGTTAGGAAGGAGACGTCGTTTGAAGCAAAATGTTGATGCATGCACTCACAACGGACAATTCGCCATGACATAATCTCAACTGGCTTTAAGCTAGTGGAGCTAAAAACTGTTTAAACTAGAAATACTGTGAGCAAAGCTCACTAAAGAATACCCCCCGCTCCCCTCCCAAAGCATCGGATACATTGGTAAAGTTTCTACTTTGCTTATCTTCCCTTGGAAGAATCTGAGGAGAAAAATCTTCCTTCATGCATATCTACATATAATGTGTAGCCTTCATATACAGTTTGACTCAGTAGTGCTTACAAGAAATGTAGAGGTATGTGCACAGGAGTCCCTCGCAGGCAACCTCTAAGTTGAATTATCTGCCCTTGGAAGAATCCGAGGCGTATGATCTTCCTTCATGCATATCTACATATGATGTGTAACCTTCATGTAAAGTTTGAACCAAATCCATTGAGCCGTTTAGGAGGAGTAGTGCTTACAAGAAATGTGGAGGTATGTGCACAGGAGTCCCTCGCAGGTAACCTCTAAGTTGAATTATCTGCCCTTGGAAGAATCCGATACATATGATCTTCCTTCATGCATATCTACATATGATGTGTAACCTTCATGTAAAGTTTGACCCAAATCCATTGAGCCATTTAGGAGGAGTAGTGCTTACAAGAGATGTGGAGGTATGTGCACAGGAGTCCCTCGCAGGTAACCTCTAAGTTGAATTATCTGCCCTTGGAAGAATCCGAGGCGTATGATCTTCCTTCATGCATATCTACATATGATGTGTAACCTTCATGTAAAGTTTGAACCAAATCCATTGAGCCGTTTAGGAGGAGTAGTGCTTACAAGAAATGTGGAGGTATGTGCACAGGAGTCCCTCGCAGGTAACCTCTAAGTTAAATTATCTGCCCTTGGAAGAATCCGAGGCGTATGATCTTCCTTCATGCATATCTACATATGATGTGTAACCTTCATGTAAAGTTTGAACCAAATCCATTGAGACGTTTAGGAGGAGTAGTGCTTACAAGAAATGTGGAGGTATGTGCACAGGAGTCCCTCGCAGGTAACCTCTAAGTTGAATTATCTGCCCTTGGAAGAATCCGATACATATGATCTTCCTTCATGCATATCTACATATGATGTGTAACCTTCATGTAAAGTTTGACCCAAATCCATTGAGCCATTTAGGAGGAGTAGTGCTTACAAGAGATGTGGAGGTATGTGCACAGGAGTCCCTCGCAGGTAACCTCTAAGTTGAATTATCTGCCCTTGGAAGAATCCGAGGCATATGATCTTCCTTCATGCATATCTACATATGATGTGTAACCTTCATGTAAAGTTTGAACCAAATCCATTGAGCCGTTTAGGAGGAGTAGTGCTTACAAGAAATGTGGAGGTATGTGCACAGGAGTCCCTCGCAGATAACCTCTAAGTTAAATTATCTCCCCTTGGAAGAGTCCGAGGCGTGTGATCTTCCTTCATGCATATCTACATATGATGTGTAACCTTCATGTAAAGTTTGAACCAAATCCATTGAGCCGTTTAGGAGGAGTAGTGCTTACAAGAAATGTGGACATACGGACAGACAGACAGACAGACAGACAGACAGACAGACAGACAGACAGACAGACGGACAGACAGGGTGATTCCTATATACCCCCCCAAACTTTGTTTGCCGGGGGGTATAATGAAAGTATAATTTTTGAATAGGATTGAAAATATTGTGTCAAAAGGAGAAAATGCTCATCATGAGCAATTTCTTTTCTGATCTCAATGTATTCAAGAGTTGCAACAGATGGGTCAGATTCAATCTATATGTGGGAAAGGGTTCATTAACAGTAATCTACTTTGAAAGATCTGAAAAAACTATTGAGAAATTAAGAAATTACAAGAAGTGTCACAGATGTGTAATGAGTCTTACATTATCTTCTGAAAATCTATCTACCTGGTATGACAGATCCATGAAAAGTGTTGAGCAAGTTAGAAATTTCGAAGTATTATTCTTTTAAAAACATTAAGGGAAAAATGCCAAAATGCTCTTTGTGTTCAAAGTCCTTTGCTGCTTGAGGCAACAATTGTCATCTGTTTCAGAGACAGATTTATAAACCTAACTAAGTATTTGAATTTCTATGGTTTTGATGCCTGAATTCAGAGCATATGTAGCCCTTTCCCACACAAAAGAAATCTGCAGCAGATGACTTTGATAAATATTGAGACAAAAATATTGAAAATCTCTATAAATAAAAGTAGAGTTAAAGACAAAATAAGATCATCAGTTAGCCCTTTCCTACAATCAGACATATTTTCCTCAAAATACTTTTGCCACAATATGTTCCTTTCTTTTTAATAATTTACAAGAAATGTTCAATATTTTATTCTAGATATTTTCAGAGTAATTTGATTCAGATTTGTTTTAAGTGGGAACAGGTTTTTAATCCTACCTCTAACATTTCCTCTACACTGGATGTATCTAAACTACCAGAGCCTTCTTTCTTCATGGCTGTTACTGTCCCATTCTCTGTAACACCTAACATCAGTCTGTAACAGATAAATATCATAATATAATCAGTCTGTAACAGATAAATACGACAATATAATCAGTCCGTAACAGATAAATACGATATTAAAATCAGTCTATAAAAGATAAATAACATAATATAATCTGTATGTAACAGATAAATACTACAATATAATCTGTCTGAAACAGATAAATATCACAATATAATCTGTTTGAAACAGATAAATATCACAATATAATCTTTCTGTAACAGATAAATATCACAATATAATCAGTCTGTAACAGATGAATATCACAATATAATCTGTCTGTAACAGATAAATATCCCAATATAATCTGTCTGTAACAAATAAATATCACAATATAATCTGTCTGTAACAGATAAATACGACAATATAATCTGTCTGTAACAGATAAATACGACAATATAATCTGTCTGTAACAGATAAATACGACAATATAATCTGTCTGTAACAGATAAATACAACAATATAATCTGTCTGTAACAGATAAATATCACAATATAATCAGTCTGTAACAGATGAATATCACAATATAATCTGTATGTAACAGATAAATATCACAATATAATCAGTCTGTAACAGATGAATATCACAATATAATCTGTCTGTAACAGATAAATATCACAATATAATCAGTCTGTAACAGATGAATATCACAATATAATCTGTCTGTAACATATAAATACTACAATATAATCTGTCTGTAACAGATAAATACAACAATATATTCTGCACACCTACTAATTAAAGTATAAATATTATTATGTATTAAACCGTTCACTCTTTCCCACATTCAACACATCTGCAGCAGACAACTTTTTAAATAACTTTGCAAAAATTTGAACAAATCTTCTTGTACCTGCAGTTTGGAAAGGAATTGAACATTTTCATACAATAACATCATCAAAAGCACCATCGTCATGATTTTACACAGCACAATCATAATATGAAGTGTTATTTCACTGAAATTTGCCAGTATTTAATAACTTAGCACATTTTAGAAATGTCCAGCATTTCTGTTCAAGAAAAACTTTCTCAACAAATTTGAGACTTAGTAAGGGAAAAGGAGACATCAACAGAAGGTGAAAATTGTCTGTCCGGATTAGCTCTGAGGCTGATCCGGGCTGATACTTTACACAGAGTCCACCATGTTGATTTTCTCGTGGAACGGCTAATATGAGTAGTGAACAATGTAGACCCAGATAAGACGACATGAGTGTGCAGGCTGATCTTGATTTAAACTGTTCGCACATGTATCCTAAAGTGGTGCATTAAGACTTCGGTAGATGTTGTTCAACCAATTCCCTATCGGACTCATAGACGCATTTTGATGCAGATGCATCAGACATATTTTGAAAACATTGTGAAAAGAGAAGAAATAGTCACAATGTTTTTAACTTTAATACATATTTTTTCATTCAATTGAATGGGGTTCAATGCCGTTTTCAACAATTTTTCAGTCATATCACGGCCACCAGTTCACCTACTCATGCGTTTCCTGGTTTTCCCACACCACACAACATACTTTCCAAGCAACTGGCTGCTTTTCCACATAGACTGTTACACAGCCCATTGGTGAAAGATAAATGACCCAGGTCACAATGACTTTTGTCAAACGTCGGAAATAATGTTGGCCGAGCTGGGATTCATACTCGCAACCCCTGGATTGACAGTCTGCGTCGCTACCGACTGAGCTACCGGGGCTTTCATTCAAAGAGACTTCCCAAATCTTTTGGCAATACATTTTTAAAGTTGGCTGCTGCAGATTTGCTGCAAGTGGGAACAGGTTAAATCCGCAATAAAGGTGAAGCAACATCAATGCTTTGTATAAGTGCCTACCTTGCTAAACAGCATCCTTCTTCTTTTTGTGATGCATCTACCACATGTGAATGGCCCAACTGTTATAAAAATAAATATGACAGCCATGATTGCCCTTTATCGCTCACATGATTAATTGTTTGAACAATTTGAAAGAGGACTGACTACCTGTGAAGTTTTGTTGCAATGGACTCAGTGGTTGAAGAGGAGATGTTGTTTAAAGAAATTTTTGTTTACAACGAACGCAAAGAAATCACAATAGCTCGCCCAGAGTACTTTGTGCTCAGGTGATCTGAAAACGCTGAATATAGTGCTTATAATAACAGTATTAGACAATATGTGTAATCTGTTTTCATCCATTTGTGAGTACAAAGCATGCATTATGGGCCAAAAGTATCCGATCAAGTATAGAAATTGCTTAAAATGAGCAATCTCTCGATTTGCCACAATGTTTTCAACTCTACTCAATAATTGTAATTCAATTAATAGAGATTTTTATTTCTCCATATTTTAGCCAAGCTGTTTTAAAAGTCGTCTGCTCAAGATTTGTTGAATGTGGGAAAGTATTAAATAGAAGAACTGAGTACCTTGCTTAAAGTGACAATACACGGAGCTGCCTGCACATCCACTCTATCTACGTCATAAGGGTCATCGGATAACTCGATCTCGATATGACCTTCATCCCGACTGACCTCCAACTTCGGTATTCTGAAATAGAGTTTAGTAATTGATCAATTCGATCAGCCATTGGTCATAAAATATCAATCATATCAGGGGGTATGGGCATTATATCAACTATGGTCTGGTATTACAATTTTTTCATAAGTTGTCTACTGCAAATGCGTTAAAATGCCTCTGCAAGTTCAAAAGGATTAAAAGCAAGACTTAGAGCATTGCGTGAAGAAGAGTTTTTGACAGGTGACATGTGTCCCCTGACATGTAACTATAACCAAAACATGGCATGACGGACAGAGAGAATGGACACATAGACTGACAGACATCCTTTAACACTTTTTGCAGAGGGGTCACTCAAGGACATTTCTACCTAGTTATCTTATCTTATCAGAAAAGCGAATTTAGAGGAGGAGAATTTTAAAGTTTGGTCATGTTACTCCCTTTCTGATGCTGCAGCAACCAAAGTTCTATATAGAATTTATATCTTTGAAACAATTTTGAAAGAGGACCACCGAAGGAACATTCCTGTGAAGCTTGGTTGAATTTTGTCCAGTGGATTAAGAGCAGAATTTTATGTCATTTTACCTCTTTTCTGAATTTATTTTTCAACGAATCAATATGGCTTGAACACTTTTTGTAGAGGGTCACCCAAAAAAAAATTCTACCAAATTATGTTGGAATGCGACAAGCATATTCAAGAGGAAAAGAATTTGAAAGATTGGGCATCCCTCCTTTTCTGAATCCACAGCAACCAAAGTTCTGGATAGAATTTAAATCTTTGAACAATCATAATAGAAGACCACCACATGGAGATTCCTGGGAAGTTTGGTTGAAGTTGGTACAGTGGTTTAGGAGAAGATGTCATTTGAAGCTAAAAGTTAACGACCAAGATGGGCAGACGGATGACTGACAGAGAGTGATCAGAATGGATTATATTAAACACAAAACTAGTATAGTCATCAAACTTACGCTGTATTGTATAAGGCAGCTTTCACAGCTATCGAAGCTGCATCAAAGAGATTTCCTCCACATTCAAGAAGCTGTCAAATTTTAATAGAAACAGAATACAACTATGAATTACACAATTGAAATCAACAGTAATAAAAAGAATATTTTATGACTTCCCAAATACAATTAATCATCAGCTGTTTTTGAAAAAATATCTTGGGGAAAATTTCAATAAATGTATACATGTAGTATTTGTTATTGATAAGAGTTAATCCTTTCCCTCATACAACAATTCTGCAGCAGACGACTTTGAACAAATTTTGTCAAAAAATAGAAAATCTCTAGTTATATATAATTAAATGGATAACCTATGATTAAAAGTGGAAAACATTGTGGCAAAAGGAGAAATTGCTCGTTTTGAGCAATTTCTTCTTTGTCACTATGTTTTCAAAAAGCTGTCTGCTGCAGAGGCATCAGAAAGCGTCTATATGATGGAAAGGGTTAAAAAATTGTGCCAAAATAAGAAACAGGAAAACAAGTATTTGAGTAACAATTGTAAATAAAAATCTGCCTGCATATTTCCCTCTCGCAAACATGTCTTGAATGATCTGAAGCTCCGAAAACATTTTGATAATAATATGAGCAATTTCTCCCTTTTCCAAAGTATTTTTTCAAATTGTCCACTGCAGATGCGTTAAAACCTGATTAAAAGTGGAAAAGAGTTATATTATATCAGGTTACGTTTCCCTACATACAGATACTTTCTTATGCCTATGCAACAGAAGACTTTTGGTAACATTTTTGCAAAAGATTTTTTTTAAATCATCACAAGCAATTTATCCTTTTGCCGCAATATTTTTATTTATTTATTGGGGTTTTACGCCGCTTTCAACAATATTTCAGTTATATCACGGCCACAGTTCACTCATTCATGATCTCTGGGTAAACAAACCAGTACTAGGCTAGAAAATGTGCCTTGCCCAAAGGCACTCCACCATGACCATAGTGCCGCGACTGGGGATCGAGAAATTCCGACCTAACCACTCGACCACAGCGGATTCCACAATATTTTTAACTTTATTTAATAATTTTTTTTCATTTAAAAAGAGTTTTGGTATTTTTTAATAAATGTTTTCAATGTCGTCTACTGCAGGTAAGGGTAATGGGAAGGGTAATGGGTATATATACCAATGTATCTATATAGAGGACCCAGCATTGTTGTCCTGGCACCACACACAGTTTTTTCAGATCTATACAGCTCGGACAGTCATAGGCCCTAGTGAGCATGTTAGATATTTCTGTGGCGAGATCTTCTCCTCCCCTACCTTCAAACTGTGGAGTGGCATTGGCTGAACTGGAATAGAAAGCATTGTGTTGAGTGTTGAGAGGAGGCGTCATCCATTGAGCCCGGTCTTCTCAATACCTTCTAAATCTAACTTTGTAGAATATTCTAAATTTCACAATAATACAATTTCAGGGTTTAGTCAATCTGATATTGTCTTACTATGTGAATTTAGAATTGTTAGTAAATATAGGCCCCGATGTTTAACCCCTTGTGCCTTGAACGAGATCTTCAAGAGGGCAGGAAGCGGTGATCAAACATTACCTTGTCCATGTTGTCTGCCAATAAAGCTTGTTGTGTTTTAGCAGGAGCCAACTGGACGCCCTATCTGCTACCTTTCCTGTGTTTGCCTTTCAACGCCATAATGCCCAATATTTTCAACACTGTTTGTCATTGAAGCACTCTGCAGTAAACCTCTACTCTGAATACTTCCATCAATCTTTTCTTCACATATAATGGCTGAGTTTTGGAATCACAAGCAACATGTAGAAAAACATTTAGATTAAACTTATTTATTTTAAATTGATTGCGAAACAAACCCTCAGGTTATATTAATCATGCTCAATGTCTGCTTCCTTGAGATTTAACCAGTACTCGTGCCAGTTATGTGAAAAAATCCCAAAGGCAGAACCCACTAATCAAGGAATTTGAATCCAGGACCTTTGTAATGAGAGGCCGACACTCTACCACTGCACCACTGTCTTCAACATACGCTTCATTCTAATTAAAGACATGGCAATTGAAAACATCTTCAAGGCAAGTTGGGTAATATGAAGGAACAGCCATGTGACTTTCAAATATTTCAGTAAGAGAAAGCATGACAGCTAAAGAGCTAGACTGACATTGGTGAAAATAGCCCTATGTGCCAACTCAGGCAACAATGAACATATATATCGCCTTCAGATGACGTACCCATATACCGCTTAAAGATAAGGTAGAAAAAATAAGTGAAAGGAGCTTTGACAAGTTCTTTTCTCAAGAAGCTTTTAACCCTTTTCCTCATATAAACGCTTTCTGACGCCTCTGCAGCAGACGGATTTTTGAAAACATAGTGACAAAAGAAGAAATTGCACAAAAAGTGCAATTTCTCCTTTTGCCACAATGTTTTCCACTTTTAGTCATAGGTTATCCATTCAATTATGGAGATTTTCCATTTTTTGACAAAATACGTTCAAAGTTGTCTGCTGCAGAATTGTCGTATGAGGGAAAGGGTTAAACTCTCTGTGGCGGAAGATTCAAATGACTCCTACAGCAGTGATTAAAACCCTTTCCCTCATATAGAAACTTTCTGACGCTTCTGCAGCAAACGGCTATTTGAAAATGAAGTTTTTTAAAGTAAAACATATTTTTATTAGAAAATACTTACCAGTCATTTAATACCTGATATATAATCTCAACACCGTTAATTCATCCAGAAAAGAAGCTCGCGCAGCCATGCATAGCCCTCACGCGTGTGTGATACACACGGCCGCCGGTAATACCGGCGCACGGGCCATGTGACCCCCACTTTTAATTTCACCGTTAACTTGCAGCGTTTAGTGTTGGGTGACGACGCGGGGTTGGGAGGCGGGAATCTGAAATGACTGGTAAGTATTTTCTAATAAAAATATGTTTTACTTTAAAAAACTTCATTTTTATGTCAAAAATACATTACCAGTCATTTAATACCTGATGACTTTGCAGCATCGGTCGGGAGGATCGTCCAACACAATGCCGGTCCCGAGAAATCGTAGCACTTGGTAAGAGTACCTACGGTACTACTAAATATAAACACAACTGTTTATGTATTTAGTAATTTGTGTATTAATTAGGTAAGTACTCGCTGAGAGTCCACTTGTGTGTCCAGAGAGGAATAATTTCTGATTGAAACGTTTTAAGACTTTATCAGAAGGATCTTATTACTAATTAAAGGAATAGGATATCCAGTGTTTGAATACGCTGCTGACATATCCTTCTCCTACCTGAGGTTGAATAACCCCTACTGTGGCTCTTACAGCCCTCGAATGTTTTATATAGAACTTAAGACCCTTGACAGGGTACAAGATCAGGTTATATCTAAGGGAACACAGTTCACAGAAAGGTTGTGAAATGTGATGGGTTAGGAAGCACCAAAGGCAACTTGGTCTCAGTAGGAATACAGGTTTATAAGAACGGTTGAATAACCATACGGCTGTAAAACCTGATGAAATTCGTTTTTACTGAAAGCAAAGAACTCACTTCCCTGATAGTGTTCGCCAAGCAAGACGAATTTAAGTCTCAGTTTATAACTTAAGAAGCGGCCGCTTCCGAAGAACGTAAAAGTTTGGAGAGAAATGGATCTGAACTTTGAAGTTAAGCGCATTGGAGCATCGAACAATAATTGTTGTGTTCATCGCCAAATCTTGAATGCGAGAGGTCGGCAACAAATGTAAGCATAAATTACTGATTGACGTACCTTAAAAAACACCAATCGGTAAGAACTGTCTACTTCTAATGAAGATGTAACGGTTATGTCGATAGGCAGGCCAGAAGAACGTTGAACTACGATCTCTGGGCCAATACTGTGTTTCTAAAGTCATTGTCAGGAAGAGAATAACGACACCGGAAGTTGACTCATTTGAATTATGGGGGCAATTCAGGGAGTAATAATTATTGCCAATCGAAGGACTACTGTCTACTCTATTGATCATGTACATGTCCTAGTCAGTTAAGCCCTGTACTGTAATGAGTATTTAACACACTGCCCCGAACTGTAAACAATTCGGGTGTAGTATGAAGCATGTATCGGACCGTTTCCCTTAATTACTGATCCTTATCCAGGACATGGTAATCGGATTCTCTTATAGCGAATCGAGTCTGTCCGAAGGGCCAGCTCAACGAGAAACGTCCTACAACGAGTCTCTTGAGGGGAATAGATCCGACTTGCCCGTTTTGGGAATTAATTCTAAACGCAGGTAATCGAAGTGAAGTGTTTGAAAGGAACACTTCCCCGTTTACAAAGAATCGACGGTCATTCCTCGATGAAAAAGCAACCGGTACGTGGTAACAGGTGTCTGTTTGGTCTAAGAATCGCTCAGACAGCCGTTCCGGATTGCGTTCTTGATAAAACGGAACATTCCATTTTATTACTCGACCGTACTAGACGCAATCTGAGTCGATAAGTCTTATTCCGGTCTTCACCGGAACCAGACGAAATACGGTTGTAGAAACCACCGAATGGAAGGTTGATACCCACTCCATGGCATTCCTGTTAGCTTAATAGAGAGGAGCGCTTCCCTATAGCCGCGGATTAGGGACAGTGCTCTACTTGGTTGTATGCCAACTTTGCTCCCGTACGGGGCTTTGATAAGGCAGGGCCAGCGGAAGCAGAAAGCTAGGCTCGAACTTAGCCTGTCTCTTGTGTCTTCACAGGTTGGGCTTCTAAGAATGCCTTTGCAGAAGTCACTGTACGTTCTGTCCCTGTGAACAATGTTGCCGCATACGCCGAAATGCGCCTATGGACGCAGTGAATGCAGTAACTTCCCACTAATGATAGTTTATTTAGAGTCCAGCTCTAAATTGTTAATCATCCGATGGAGCACTGAACCCGATATGTCTCTTATTCGTCAGACAAGACGGGGTCGTGGGTTTTACCCGACGACGTGCGGATTGACTAAAGCCGGTTCTGGACCGGAATGTCAGTGTCCGATTCGACATGGAGGAATCCTATGATCGATTGATTGTGGTTTAACGCCGTTTTAACAATTTCTCAGTTATATCACGGCGGCCAGTTCACCTACTCATGTATTTCCTGGTTTTCTCACACCAGTACTCCACACAACAATCTTCCCAAGCAACTGGCTACTTTTCCATAAAACTTAGCCCATTGGTGGGAGGAATCCTATGAAGGAGTCATGATCGAGGAATTTATCCCTTTTCCGAAGAAGAATGAGATCGCATGGAATCAACCTTCGGTCCGAGCTCACGTATGAGAGAGTTCACAGAGTGACTATCCTCTGGGAACGGTTGATCCCGGTAGGCCAGCATAGGGGATTGATTTATGAAATCAACTGAATCTCTCCCATGTAATACCGTCGGACATCGACTCGTCCCAACAATTGGTACGATGGGTATTACTTGGGAGGAGTGTAGTCCCTAGAGACGCACTCTCTCCTCCCTGGGGACCGACATAACTATTTGACCGGTACTCCCCATACCCGATGGCCGACTGTTTAATCGGCTATGTCCCAGCATACTGCCCGATTGACTGCCGAAAGGTTATGTCCTAAGACATTACCCGTTTGACCGGTGCCTTACTGGCTATGTCTAAAGACATTGCCCGATCTCCAAATGACTGTGTCCGAGGACATTTGTCAATTGGAATACTGTTGAATTCCGAAGAATTCATAGTTGAATTTTTGTTTTCACGGTGACCGTTTGCCCGGTAACCGTTTATGCCCAGTTAAGAGTTTGACTGCCCTGTGAACGTTCACGCGACAACCGTTTATGCCCAGTGATTAATTGAGTACTCGGTAGGCATTTGACTCATTCTCTAGCACTATCGACTCATTACATTCATATGAGTGTAAGGAACGACAACTCTGCGACGGAGATTTTCACTTGGCTGTGTTCGAAAACACCCGGTTGTCCAATGCTTATGTCATAATATTGACAAAACGGTTGGAGTCAACTTGACTTAACGACTGCTCGTTACCCAGCTCTGGGAACGTTCAGTAATGGTAGCTCCCTCTGACCATTACTGACCGGTTGACTAATGATAGGCTGATGTGAGGCTGCTCTATCACTAGTCTCCAAAAACTTCAGACATTATAACTTGGCACTCTGTAGAAGTCCGAAGACTGCTGTACTGCAGAGTGTAGGTTTTGCTCGAAATCATTATAGGTTTAAACGACGTTTAAGCGTCAACCTTCGGGCATAACGTATTAGGCACCACCCTAAGTACTTCCTTAATGTTCTGCTGTAGAGGTCAACGCTCTACAGCCGGCTCGTAATCTGAAGGGGACTGCCCCCCCCCCCCCCCCCCCCCCCCCCCCCCCGCCCGTCAGACGAGGAGGTGGGAGAGTGTCGAGCCGTACGATGCTTGACTCTAATCCGTCTTTCAACTGAAAGACACAACAGTCTTATAAAAGTAAGAGAAGGGATTGAAAATAATATTCAATCTTGGTGTACTTTATTGTTGTGTTAAGGTGTCGATCGTGTGATATGAACCTCCTCTCTCCGCAGTAGAGAGAGGTCGCACTGGATCGATCGTCGGCGCCGAACTAACCGTATGGGACGGTCTCGACCTCCCTTTCACGGAAAACCTGAGTTATTCCGATCGGGGGTTTGCCTTCTAAGGACTGCCTCTTCGAAAGGTGTCCTTCCGGGAACAGTGAATTCCCATCAGGTGGGTATTGCTGATCCCGGTAGGCTTGGTTAACCCGCCTATCACCGATCCGTTACATCTTTTGAAACGGAGCTTTGTATCGGGGAAGGAGTGTAATCTCTAGAGAAGTACCATGTTCCACTTGGAGACACGGAAACATTTCTCTGTCCTGTACTACCTATAACTGGATATCTGGGCCTTGTGCGTAATGACCAGTGTTTTGAATATCCGTACTCTTCTATTCTCATTCTTTTGAGGAGTGTAATCCCTACAGAAGAACACTATTCCCCTTGGAGAAAGGAAAGATTTATCTGTCCTGTACTCCTTATAACCGATGTTAGACGGTTGGATATCTGAGCCTGGTGCGTAATGACCAGTGTTTTGAATATCCGTATAGACCGGTTGTGCGAAGAACGAGTGGTACTAGCTTAACGACTGCTCGTTACCTTGACTGCCCACTGCCCGGTCGCGTCATGTTAAACTGACTGATAATTTGCCCGGTCGCGTCATGGCTTAATGACTGACCGGTCGCGTCATCGCTAAATGACTGCCGGATTTGCCCGGTGACTGGTCGCGCCTAGGCGAAATGACTGACTGGTTGCCCGGTACCCGGTTACCCGGAGTCATATAGGTTTTGCTCGCAAGCATTACCCGGTTGACTAATGATAGGCAGTTGTGAAGCTGCTCTATCACCGGTCTCCAAAGAATTCTGTCCGCAGACATTATAATTTGGCACTCTGTAAGCGTCCGAAGACTGCTTACTGCAGAGTGTGGTGTTAGAGGTGGCCAATCAGTGAGGTTTCCCTTTGATTGACCCATGGCGTCTCCCGAAGGGTCAGCCCCAACACCTGGCGTCAGATAATGTCGTTCAGCAGACGGTTGCTCACTCTTGAGGCCAACCATCACTGTGTCCGTACGGTTTCTGGCCCGAAGGCCTTTGTTTCCCGACGGAATAACAGACATCAGCCGCTGCCATCCGCTCCTCCATGTCCCGCGAAGGACCAGCCGAAGCTGAGGGGGAGCGGTCAGAGCTCCAGATAAGGGGCGTATGCATGTCTAAAATCCTCATTTGACCCTCTTACCCTATGCTGTGGGTATTGAGAACCCACAGCATAGGGTTTGTTTCCTAAGAGGGAATTTGTGGGGAAAATAGCTGATTACACCTCCTAATCTGGACCTCTGAGCGGTTGTGCGGAGTGAAGAAGGAACAGCTCTGACCTTCTGCTCACTCAACACAGCCGCGGAGTCTGATTGTTGGGAGAACCCCTCAAACTCCGCTTCACTCGTAGAGCTAAGAGAAACCTTTTTAGGGGTCTTCTTACTCTTCCAGCTTTTGTGAGTCCTCCTCAACCCAGACTGTTTCCAAATGGAAGCAGGCCAGGAAGAGAAGTACTCACAGGGTGAATCCTGTGTGTACTTAGTGAACGCAAAACAGGACAGACGCGTGTCTCATACAGCCGTTATGAGTCACGCCTCTGATCACCACTATGTGACATAGAATATATATGAAACAAAACAATTTATACGATTCAACAAAAAATATAATTTTTTTCTATTTTTTATTTTCTACTATACCCGTTGATCACGGAACGTATTTCAATGAAAAAGATTTTACAAATATTTTCCAAAATTGTTCATGTTTAATTAATATACATAATGTAATACAAGGCGATAATAATATATTATCGCTAATAGGGTCGGTGTAACTATAACTTCGTTGAAAGAATGAATGGCCATTACCGCACCCGATACGTAACTGAAATAGTGGGTGGGGTAACCCACCCGTGACTTCTCAGTTAGTTGTGTTCACAAAAAACAACTTAATTACAATTAGTAATTTACACAATTATGTTGTTAGGTTGTTAATGTAGTTGAATAACTGAATGAAAATAACTTGTTTAAGGCGAATGCCTTAAACAGACCAAGAAATAAAATATAAAAATGAAATAAATTCTTAGCTGTCAGTTGGTGTGTCCAGAAATTAAAAGTGAGGGTCACATGGCCCGTGCGCCGGTATTACCGGCGGCCGTGTGTATCACACACGCGTGAGGGCTATGCATGGCTGCGCGAGCTTCTTTTCTGGATGAATTAACGGTGTTGAGATTATATATCAGGTATTAAATGACTGGTAATGTATTTTTGACATAAAAACATAGTGACAAAAGAAGAAATTGCACAAAACGTGCATTTTCTCCTTTTACCACAATGTTTTTCACTTTTAGACATAGGTTATCCATTCAATTATAGAGATTTTCTACTTTTTTACAAAATATGTTCAAAGTCGTCTGGTGCAGAATTGTTGTATGAGGGAAAGGGTTAAAACCGAGTTGTAAACATTTGACTGCTGGACCTCAGGGCCTGCTGTGGGTTGGAGTTTTCTTTCACCACCACCTAGCTAAATTGAAAAAAAAAATCACCACTTTTATTTCACCAGATTTTGTGCCAATAGCATAGATCCAGGACAGTCGTCTCATCCGCAACATCTAACCAGGCTCTATAATATTAGCTACTAAACATGTTTATCTTGATATTCCTAAAAGTAAAATGGACTCTTCAAAGTGGAAAGCTGGACAAGTCCATTTTAACAAATTATCACTGAAAGTGTCAGACAAAAAAAATTAAAACTTCTACCTACCAGTCCACAAAGAATTCCAACCTTCCCTTGTCCGGTTTCTCCGGTGATGGTTGACCTATTTCTGCCTTTACACCAACCAATATTTCTGTATTGGCCTGAAAAATACATTACAATTATACTTCCTGAAAATGAAAGTTGTGAATACACAATAGATATATAACAAGAGGGCCAAGATGGCCCTAAATCGATCACCTAATTGATAGTAAATTAGTAGCAAATATTTAACTGCAAATATCTGGAAAATTTTATCAGGGAGTGCAAATGAAACTGAAATGAGTTTAGTTTTAACTTATTTATTTTACATCGATTGTGAAACAAGCCTTGGGCTTAGATTAATCACGCTCGATGTCTGCTTCCTGGAGACTTCACCAGTACTCGCGCCGTTTGTGTGGAAAAATCCCAAAGTCAGGACACGCTCATCACGGGACTCGAACCAGGGACCTTTGATACGAGAGGCCGACGCTCTACCTCTGCACCACTGTCTTCCACTGAAAGGAGTGGACACTTCTCAAGAAACAGCTTATCAGTAAAGGCCATTTATATCTTGAAATCTAACAAGAACTTTAATAAGAATGGAATTATAAAGTTTTTGTCATTTTGCACCTTTCCTGATGCCGCCTTGCTGCGCTGTTTTTCAACCAAATCAATATGGCTTCAACAGTTTATTTAGAGGGTCACTTAAGAAACATTTCTACCAAATTATCTTGCAATCGCACAAGTAGATTATGGAGGAAAAGGATTTTAAAATTTGGGTATTTTTTCTCACTCTCTGATGCCGCAGCATCCAAAGTTCTCAATGGAATTTAAATCTTTGAACAATTTTGAAAGAGGACCACCAAAGGAACATTCTTGTGATGTTTTGTGGAAATTGGTCTATTGGAATGGTAGGAGTTGGATGTCATTTGTAGCTAAAAGTTCAATTTACCCTTTTTGTGATGACACCTGGTTGATATGATTGCGTAACCAATCAAAACGGCTTAAACAAATTAAATAGAGGATCATTACAGTAAGATTCGTATTATATTTTCTTAAAATAAGACAAACACTTTCATAAAAATGGAATTTTCAAATTTTGTCATTTTGCCCCTTTTCTGATGCCGCCTGACTGCCATGTTTTTCGACCAATCAGTATGGCTTGAACAATTTTTATAGAGGGTCACCCAAGGAACATTTCTACCAAATTATATTTGAATCTGACAGGCAGATTCGGAGGAGAAGATTTTTAAAGTTTGGACATTTTGTCACCTTTCTGATGCCGCAGCAACCAAAGTTCTCATTTGAATTTTAATCTTTGAACAATTTTGAAAGAGGACCACAAAAGGATCATTCCTGTGATGTTTTGTAGTAATTGGTCTATTGGAATGGCAGGTGTTGGTTGTCATTTGTAGCTAAAAGTTCAATTTACCCCTTTTGTGATGACGCCTAGTTGCTATGATTGTGTAACCAATCAAAACGGCTTTAACAAATTAAATAGAGGATCATTTAAGTAAAATTCGTTTTATATTTTCTTAAAATCAGACAAACACTTTCATAAAAATGGAATTTTCAAATTTTGTCATTTTGCCCCTTTTCTGATGCCGCCTGACTGCCATGTTTTTCGACCAATCAGTATGGCTTGAACAATTTTCATAGAGGGTCACCCAAGGAACATTTCTACCAAATTATATTTGAATCTGACAGGCAGATTCGGAGGAGAAGATTTTTAAAGTTTGGACATTTTGTCCCCTTTCTGATGCCGCAGCAACCAAAGTTCTCAATGGAATTTTATTCTTTGAACAAATTTGAAAGAGGACCACCGAAGGAACATTCCTGTGATGTTTTGTGGAAATTGGTCTATTGGAATGGTAGGAGTTGGTTGTCATTTGTAGCTAAAAGTTCAATTTACCCCTTTTGTGATGACGCCTGGTTGCTATGATTGTGTTACCCATCAAAACGGCTTAAACAAATTAAATAGAGGATCATTTAAGTAAGATTCGTATTATATTTTCTTAAAATCAGACAAGCACTTTCATAAAAATGGAATTTTGTCATTTTGTCATTTTGCCCCTTTTCTGATGCCGCCTGACTGCCATGTTTTTTGACCAATCAGTATGGCTTGAACAATTTTTATAGAGGGTCACCCAAGGAACATTTCTACCAAATTATATTTGAATCTGACAGGCAGATTCGGAGGAGAAGATTTTTAAAGTTTGGACATTTTGCCCCCTTTTTGATGCCGCAGCAACCAAAGTTCTCAATGGAATTTAAATCTTTGAACAACTTTGAAAGAGGCCAACCAGAGGAACAGTCCTGTGATGTTTCACGGAAATTGTCCTTGGAGTTTGGGAGGAGATGATGTTTAAAGCTAAAAGTTAACGCCGGACGGACGGACGGACGGACGACGGACGACGGACAAAAAGTGATCAGAATAGCTCACCTTGAGCCTTCGGCTCTAGGTGATCTAATAAAAAAAAACCAGAACCATGATGGACCTCAATCGCTCACCTGAGTTATGCAATATGATTTTCATTGCGGTGAAATAAGGTAATAAAATAGGCTGAATGTCAAGTATAGCTTCACTTGCCACAATACAAAATAAAAATAACCCAACCAATTTCGTCTGTCATTTGTCAAATTAATATGACATGAGCAAACTGATGTCTGATAATTTGAAAAGTCTTAGTAGAGGACAACGAGACAATGCTACACACCAAACATCTGTTAAAGCTCTAGGCCTTTCAGTTTCAGACAAAGTTCATTTTACAGGTAGCCCAAGAGCGGGGCCAATTATGACCCAGGGGCATAATTTGAACAATCTTGGTAGAGGACCACTTTAACAATTCTTTTTTTCTGCAATGGTTTTATAGTTCAACTCCTACACAGGTATAAAAAGGTGTCTGTATATCAGGAAATCAGCAGAAAGGGTTAAACAAGTGTTTTGTCAAATGAGAAGTCATCATTTTAAAAAGAATTGCTTTTTTTGACAATTCTATTGATTTTTAAGCAAATACGCTACTTATCTATAGCCCTTTAACAGAATGTGAACAGTTTTCGAGGCAAACGCTCATCTGTTTTATCTAAGTCCATTCAGGGGCATGACTGAAATATTATTAAAGCTAGAGTTATGTGATTTGGTATAGACATGCATATTGTTCCTAGGAACATGTGTACCGAGTTTCATTTTAAAATGTTGAATGTTTTTTGAGTGATGAGGTAAGCTAGGTTAAAGTTTTGTGACGATGGCGACGCCAAGGGTATCAAAATAGCCCAACATTTTTTCTTGAACCCCCCCCCCCTATAAATCAATAAAAAGCCTGCAAACTTAATCTAATATTATTTAAAAAACTTGAATATTCACTAACCAAGCGTATTTTAGCAGATCCACTTGTGTTTGAGACAACATCCGTCTCCAGCTCTAAATGTCTGTAATCTTCGCAGCTTCTACCATCTTCGCGTAAATTATCCTGTTAAAAAAAATCATACATCAAAATAAAATTCGCCACTTTTAAATTTTAGGAGCCACTTTTAATTTTTAGGAGCCATTTATTTTCACCACTTTTGATAAATATTTTACAATCAAGTTGACATTTCGAAGCCATTTTTGTCTTTGAAAACAAGCATAGTTTCCAACAAATATTTATATACATGTAATCTCATAAATTGTTTGTACTCTCCCATAATTAAATAGATTTTTCCCAATCAAAAATGACAAACTTACAATGTCATTAAATCATGAAAGGCCTACGTTGTTCGTCGAAACCTACTTCAAAAAGCGTGCCGATATACTTAATGCATCTATAATTGCCAATTATCATATGTACGGCCTTTAATGTATCAATATTGGTTGGTCAAGAGTTGTTGGTCAGTCGGATTAAAAGGCTGAATTAACACTTCACAACAATAAAACAAGTGTGAAATACACAAACTGTCAAAATGATAAAACGGGTGTAGTAAAAATGTTGTAAAGTGGTCAATGGGTCCCGACATTGAATCAAATGGTAGTGCGTTATCTTAGATAAACTGAAACGTTCACTGTATGTCGTAAATTGATATCCAAAACAGGTAAATTTTGATGATAAAAACCTTTCGCCACTTATTTGGCAATCATGAAAAAACTTCGCCACTTTAAAATAATTTTCGCATTTGGCGAAAGTGGCGAACGACAGCGCGGGCCCTGCTACATGTATTATAAAGATATTTTCAGACTTCTGTCACAAAAAGTATTTATACCGGTACTGGTAAACAAATCGACGGTGAAGCCGGCGATGTTTCCCGTCAATAGGTAATGTGTATGAACTTTGCAAAACTTCGCTATACCGTCTTTCCAAAAATTGTGTCCAGAGTGGATTTTTCGATGCAGTCAAGATTCTGCTACGTTTTGATTGGATGAAAAGAAAATATCGAAAAAAAAAAAAATACTTCTAGAGGAAATAATTAAATATGATAATACGTACTCGATAAAGGAACGAGCACAATTAATTTTATGTGTGATAATTTCCGTTTAATTACACTTGTCGTCTATTTCTAAAACGAGTTCAAATGATAACTCATAAGGGTTTTTTGACTTTCCGGAAGTTACAAATCCAAATTGTAATATGACGTCATTCTATTAGCGTAACACAAATGATGAATAAATAACCAATAGGAAAACAACAGAAAGTATAGGAAAAGTTAGTTTAACTTTTCACAAAATTAATGAAGTTCCGTAAATTATCGAATCGTTTTATTTGAAGTATCCTTCTCTCTTCTACATTCGGCCCGGCCCTTGCACTCGTTTCATGACATAGGAATCAATTTTAATTTTAACTCGTCAATGTCATGGAAGCGGTTTACTAAGTTTGCATTTTACTTCCGGTTACTTTCCTTTATATTTTGGCATTATGAAACTAGGTCATGAACTGAGGAGAAAGCGTTTTGACGTTCCCGACCGATAAACAGGCGTATATTTGAGACATATTTTCAAAATATTTCTTATTTTTGTTTATGTTACCAGTTTATGTTCATACTTATCTAAAATAAAAAAAATATTTTGACCACTCGCTTCTTCATATCAAAATGCGCATGCGCGAAAATCGATGCTTAAGGTCACGAAACTGGGACACAACAGGATACTTTATGAAGGGCAAATTGATTATTTGTTGTACCTGTCATCAAAATTTCATGGATTTAAAAGCTTGGCTATATTTTAAAATTAAATATAAGCTTAACCTGATGATGATTTTTATTTTCTTTGCTTAGGTCGGTAGGACTCGTAATTGACGTCAATAACTGATCGTGCTGCAAGCAAGGGGCTAACTGTAGTTCACTGGGAATTATTTACCGATCACAAAAGGTAATAAATGTTTACCCGAAATAGGTAGCACCTATACTCATATTAGCTGTTATTGGTTAATTATTACCTTTTTAAGATCTAAATCAATTTATTACATATTAATATCTCTTTCCCAATGCCAATTTTGAAAATTTATTTGGACATAGCTGGGACTAGTCTACTCACAGGGGCTCGTAGTTAAAAAAAAAATTATTGTCATCTCCTTTTTAATATATCCTACACAATAAAAAAATAACTATAACTACGAGCAGACTCTACGAGCCCCTGTGAGTCTACTAGTGGTCCCAGGACATAGAGACATTATTGAAGATGAGCAATTTCTTACTCTTTTTCCATGTCAAATATGCTCAAATTTGTTTATTAAAATGATATTGGCTATCTTTTCCATTATTTCTGAAGTAATCTAATCACAAAATGAGTTTACTTGTTGCATAGAATAGAGTTTGGGTATAACTTGTTTAGCTTATCAGAATTCAGATACCTGGATAAGAAATAAAATGTGAAAAAACCGTACTATATATTTACACATACCTGCACTCCATGAATTACAAATGTTTTTTCAGCAGCGCTCAGTTGTATATCAACCATTTTGATTCTCAATTCTTTAAACTAAATAAACGTGTTTATTTGCAAACCGAAAGTAACCGGAAATGTGTATTCGTCATCAAGTTTTGTGTTGAATGGTAAGGTCTAAAGCCCTAGAAAAAAATCATGGTTGACATTGGATGGCTATCCAAAAAAAAGAGAGGAGTAAATGTAAAACATAAGCTCGTTAGAGACTTATCGGTTGTACATTATTTGTATATTATTGATTTAACACATGTCAAACTTTAAATTTATGTTACATAAAATTAATCATAAACGAAATTACTTATTTTTCATATATCAGGGTTTTAGTCCTTACCTTTATGACGTCATTGAAAACCGTGTACACAGGAAGTGTACAGATTATAAAAGCGTTTTAAAAATGTTGGTACACCAAGGTTATGTTGTTCAGTAATACATGTTATTGTTCTTTATTTAACACATTCAATGTTGAGCACAATTTACCCACATAGTTGATTCTTTCAATAACCCATTTGTTGTTTTCCACCGTAGCTCATGGAATTCAATGACCCGTATCTAGGCGGATGTCCGGCTTATTGACATTACTAATGATAATTTCTGTTTTCAGTATCTTGTCTATCTATCAATATTATAAGATCTGTGTTGTCAATGCTATTGACTACATACGAGGTTAACAATGTCTCTTTCAAGAGTCCAACAACAGTTTCATGATTATATGTTTTACTGATACAGAGGTCCAGTTAAGGAGGGGTGTTCAACTCTTTTCCCCACAAGTTCTCTCTTAATATTAAAGCAAACCCTACGTTGTGGGTACTCAAAAGAGTAGTCTCACTGAGACGATTCTTTTGAGTACCCACAACATAGGGTTTGAATGTCAAATAAGCATTTTAGAACATGCAAAACGCGCCTTATCTCTGATATAACGTAGATAAGAGGGAAAAGAAACTCCTCTTGAACCTCAGCTCTGTATGCTATTTCACTTGAAGAGAGGGAAAATTCCACATTGGGATTTTTAGAGAATAAAACTTTGCATGGCGATCAGGACAACTGCAAATTTCCAAATATAATGAACATTAAGCTTAAAAACGCCAGCGTATTTGTCGGTTGGCGTGGTGGATCACAAGAAAAATCATTTATAAACCTGTCTGTACTTGGGATCAGGTCGTTTTAGACGTTTTTCTACGGAAATTATAGCCCGAATCGAGTGAGGGGGTAAAACGCTGTTGCACACCTTGTCATTATTATTACACTATATGGACCTATAGAGGGGCTATTTGAAGGATTCTATTGAGTACCTATAGCATAGGGTTTGGTTGGATAATACAAGAGATATTGTGTGGAAAAGAGCTGTAAACCCCTCCTTTATCTGGACCTCTGATTACAACACAGAGGCTTAGATATGGTGGAGGACAGAAGTAGTTTCCCATCATCAATATCTGTATTAACCCTTTCCCTCATATAGACGCTTTCTGACGCCTCTGCAGCAGATGGCTTTTTGAAAAAAAAAGTGACAAAAGAAGAAATTGCACAAAACGTGCAATTTCTCCTTTTGCCACAATGTTTTCCAATTTTTGTCATAGGTTATCCATTCAATTATGGAGATTTTCTATGTTTTGACAAAATACTTTCAAAGTCGTCTGCTGCAGAATTGTCGTATGAGGGAAAGGGTTAACTCCCTTAGTTTACTCTTATCTACTCCAATGGGCTATCAGTCTACGTGGAAAAGCAGCCAGTTGCTTGTGAAGAATGTTGTATGAAGTACTTCTGTGAGAAAGCCAAGAAACATATGAGTAAGTGAACTGGCCGCTGTGATATGACTGAACAAGTGTTGAAAGCGGCGTTAAACCCTAATCAATCAAATACTCTTTATCTAGTCCTCTGTCTCATTGAAACAAACATTGGGTTTAGGGATCAATTAGAATTTTAGATCCTGATATGCATCATACGTTATCCAGAGCTCTAAACAGTTTTGTCTTATCGTTACAGACTTAGTAACATTATGATATCTACCCAATACTACTATATATAACCTCCTAGAGAAAAGATGCCTATCTTTAAAAAGTTTGCAAAGAAAAAGATAAGGTATATTCATCACTGAGCACCAACACATGTGTGAATTATACTAGTCTGTGTGATGTGTCCTCTCAATAATCTATATGTATTGTCACATGTTAACCCTTTCCCTCATACGACAATTCTGCAGCAGACGTCTTTGAACATATTTTGTCACAAAATAGAAAATCTCTATAATTGAATGGATAACCTATGACAAAAAGTGGAAAACATTGTGGCAAAAGGAGAAATTGCACGTTTTGTGCAATTTCTTCTTTTGTCACTATATTTTCAAATAGCCGTCTGCTGCAGAGGCGTCAGAAAGCGTCTATATGAGGGAAAGGGTTGACAGAGCTTTTTATTAATCCTTTCCACATACAACAAGTCTACAGCAGACGACTTTGAAAACATACCCGAATTTTTTTTCTTTAAATGAAAGGACAATAATTGAACAGAATTGAAAACATGGTGACAAGAGGAGAAATTGTTCGTTTTGAGCAATTTCTTCTTTTGTCGCCATATTTTTAAAAAGCTGTCTGCTGCAGAGACGTTAGAAAGCATCTATATGAGGGAGGATTAAACCTTTCTCAAGCACAACATGTCTGCAGCAGATGACTTTGAAATTTATTATCCAGGGCCAGGCAAATATATAAGAAGACTCTTATTCTTTAAATGAAACATTGTCAGATAAAAGAGAAATTGCTCACAATGTTTTCAAAGAATTGTCTGCTGCAGATGTGTCAAAATGTGAAGACCTGCATGTGTGAAAGTGCCACAATCTTTTCAATTCTATGCATTATAACTCATAACCCCTATTCCCCCATACAACAATTTTGCAACAGACGACTTTGAAAACATCTTTGAACAAATGTGGAAAATCTGTATAAATCAAAGTATAATAATTGAATTGAGTTGAAAACATTGTTACAAATGGAGAAATTGTTCATCATGAGCAATTTCTCCTTTTACCACTTTGTTTTCAAAAGACGCGTGCTGCAGAAAGAGCTGTATGTGGTAAAGGGTTACTATCAATTTCAATCCATCTTTGTTGTATTTGGGAATTTAGATTACTTTCATAGTTTGTTTATTTGTGAAAGCTTTATGCAAAACAGTTGAACATGTCTACCTTGTATCTTGTATGGATAAAATTTGCATGTCTGCAGCAGACAACTTTGAAAACATCTAGTAACAAAAATGTGGAAAAAAATCTTTAAAATATAAGTTTAATTATTAGAAAAAGTTGAAAATATTATGCCAAAAGGAGAAATTGCTCATATTGAACAATTTCACCTTTTTCCAGAATGGTTCAAGAGTCTTCTGCTGCTAAAAGCTGTTAATGGGAATGGATTATACAGGGCAATATTCCCAGAGAAACAGGTACAGAAGCTTTAATTAACCCTTTCCCTCATATAAGACGCTTTCTGACGCCTCTGCAGCAGACAGCTTTTTGAAAACATAGTGACAAAAGAAGAAATTGCACAAAACGTGCAATTTCTCCTTTTGCCACAATGTTTTCCACTTTTTGTCATAGGTTATCCATTCAACTATGGAGATTTTCTGTTTTGATAAAATACGTTCAAAGTCGTCTGCTTCAGAATTGTCGTATGAGGGAAAGGGTTGAAATAACACTTTCAAATGCATTTTGATGTATCTGTAGCTAACCACTTTTGTCAACATTGCTGCATAATTATGCACAATTTCTCCTTTTGCTACAATGTTTTCAGATGCAGATGTATCAAATGCTGTGTTCATTGTTGGAAAGGGTTAACTGTTTGAACATAAGCAAATTGCATGCTCTGTTAGATTTATAATTTCACTTAGCCCTTTCCCACATATAGACACTTTCTGGGGCTTCTGCAGCAAACAATTTTTTTAAAACATTTTGACAAAAGGAATAATTGCTCAAAACAAGCAATTTCTCCATTTGCCACAATGTTTTCAATTTATTTCTGTAATCATTCCTTCATTTATAGAGATGGTCTGTGTTTTTGCCAAGATGTTTCCAACATCATCTGCTGCAGATTCATTGTATGTGGGAAAGGGTAACATTTGTCAAAAGGTAGCAGTCTGTTGAAGAAGTATTGGTGATTGTGTGATTCGTTGTTTTGATGGGAAGAAAATTGATTTCTCCCAGTTTCCTTTTGTCACAATGTTATCAAAAGTTTGCTGTGTCAAGAAAAATGGTTAATTTAACTTCATCTTCTGTTATTGGTTTCTTTCTTTTCTTTTTGTAGTGCTACTCGATGCAGATAATAAACCAAGTATGGTTTTAAAAAGTGTCATAATATTATTAAGTCAAGCCCATAAAATCAAAAAATATCTGCAAAATTTTCTCAAGATCTTTTTTTAATTCTAGGAAACACTTACAGTGACGGTGAATTTTACCCTTCCCCTCATTAGATACTTTCTTTTGCTTCTACAGCAGACGGCTTTTGAAAACATTGTGACAAAAATATTGCTCAAAACGTGCATCTCCTTTTGCCACAATATTTTCAACTCCATTTATAAATGATTAAAGTGTCATTAATGGACAATTTTCACATTTTTGATAAAAGGTTTCAAAGTCATTTGCTACAGATTTGTTTTATGAGGTAAAGGGTTAAAATAATAACAGTAGAAGCAATCATCATGCTTTAACATCAATCATACTTATAATCTCTATCAGATTTTTGTGTTGCCTTTTGCCAAAACATCTACAATATCAGATTTATAAATTGGAAATGAGAGAAGAATTGGTAGAAAACCATATGTATAAGAAGGGAGAAATAATCCATCATGAGTTAAATCTGGCAAAAATGTAAAATATTTTGAAAGAATTTTCAAACCCTTTCCCTTATACAGACAAAATTTGACACCTAAGTTGGCTAAGCCACAGGCCATTTTGAAAAAGTATTGATAAAGGAGAAATTGCTTAATCGCCAATTTTGGTCTTCCCAAAATATGTTCAACTCTGTATCAAAATGAATACCTTAACAAGTTAAAATTACTGTACAGTTTCTTCCTCAGATGTGTTAAGATAATAATTAAGACAACTTTAAAAATATTCTATATTTGGTAAATGATTCCAGCAGGCAAGCTTTTAACGTTTATTTTGAAAATTTAACGTGATGCCATATAACTTTTAATTTTTTGTCATTGATCGGAAATACATGTATATCCGTTTCTCCTATGCATGCGTAGATGCATTTTGCCAAATCCATGGCTGATTGTCACTGTTTTTGCCTATATGTTTTCGAATATTTGATGTATGTTGGAAAGGGTTTACAAACCCCCAATTAACCCTTTCCCTCATATAGACGCTTTCTGACGCCTCTGCAGCAGACAGCTTTTTGAAAACATAGTGACAAAAGAAGAAATTGCACAAAACGTGCAATTTCTCCTTTTGCCACAATGTTTTCCACTTTTTGTCAGAGGTTATCCATTCAATTATAGAGATTTTCCATTTCTTGACAAAATACGTTCGAAGTCGTCTGCTGCATATTTTTGTCGTATGAGGGAAAGGGTTAAAGCAGACGGCGTTTTGAAAACATAGTGACAAAAGAAGAAATTGCACAGAACGTGCAATTTCTCCTTTTGTCACAATGTTTTCCACTTTTAGTCATAGGTTATCCATCTGACAAAATACGTTCAAAGTTGTCTGCTGCAGAATTGTCGTATGAGGGGAAGGGTTAAAGCAGACGGCGTTTTGAAAACATAGTGACAAAAGAAGAAATTGCACAGAACGTGCAATTTCTCCTTTTGTCACAATGTTTTCCACTTTTAGTCATAGGTTATCCATCTGACAAAATACGTTCAAAGTTGTCTGCTGCAGAATTGTCGTATGAGGGGAAGGGTTAAAGCAGACGGCGTTTTGAAAACATAGTGACAAAAGAAGAAATTGCACAGAACGTGCAATTTCTCCTTTTGTCACAATGTTTTCCACTTTTAGTCATAGGTTATCCATCTGACAAAATACGTTCAAAGTTGTCTGCTGCAGAATTGTCGTATGAGGGGAAGGGTTAAAGCAGACGGCGTTTTGAAAACATAGTGACAAAAGAAGAAATTGCACAGAACGTGCAATTTCTCCTTTTGTCACAATGTTTTCCACTTTTAGTCATAGGTTATCCATCTGACAAAATACGTTCAAAGTTGTCTGCTGCAGAATTGTCGTATGAGGGGAAGGGTTAAAGCAGACGGCGTTTTGAAAACATAGTGACAAAAGAAGAAATTGCACAGAACGTGCAATTTCTCCTTTTGTCACAATGTTTTCCACTTTTAGTCATAGGTTATCCATCTGACAAAATACGTTCAAAGTTGTCTGCTGCAGAATTGTCGTATGAGGGAAAGGGTTAAAGCAGACGGCGTTTTGAAAACATAGTGACAAAAGAAGAAATTGCACAGAACGTGCAATTTCTCCTTTTGTCACAATGTTTTCCACTTTTAGTCATAGGTTATCCATCTGACAAAATACGTTCAAAGTTGTCTGCTGCAGAATTGTCGTATGAGGGAAAGGGTTAAAGCAGACGGCGTTTTGAAAACATAGTGACAAAAGAAGAAATTGCACAGAACGTGCAATTTCTCCTTTTGTCACTATGTTTTCCACTTTAAAAAATCTCCATAAATTTAAGTGATTATCGTTATGAGTAAGTTCTTCTTTTGTCTCGATGCTTTCAAAAGTCATCTGCTGCAGACGCGTCTATAAAGTGAGAAAGGGTTAAACCTGACAATACTCAAAATAAATATATTTTCAGGAGGCATTATGATCCAGAGAAAGAGCCCATGATGAAGCCCGAGAAACCCCGACGTCCCGTCGAGGACGGGATGGTTATAGTCGACTGCGGACCATGCTTACGGCGCTGCGGCCTTCATCGGTTGATACCCAAAGAAAACAGTAACGTGTGGTTTGTGAAGGACATCTGTGGAATAATTTGTGTGATATTGACTTGGATGTTAATCCTGTATGCAGAATATGTGGTGATGTTTATTATGTTGATTCCAAGTCAGCATCTGTTATACAGTTGGAGTCATGGACTTCTGTTTAATTTTTTTACCACCATGGCTTTTGCCTCACATTCCAAAGCCATGCTCTCGGATCCGGTTAGTATTATAATCATTATAATGAGTCCCATCCATGGGAAAACCTACATATTAGCTTTTATTTTACGGTATAGATCAGGATCAGTCTGTGCATCACACAGTCTGATCGGCATTTAAACTATTCACTTATTACTTGCACACTGTTCAGAAATATTAACCCTTTCCCTTATATAGACGCTTTCTGACGTCTCTGCAGCAGACAGCTTTTTGAAAACAATGTGACAAAAGAAGAAATTGCTCAAGACGAGCAATTTCTCCTTTGACACAATGTTTTCCACTTTTAGTCATAGGTTATCCATTCAATTATTGAGATTTTCTATTTTTTGACAAAATATGTTCAGAGTCGTCTGCTGCAGAATTGTCATATGAGGGAATGGGTTAACTTGTACATTTTCCCATGGACAGGCTTAGAAGCAATTGTGTTACTGAGATCTTTCTGGTGAGCGCCCAAAATTTGGGAAATTTGATGCCACCAAATGAAATTTTGGGCATACTGTTGTTAATTGTTGAATGCTCACCTTTTTGATTGGCCAATTTTCTATGATTCATGGAGAGATATTGAAGTAAGTTAGCCAAAATTAAGATGTAGCCTTCTAGGTCACGACAGTTACCCGGGATAGGCATGGACATTCGATACATCTTTATCATTATTTAACCCTTTCACAAGTGTAGACTCATTCTCACGCACCTGCAGATATCTACATTTGACAACAATGTGACAAAAGCAGAATTTTTTTTGCTTTTGTCACAATGTTTTCAATTATTTTCAATAATTAAACTTTCCCCTAGAGTCACCTGCTGCAGTTTTATTGTTTGTGGGAAAATATTAAATCGATGTATTGTGACATGCTCTTTGTATGATTTGTGGGAAATAACTATTAAAAGCCCCTACAAACAATAGAATCATAGATCCAAGGTAATTGGAGTGCATCCTGACAGCCTTCACTGACCGACCACCTATATGTAATGTATTCCAAGATGTAACTTTTGTCAAAATACTAGTACTGTAACCCCATTAGTTTTGAACCAATTCACTTTTATATGATTGTGTCAATAAGACTAGATGCTGCTCAAATAGTAGATACAAGAAAGGTTAACCCTTTCCCTCATACGACAATTCTGCAGCAGACGACTTTGAATATATTTTGTCAAAAAATAGAAAATCTCTATAATTGAATGGATAACCTATGACAAAAAGTGGAAAAGATTATGGCAAAAGGACTTAGGAGAAATTCTTATTTTATCCGCTAACCCTATGTTTGGTTGGATAATAAGAGAGATATTGCGGGGAAAAGAACGGTAAACCCCTCTTTATCTGGACCTCTGCATATAGCTGTGGGTAGTACATTATATGTGTAAAATGCTTGTTGTTGCAGGGAGCCGTGCCAAAGGGCAATGCCACAAGAGAAAATATCATGAAGTTGGGTTTAAAAGAAGGTCAGGTGGTCTTCAAATGTCCTAAATGTATCAGCATTAAACCGGATAGGGCACATCACTGCAGGTAAACTCAATTAGACGCTTTCTAACGCCTCTGCAGCAGACGACTTTCGAAAACAAAGTGACCAAAGTAGAAATTGCTCAAAACGAGCAATTTCTCCTTTTGCAACAATGTTTTCAACTCTTTTTCAGTTTATACCTACATTTAATTAACCCTTTCCCTCAATAGACGATTTCTGACGCCTCTGCAGCAGATGGCTTTTTGAAAACAGTGACAAAAGAAGAAATTGCACAAAACGTGTAATTTCTCCTTTTGCCACAATGTTTTCCACTTTTTGTCATAGGTTATCCATTCAATTATGGAGATTTTCTTTGTTTTGACAAAATATGTTCAAAGTCATCTGCTGCAGAATTGTCATATGAGGGAAAGGGTTAAAGAGCTTTTCTGTGTTTTTGCCTAGATACTAGATACTATCAAAGTCGTCTGCTGCAATTTGCTGTATGCGGGAAAGGGTTATAACCAGTTTTAACCTACAACACAACTGCATCAGACGACTTTCAAAGCATCTGTCAGAGTAAAATTATGAAAAAGAAAGAATTACATGTTGAAAATGAGAAATTTTTCCTTTTACCACAATGTTTTCAAAAAATGTCTGCTTCAGAGGCATCTGAAAGGGGTGTTTTGCATACATGTTCTAAAATTCTTATTTGACCCTCTAACCTTTTGTCAATGAAACAATTATTTTGAGTTCCAAAATCATAGGGTTTCATTTGGTACTAAGACTAAGAGAGATACTTTGAGGAAAAGAACTGTTTAACTCTTTCCCTCATATAGACGCTTTCTGACGCCTCTGCAGCAGACGGCCTTTTGAAAACATAGTGACAAAAGAAGAAATTGCTCAAAACGAGCAATTTCTCCTTTTGACTCATATTTTCCACTTTTAGTCATAGGTTATCCATTCAATTATAGAGATTTTCTATTTTTTGACAAAATATGTTCAATGTCGTCTGCTACAGATTTGTTGTATGAGGGAAAGGGTTAACCCTTAACCATAAAGTTTGTCATTTATCATGAGATGTTGACTTCAATGCATTGATCTTCATTTGCTTTCTACGTTTCAGCGGCATTTTCTTTTCTTTATATTGATACCATTTAAAATGCGATTGCCAAAGAAGGTCGAGACAACCTCGGCCCAAGGTTATGTTATGAAGGTTACGGTCACACTTTGTTAAGATGTTACAGACTACACTATATTTTATTATGAAATGTTATTAAACTTAAGTTATTGGTATATTTCAGTGTTTGCCAGCGATGTATAAGAAAGATGGATCATCACTGCCCTTGGGTTAATAATTGTGTTGGTGAAAGTAATCAGAAATATTTCGTGCTATTTACAGTGAGTACCTCATGTTGTCGGTAAAACTCTTTCCGAAATACAGCAAGTCTGTAGCAGACGACTTTAACCCTTTCCCTCATACGACATTTCTGCAGCAGACGACTTTGAACGTATTTTGTCAAAACTTAGAAAATCTCCATAATTGAATGGATAACCTATGACAAAGAGTGGAAAACATTGTGGCAAAAGGAGAAATTGCATGTTTTGTGCAATTTCTTCTTTTGTCACTATGTTTTCAAAAAGCCGTCTGCTGCAGAGGCGTCAGAAAGCGTCTTTATGAGGGAAAGGGTTAAACATATTAAGACAAAAACTTGGAATATATCTATGAATAAAAGTCAAATTTAAATTTTAATATTGAAAACATTGTGGCAAAAGTAGAAATTGCTCATTATGAGCAATTTCTCCTTTTGCCACTATGTTTTTAAAGGTTATCTACTGCAGAGGATTCAGAAAGCGTTTTGTATGTAAGAAAGCGCTAATAATATATTTACCTCATAAACAATAGTTTCAATGGTTATCTGCCTTGAAAACAACCAAGAAATATTTTTTAGATGTTTTTAAAAATTGTCTTCATCAGATTTGTTTGTGTGTGGGAAAGGGTAAACATACTTGAAATTGCATGGGAGGGAACCCATTTCTTGTAGTACATGTATTTGTAACATAACTTCTTTTTCCTCAAAAATTTACAAGTATATTGACTTTATATAATGGAGATAGAAATTGATAGTGAAATATGAAAGGGATTGATAATATGATAAATGGAATAATTTTTCTCCTTTTTCGAGAGATGATGGTTTATTGGATCTAGTCGTGAATGTCGAGACAAATTGATGAATTAGTGATGGCAGTTGAGGGCGATTCGTTCTGAATCTATTAATTTGTTTTTTGAGTTTCGTGAATAAATCTGTCACAGTTCATAATGGCTTACAGACATTCCTGTTCAGAATTGATTGAAATGAGAAATGATTTTGTGATTTATTTCTGTCAATGTTAACTAAGTCTGTTTCTGTGACGTGGGAAGAAAATGTTATTGAAATATGTATATATTAATCATTTACTTGATATGGTGAATTAAGAGTCACATGCTTTGAAAAAAATATTAGGATAAAAATGAAAAAATGGAAGAATGGTACATGTTCATGCAGTGGTACAGAGGAAGAGCGTCGGCCTCTTGTACCAAAGGTCCCGGGTTCGAATCCTGTGATGAGCGGGTTCTGCCTTTTGGATTTTTCCACACAAACGGTGTAGTACTGGTTAAGTTTCCAGGAAGCACTGAAGCAGACATCGAGCGTGATTAATATAAGCTTAAAGCTTGTTTTGCAATCAATGTAAAATAAATAAGTTTAAACTTAACATGGGGGAAAAAGTCATTGGAAAAGATGAAATGGCTCATGTTGTCCAATTTCTCCCTTTTCTCAAGTTTTTAAAGAAGTCATTAGGCTAGCATAAAAAGTCATCAGTACCAGTTTAGAGGGGTTTAAAAATATCAACAGCAAAAATAACAATGGAGATGGGACAAGACATTTTTTAAACATTTATCCCTTTTATAAACTCACCTGAGTACAAAGTTCTCGGGTAGATTATTATATTGTAATCACTCTCTGTCTGTCGTCCGTCTGGCCCTGGTCTTTTCAACAAAATATCTGTAAACAACATCTCTGATGAAACCACTGGGTCGATTTAAATGAAACTTCACAGGAATGTTCCATTGGTGGTCCTCTTTTAAAGTTGTTCAAATAATTCAATTCTTTATATAAAAAAACCTTTGGTTGCTGCTGCATCAGAAAGAGGAAGAAATGCCAAAACTTAAGAGATCTTCTTGTCCAAAAGTACTGGCCCGTTTTAAAAACTATTTAACCCTTTCCCACTTGTACACACATCTGCAACAGAGAGCTTTTTAAAACATTGTAGCAAAAGGAGAAATTGCTCCAAACGAGCAGTTTCTCCTTTTGCCACAATGGTTTCAACTCTTTTTAATAATTTAACTTTCATTTATGGAGATTTTTCACATTTTTGTATATATACATGTATAGGTTTTCAAAGTCGTCTGCTGCAGATTTGTTGTGCATGGGAAAGGGTTCAGTTCTATTAAATCTAGATGCTTTCTGAGGCCTCTGCAGCAGACGGCTGTATGAAAACATGGTGACAAAGGAAGAAATTGCTCAAAACGAGCAATTTCTCCTTTTGTCACCATGTTTTCAACTCTGTTCAATTATTGTACTTTCATATGAAGGGAGTTTCCATTTTTGGTCGGGAATGTTTTCAAAGTCAAGGGTAAACTCTTTCTTACATACAACAAAACTGCAGCACATATATTTTTCAAAGCAATTTGGTAAAAATATAGGAGAATATTTTGTAAGGTTATATGATTTTCTCTAAGTGCATTCAGGTTCAGGTTTTTGACCAATATTTCATATTCAAAAATGTATTTTTGTTTTTTTTTATGAATTTGAAGATAACATTCCCACTTAAAGATGTATTTTGATGCCCCTTTAGCTGACGACTTTGAAACCATTGGTAAATGGATAAATTGCTCATCATGAGTTATTTCTTTTTTTGCCACCATGTTTTTAAAATGATTTTTCAAAAAAAGATTTTTATTTCAGAAGTTAAAAAGTTTTGCATAATTATTAACAAAGCAGACATATTATCAGCTATACGATTATCCTTCTTTTTGACCCATCTGTAGCAAACGCCATTTGAAAACACTATGGCTAACTGGGGAATTGCTTATGATATGTACTATTTTATAATAATTCCTTCATTTAGAGAGTTTTCCATAGTTTTGCCTTGCTATTTTAAAAGTCAACTACTTGGGGTGTTGTATGTGAGAAAGGGCTAACCTTCGCTGTTCTTTTCTATTTACAGTTATATATTTGCCTTATATCAATCCATGCAATATACCTGGCAGTACAGCACTTCATTGTCTGCATAGGAAAAGATTGGAAAGGTGAGTCCAAGTTTTTAGTGACAAACTGTAATTTTCTCCCTTTTGTTTACTTTAATTCACAACGTTTGCTTTTTTCCTCTTTTGAAACAGTATGTTATTGTCCGTGTAAATTGTTCCGCCTCTGTCGTATAGTTGTAGAGTGTCCAGCTTGGGTCCTGGAGGTCGCGGGTTCGATCACCGGCCGGGTCATACCAAAGACTTTAAAAATGGTTGTAATGGCTGCCCTCCTTGGCGCTCAGGGTTGCAGGGTTAGCATTACGACAGACTGGCTGGTGTCAAGATAATTGGATCGGTAGTACTGGTAACTTACCCAGGAAACACCCGTGATATATCAGACCAATTATTATCCAATACGCTGAAACATTGTTGAAAGCGTCATAAAACAATAAACTAATTCATGTTAATTGTCACATGCTGAATACAAGCCTAGGTCAGTTTTCTATATATATTTCTATGATTAACCCTTTCCCTCATACAGCAATTCTGCAGCAGACGACTTAGAACATATTTTGACAAAAAGAAGAAAATCTCCATAATTGAATGGATAACATATTTTTGTCAAAAATAGAAAATCTCTTTAATTAAATGGATAACCTATGACAAAAAGTGGAAAACATTGTGTCAAAAGGAGAAATTGCTCGTTTTAAGAGTTGAAAGCAATGAGACAGAAGGAGTTCTAAATTGATCATTTTGAGCAATTTCTCCTTTTGCCGCAATGTTTTCTAAAGTTGTCTGCTGTAGAGGCGTCAGAAAGCATCTGTAGTTGGGAAAGGGTTGTACAATATTCCGGCAATGGAACAAATCTAAATTTAAGATTAATTTAAAAGTTTTTGATATCTTGAATGATCAAGGTATCTAACAGACTTGAGCTTTTTTCAAACACTGAAAACAAAATTTGCAAATGTAAATGGATACCATAGTAAGAAAGTAATGACTTGCATGCACTTTGACATTAATTTTTCAAAGATGTTGTTCATTATTTTAATGAATGAATAACGGTTTTGCATACTAAACTAACCCTTTCCCACAAACAACAAATCTGCAGCAGATGGCTTGGAAAACATCTAGACATAAACATGGACAAGCTCATGTAATTGTAGGTATAATTAATGAAAAGAGTTCAAAAACATTGTGGCAAAAGAAGAAATTACTTGTTTTGAGCAATTTCTAGCTCGACTTTTGAAAAAACGAGAGCTATTGTCATGAACCTGGCGTCGTCCGCAGCGGCGTGGTCATCCGGTTAAGGTTTTTTGTTCAGCTCAGCTTTTTTTTTTCTGTTTTCTCCCTATCAGTCGAGCGTCTGTGCCGTACGCGGTGCTCTTGTTACTTTTGCCACAATGTTTACAAAATTCGTCTGCTGCGGAGGCATCAGAAAGCGTCTGTAGGTGGGAAAGGGTTATCTTTAAATAAGACCGAGATAAGTCTGCACATTTTCTTATGCAAAAGATAGTTTGATAATTAATCCTTTCCCACTTGCACACACATTTTGACACATCTTTTGAAAACAATGTTGGAAACGGAGAATTTTGCTCATAATTTCTCATAATTTGCTCATAATTTCTCCTTTTGCTACAATGTTTTCTACTCTATTCAATGATTATACCTTCCTTTACAGAGAATATCTATATTAATGTCTAGATGTTTCCACAGTTGTCTGCAACAGATTTGTTTGGAGTAGTAAAGGGTTAATTATGTTTCAGACAAATATTTTATGCTTCATTATACCCCCAGATACATAGTATATGGGAGCTATATAGGAGTCATGCTTGTCGGTCGGTCAGTTGGTCGGTCTTTCGGTCCGTTGGTCTGTGGACATTTCTTGTGAACACTATTTAGCAACCCTTGGTCAGAATTCAATATAACTTCACAAGAATGATTGATACCAAGCCTAGTTGTGCATATTGTTGGTGTGTTGCACTGGAATTATTTTTATATGAGTTTTGGCCCCTTGAATTTCTCATACATATGTATATTGTCAGGCACCAGCTGGGGGTATTCATCATTTTCAGTGATATTTCTAGTTTTCATTAAAATGATGTTGAAACTTTTTTTACATTAATTTGGTACATGTCTAAAAATTGCAGACAAATCTGGTAAGAAAGATCATGCATGAATAACACCTCACCTCATCTATCTTGAACCCTCTGAGGCTCTCTCTAACACAGAACACATTTTGATTCTCCATGGGCAAACAATTTCAAAATGTTTTATTGAAAATAGAAATTACTCTTGATGAGCAATTTCTCCTTTTTCTCTCAACTTTTTTTACTCTGTATTGGAATTTAATTCTTATGTCCAGAATGATATAATTATCATCATTAGATATTTTCAAAGCAGACAATTCTCAAAATGTTATAGTCTGGTAAATGGTAATTCCTTTCACTTTCATAAGTTTCTTAACCCTTTCCCTCATACGACAATTCTGCACCAGTCAATTTTGATCATATTTTGTCAAAAAATAGAAAATCTCTATAATTGAATGGATAACCTATGACTAAAAGTGGAAAACATTGTGGCAAAAGGATTCGTTTGTCACTATGTTTTCAAAAAGCTGTCTGCTGCAGAAGCGTCAGAAAGCGTCTATATGGGGGAAAGGGTTAACACTTTCCCACAAGCAACAAATCTGCAGAAGCAAACAACTTTTGCCACAAAGATTTCAACTCAAATTAATTGTTACTAAGTACCTGCATTTCTTTCATTATAAGCTAAAAAAAAATCCGTGTCTTTGAAGACTTCCGCAGTAGATTAGATATATATATGGGAAAGGGTTTAGCAGTTTAAATGTCAATTTAAGACACATCGAAATAAGATTTATGATGAAAGATCTGCTGTAGATTTTATTTGGGAAAGGGTTAAGCTGTTTATACTACCAACCATGAAGAAAAGAATAGGTAATATTGTCAAGTAAATGCACAATAAAAAACTTGATAAGACATAGACAAATTTATAACAATGTCTTCTTTTTTCAATATATGCACATATTGTCAAAGATTGTCTGCTGCAGGTGCATCATAAATCCTCTCTGACTGGAAAAGGGTTTAACCCTTTCCCACTTATAGCAAATATGCAGCAGACGACTTTGAAAACATTTCCGCAAAAGCATGAAAAATCTCTTCAAATGAAAGTACAATTATTAAAAAAAAAATGAAAACATTGTGGCATAAGGACAAATTGCTCATTTTAAGCAATTTCTCCTTTTGTCACAATATTTTTCAAAAGTCGTCTGCAGCAAATCTATAGGTTGGAAAGGATTAAAACATTTAAATGACACATGCTACCCAACGTAAACACTCTGAAACACAATTTGAGAAGATAGAAAATAATGGATAAAAAAACAGATATTGCTAATGATTGGCAGAACTTTTCTATTTTCCCAAATTATTTCAAGTTATGATGATTATATGCTTTGGACATCTAAATAACCTTGTGGAGGTGAATAAGTTAACCTGCATAAATCATAAGACAAACCTGCAGCAGATGACTAATAATCTGCAGAAAAATATTGAAAATCTTTTTATATAATACTAGAGTTGAAAACATTGTGGCAAATGGAGAAATGGCTCTTGATCCTTTTGCCACAATGTTTTCAAAATTCGTCTGCTGCAGAGGTATCAAAAAGCATTTTTATATGGGAAAAGGTTAACTAATTTTTTCTATAAAACTTTTGTAATCATTCCTTCTGTGCATCCATCCTATGTATAATATCTTTTCCTGCATTGTTACAACAAATTTGCAAGAGGCCACTTTGATCAAAACTATAATGCAGGGGTGGCGAAATATGATTTTGACTTACTTGTCTGTCTTTTCAAAATGCTATTTTGCACTTGTCCGTATGATAGTTATATAGTAAATTCCTACAAAATTTCACTTGTCCGCACAGGCTCTGGGACAAACTGGGCAATACAGACAATGGATTTTGCCACCCCTGTAGGGAATAAAAATCTCTATAAAGGAAAGTAAGATTATTAAAAAGAGTTGAAAGTGTTGATGCAAAAGGAGAAACTGCGCATTATGGGCAACTGTTCCTTTTACCACAATGCTTTCAAATGTTGTACCAAATGTGTCTGTGTATATATAATATATATATAGTAAACGGAAAATTGTATATACATGCTTTGCTTGTAATATATTTATAATCATTTATCTTTTTGAACTCTCTCCCTGTTGCAGAAGCATTTTGACATGTCAGCAGAAGAAGATTATTGAAAATGTTTCAATGTCGTATGCTGAACTTTTATAAAATGATTATGGAAAAAAAAGGGGACTTCAAAATTATGGACATGCCTTGAGTAGAACATTTCTAGTGATCTATGTAATGGTCACAAACAATCCAGGGGTTGTGAGTTCGAATCCCGGCTTGGCCAACTTTCTTTCCGACGATTAACAAAAGTCAACACGACATGCGTCATTCGTCTTCCACCAATGGGCTAAGTCTATGTGGAAAAGCAGCCAGTTGCTTGGGAAGATTGTTGTGTGGAGTACTGGTGTGAGAAAAACAAGGAAATGCATCAGTAGGTGAACTGGCCGCTGTGATATAACTGAGAAATTGTTAAAAACGGCGTTAAACCCCAATCAATCAATCAATGGTCACAAAATAGTCATGTTCTTCCGACATACTTACACATTTTGACACATCTGAAGCAGATGACTTTTGAAAACATGGTGGATAAAAGTTTTCATCTTCAATCAATAATCACATTTTGATTTATAATGATTACAGAGATATGAATTCTACTTGATGTCTATAAATATAGTTATGATTTATCTTGCACTGTTTTCTATTGGTTGAATTCTACTTGATGTCTATAAATATAGTTATGATTTATCTTGCACTGTTTTCTATTGGTTGAAGTCTACTTGATGTCTATAAATATAGTTATAATTTATCTTGCACTGTTTTTTCTATTGGTTGAATATTGATTGGCCATAGATTTACATAATCCCCCTTTTCCCACAAAATAAAAAAATCTACAGCAGACATCTTTGAAATCACCTAGGATAAAATATGAATCATTTCTATGAATGAAAGTATAGTATTTAAATTAAAGAGATAAAAAAGAGAAATTATTTTAAGTTTTTAAAAGTAAATGTCTGCTGCAGGTGAGTCAAAATACGTTTGCATCTGGGAAAAGCATTCATTTGTTATAGTTAGTTTTAATTGGGTGAAGGGTAGCATTGAAAACCTATAGGCGTAATTATGGGAAATCTCTGTAAATGAAAATATAAACTTTCATAAAGTTAAGAACATTTTGGCAATTAGAGAAATTGCTCTATTTTTGCCACTATGTTTTCAAAAATCATCTGCAGCAGATGCCCCATAACATGTCTATCTGGTAAAGGGTTTATTTGTTGTTGTTTTTACATGTAGTTGGGTGATTAATAGCTTGAAGATTCTAAATATGATATTTTGGGTGCGGTTTTTATTAGCTCCACTGGCTGAAAGCCAGTCGAGCTTATGTCATGGCGAATTGTCCGTCGTGCGTCCGTGCGTGCGTGCGTAAACTTTTTCCTTTAAACGACTTCTTCTCACTAACCACTTGGCCAATTTGGTTGAAACTTCATAGGAAGCATCCTCTCAATGTCCTCTCTTAAATTCCTTCAATTTTTTTTGATCCATCAATAATTCTGGTTTCCATGGCAACCAAAAGAAAAAAATAGTGAAAACTTTAAAAATCTTCTCCTCTGAAAGTGTCAGGCCGATTTTCAAATAATTTTGTAGAAATGTTCCTTGGGTGACCCTTTATTGGATTCCTTCAAGAAATGTTGATTGGTCGAAAAACATGGTCGCCAGAGGGCGGGGCTATTTTGCCTTATATGACCATAGTGAAAACTTAAAAAATCTTCTTCTTCGAAAGTGTTCTGCCGATTTTCAAATAATTTTGTAGAAATGTTCATTGGGTGACCCTCTATCAGATTCCTTCAAGCCATGTTGATTGGTCGAAAAATATGGCCGCCAGAGGGCGGGGCTATTTTGCTCTATATGACCATAGTGAAAATTTTAAAAATCTTCTTCTCCGAAAGTGTTGAGCAGATTTACAAATAATTTTGTAGAAATGTTCTTTGGGTGACCCTCTATCAGATTCCTTCAAGCCAAGTTGATTGGTTCAAAAATATGGCCGCCATGGGGTGGGGCTATTTTGCCTTATATGGCTATTGTGAAAACTTAAAAAATCTTCTCCTCCGAAAGTGTCAGGCCGATTTTCAAATAATTTTGCAGAAACATTCCTTGGGTGACACTCTACAAGATTCCTTTAAGCCATGGTGGTTGGTAAAAAATATGGCCACTAGGGGGCAGGGCTGTTTGGAGATTTTATTTTTGCCTTATGGCCGTGGAGCGATACTGGCCCTCTTGGGCCTCTTGTTTAATACTAAGATAGTCAAGAATTACTCCTTATGATGCAAAATATAGACCGTTTCTTGATACATTTGGTACTATACCTGAATTGCAGAACACCAAACATTTTGATAAGAAGGACAAATTGCTGAAAATGAGCATAATATTCCATAATATTTTAAACACTGTATCCTTTGTAAACTTCTAATTTCTATATGTGAGCATTTTTGTGTCACCTGTGTAGCATGGTAGGCACATAGGGATTCCTTTTTAGCTCACCTGAGCTTTGCTCAAGGTGAGTTATTGTGATCGCCTTTTGTCCGGCGTCCGTCGTGCGTCGTGCGTCAACTTCTTCTCCTCAGTAACCAGTGGGTCAATTTGGATGAAACTTCACAGAAAGCATCCTCTCATTGACCTCACCAGAATTCCTTCAAATTTTTGGGATCCATGCAAAATTCTGGTTTCCATGGCAACGAAACCGAAAAAACTTCAAAATTCTTCTTCTCCCAAATTGGTTGGCAGATTTTCAAATAATTTTGTAGAAATGTTCCTTGGATGACCCTCTATCAGATTCCTTCAAGCCGTGTTGATTGGTCGAAAAACATGGCCGCCAGGGGGGGCGGGGCTATTTTGCCTTATATGGCTATAGTGAAAATTTAAAAATCTTCTCCTCCGAAAGTGTAAGGCCGATTTACAAATAATTTTGTAGAAATATTCCTTGGGTGACCCTCTATCAGATTCCTTCAAGCCATGTTGATTGGTCGAAAAACATGGCCGCCAGGGGGGGGCGGGGCTATTTTGCCTTATATGGCTATAGTGCAAACTTAAAAAATCTTCTTCTCCAAAAGTGTCAGGCCGATTTTCAAATAATTTTGTAGAAATGTTCCTTGGGTAATCCTCTATCAGATTCCTTCAAGCCATGTTGATTGGTCAAAAAACATGGCCGTCAGGGGGCGGGGCTATTTTGCCTTATATGGCCAAAGTGAAAACTTAAAAAATCTTCAACATCTTCTCCTCAGTAACCAGTGGGTCAATTGGGATGAAACTTCACAGAAAGCATCCTCTTAATGACCTCACCAGAATTCCTTCAAATTTTAGGGATCCATGCAGAATTCTGGTTTCCATGGCAACGAAACGAAAAAAACTTCAAAATTCTTCTTCTCCCAAACTGGTTGGCAGATTTTCAAATCATTTTGTAGAAATGTTCCTTGGATGACCTTCTACCAGATTCCTTCAAGCCATGTTGATTGGTAAAAAAACACGGCCGCCAGGGGGGCGGGGCTATTTTGCCTTATATGGCTCTAGTGAAAACTTAAAAAATCTTCTCCTCCGAAAGTGTCAGGCTGATTTTCAAATGATTTTGTAGAAATGTTCCTTGGGTGACCCTCTATCAGATTCCTTCAAGCCATGTTGATTGGTCGAAAAACATGGCCGCCATGGGGGGGCGGGGCTATTTTGCCTTATATGGCTATAGTGCAAACTTAAAAAATCTTCTTCTCCAAAATTGTCGGCCCGATTTTCAAATAATTTTGTAGAAATGTTCCTTGGATGACCCACTTTCAGATTCCTTCAAGCCATGTTGATTGGTCAAAAAACATGGCCGCCAGTAGGCAGGGCTATTTTGCATTATATGGCTATAGTGAAAACTTAAAAAATCTTCTCCTCCAAAAGTATCTGGCCGATTTTCAAATAATTTTGTAGAAATGTTCCTAGGGTGACCCTCTATCAGATTCCTTCAAGCCAAGTTGATTGGTAGGAAACTGGCTGCCAGGGGGCGAGGCTTATATAGCTAAAGTGAAAAAAAAATAAAAAATCAGGTGAGCGATTCAAGGGCCATCATGGCCCTCTTGTTTTTTTTCCCGGCGTCTGTCCGTCAGACTTTTTCATCACGTTTTCAAATAACTTTTTTTCTACTCAAAGGATTACATTGAAACTTCTGACAAATGTTTATATCAATGTGTGTGATTGGTTCACAAAAGGGGGATAATCTAAATATTTTTATATCGGAGTTATTGCCCCTTTTCTGTCAAAAATTAAAATTTTCTGACAAGGCCCCGGCAGGAGACACACATGCTCTAGTTTTAAAGCAAATAACAGTGTCTTTTCTCGCTGTTTTGTGACCAGGCCCCTTTCAATTGTGAAAATAGTGACATGTAAAATGTGATGAAAGGCAGATTTTGTTAAATTTAGGCCTACTTTTGTGAATTGGGCCCAATTTCGGCCCCAATTTGGGTTAAGAAAAAACACTGCACTATATCACATCAATTAAATCATAAATCCCCCCAGTGACTTATTTTGTTAATGTAAATCTATTGTGCCCTGTTAGATTCATATATCTTTTATTTGTTCATTTCCAAAAGCTTTATGAGCTGAAAAAAATTTAGTTTAGAAAATACTGTAAATCAGGTATTATACATGAGAACAAACACTCACTCACAAGTCCTCAATATTTCGGAAAGAAGTAACAGAATACCTTATGCATTGTTTCATAAATTTATGACTAGGTCTTGTATGTTAATGATTAAGGAATAAATATTGTGCCATCTAACCAATTAAGTGAAACTAATATTTCTCTTAATAATCAGGAAGAAATATGCATCCAAACTGAAAATATTGAAAATGTTATGTTTAGCAACTCACCTTTTTAATCAGACAAAATAAAAATAAAATAAAGGTTTAATGTGTTTCAATTACTAGCCTGTGACAAGGACAGGACTGGTGTTATCCAATTATTCATCAAACACATTTGAATCTCTAAAAATATGTGAAGGTATGGTTTGTTTATTCTTGTTTCTTGCAACACTTTTGTATCATAAACATATGTTTTTCTTTTTATAGAATGTTCGGGGGTGTCTCCACCAGCAACAACGATATTTCTGATATTCCTGGTCTTTGAGGGGTTGCTGTTTGGAATATTTACAGCCATTATGTTTGGTTCTCAACTCTCTGCTATATGCTCAGATGAAACTGTAAGTATTTAGCAGTCATTTTTAGCTTGTTTGTTTTTCCAAAAAAGTCCGGAGATTGTGATACCCTTAGTGTCGTTGTCATTTTCAGCCTGAATCTGCATTGTTTGCAAAAACCTCAAAACTGCCTTTGGCACTGAAAGAGATAATAATAAATTAGTAATGCACCTATTTCGACTTAGAAAAAAACAGAAATGCATTGGCGGCTCCTGGGGGCTCTTGTTTGTGCAAATTATTCAAGATTGCGTTTGCACACATCTTAGACTCCAAATGTAATTGTTATTTTGTGTATAGTTCAACTACTCATTTGTAATTTTGGAAGGATAAAGAGTGCTTTTGCAGTCACATTTGTGTCGGCATTGCAGCTTAATTAAATTGATTAAATTTGTGAATGCATTTCCTTTTCTCACTTATTGGATGTTTGATGTCATCAAATGACCTTGTAGGACAAGTTCCATAATTTTACACCAGATTTTGACTGAATTATGCACCTGTAAGGACTTAGCAATAATGGTTAATGTTTTGCATGCAATGCCTTTTTCACAAACCACATATGCTATTGCTTTGAAACTTCACACACTTATTGCGCAACATGAAATGTCCATGCAGGACATAATTTCCTCCAGAACCATTGGACCTATATGACCAAAACTCACAGAAATGTACAGAGTTCCCTCTTGTGCCTCTTGTTATTTTGTATCGACCACATTCCTGCATTATCCCTTTCCCTCATATAGACGCTTTCTGACGCCTCTGCAGCAGACAGCTTTTTGAAAACATAGTGACCAAAGAAGAAATTGCACAAAACGTGCAATTTCTCCTTTTGCCACAATGTTTTCCACTTTTTGTCATAGGTTATCCTTTCAATTATGGAGATGTTTTGACAAAATACGTCTCCTGCAGAATTGCCGTATGAGGGAAAGGGTTAAGAAAAGTGATTTTTTTTCTGAAATAATTTATGGTCAGCTTTAGTTATCTCTTTCCCTCTTTCAGATGCACTTTGGCACATCTGCAGCTGAAGATTTTTGTAAACATTATGGCAAAAGAAGAAATTGTTCATACAAAGTAATTTAGAACTCCCTTTTGCCATTAAGTTTTCATCTCTAATTCAATCATTACATTTTAATTCATGAAGATTTTCCATATAAGATAATTGAAAAATTGTCTTCAGCCAAATTGTATTATGTGGGAAAGGGCTGAATATTAGATTAAGCAGTGAATTATTAGTCCTGTCTGTCTATAATATTAGTCTGTCCCACATTTACTCACTTTGTCAAGAAGCCAGATTTTTCCATTTTTGTCACTGTTTCTCTTTTGATAGAAGGCTTTCAATCAATTTGCAGTAAACTTATTCATTTAACCCTTTCCCACATACAATAAATCTGCAGTAGACGACTTAGAAAACATTTGATAAAACAGTTGAGAATCTTGAAATGAAAGAACATTATTGAATATTATTGAAACATTGTGGCAAAAGGAGAAATTGCTTAATATAAGCAATTTCTTTCTCCTTTTGAAACAATGTTTACGCAAGTTGTCTGCTGGAAGGGTGTCCGATAGTATCTGTTTGTGGGAAAGGGTTGACAACAAATGTTTACAATTGCAATAGAAGAAACAAAATAAGAACTATGTTTTCAAAAAGCTGTCTGCTGCAGAGGCGTCAGAAAGCGTCTATATGAGGGAAAGGGTTAAGTTATCAATTAATTACTTGGATGGTCATATTGTTCTTCCCTGTTGGCTGGTTATTTAAGTTAACTCTTTCCCACATACAACAGTTCTATTTCAAGGCGTGTTGAACCTTTTGAGCAATTTCTCCATTTCCCACAACATATTTTACTCAGAAAATTGTCGAGGTTAAAAGCTCAACCCAGCATGAAGTGTGGGGAAAGCTATTTTGATCAATAACTTCTTTTTATATGGACTGTATAACGGTTTTTATCAGATCTGCACCAAACTTGTTCAAAATGTCTGTTGGTATAATGTCTATGTTTGATTGCCAAAGCTGTTAAAAACATGTTTGTAGGCATAATGTCTAGGCCAAGTTCAATAACCAGTCATATTGCTCAAAGCACTTTTGGATAATGGCCCTTGAATTATCAAAAATTGGCCAAATAGGCCTTGGTTAATCTCAAACTTCAACAGTTCTTATCAAATCTTCATCAAACTTGCTGTGAATGTTTATCGGAATAAAACCTTATTTCGGATGAAAGACTGGCCAGATCACTGACACTTTAGTTGTCCCAGAATTAATTGCCTCCCTTTATACGGGCGTATTTTGTGACTGTTTGGCACTCTTGTTTATTTATGTGTATAGTATAAAAGATATTGAAGTTCTATTGACCCTTTCCCTCATATAGACACTTTCTGACACCTCTACAGCAGACAGCTCTTTGAAAACATAGTGACAAAAGAAGAAAATGCTCAAAAGGAGCAATTTCTCCTTTTGCCACAATGTTTTCCACTTTTAGTCATAGGTTATCCATTTAATTATAGAGATTTTCTATTTTTTGACAAAATATGTTTAAAGTCATTTGCTGCAGAATTGTTGTATGAGAGAAAGGGTTTAATTATAAGGATTATTCTGCAGCAAATATTCTATATTTTTTTTTGAAATCTCCCTTTAAATGAAAGTACAATAATTGAACAAGAGTGAAAACATTGTGACAAAAGGAGAAATTGCTCGTTTTGTGTAATTTCTTCTTTTGTCGCCATGTTTTCAAAAAGCTGTCTGCTTCAGAGGCGTCAGAAAGCATCTATATGAGGGAAAGGGTTAAGGCATTTTTGATATGGAAGAGTCAAATTTTATTTCAGTTTGGGGGGGGGTTGTTTTGACATGTGCTTTTTTCCCTAAAATTTATTTTATGAGATCCTTCCAATTAGGCTCTTTGATTAACCCTTTCCCACATTCAACACATCTTCCAAAGAGGACTTTATAAACATCAAAGGTAAGACTATGATAAATCTCTTTAAATGTAGTTATAATAATAAGGCATCGAGTTGTCAACACTGTTGCAAAAGGAGAAACTGCTAAATTGTTATACCCCCCACAAACAAGTTTTGGGGGGTTATATAGGAGTCACCCTGTCCGTCCGTCTGTCCATATGTCTTGTAAGCGCAACTCCTCCTTAACGGCTGGACCAATTCTGACGAAACTTTACACAGTTGCAGTACACAACCTGAGGATGTGCATGAAGTAAGATTATCCCGGTCGGAAATATATCCATCCGTCTGTCTGTCCATATGTCTTGTAAGCGCAACAGGGGGTATCCTTTTGTGTGTTCTCTCACAGTTCTAGTTTCTTTTGCCGCATTGTTTTCTAAACAATGTTCATCATCATCATGTGGGAAAGGGTTAATGGTTTAATTAGTATTGAGTAGCAGGCAAGGCAGCCAATACTTCAGTGTAATTTCTTGTTAAAGCAATAAACATTGTCTTGATTGGTGCAGGTCCTGAATAATTGATTTTGTTGTTTGCATTTTGTTTAACCCTTTCGAACATGCAGACACATTAAAAATTGTCCCCTGCAGATGTGGTACAGGGAATAATCCTTTCAGATTTACCTTAACCTTTTTCCCACATACAGATGCGTCCGCAGCAGACAACTTTTGAATACATTGTGACAAATGAGAAATGGCTCATGATGAGCCATTTCTCATTTATGCCACAATGTATTTAATTCTATTCAATGATTGATTTCTCATTAATAAAAGTTTACCATGTTTTCAAAGTCTTCTGCTGCAGATTTGTTGTATGTGGGAAAGGGTTAACTTAAAGATACCTATATTACCATTTACCTAGTGTTAACTTCAGCCATAAAACGCGCTCTGGAGAAAACACTGTTTACCTGATAGGATAGCTCTAGAGTCAACTAAAAACATTATGAAAATTGGTAGTTGCTTAACATGGTGATACAGAGAAATTGTTTTGAGAAAAAGGAGAATTTCTCCATTTCTCTGAATTAACCCTTTCCCACATATAGACGCTTTCTGGTGCCTCCGCAGTAGACGGCTTTTGAAAACATTGTGACAAAAGAATAAACTGCTCATAATTTGTCACAATGATTTCCACTTTTTTCAATAATAAAACTTTAATTTATAGAGATTTTCCATAGTTTTGCTTAGATGTTTTCAAAGACATCAGCTGCAGATTTTATGCATGTGGGAAAGGATTAAACTAGAATATTGATAGTGAAACTGTAACAAAGTAATAATTTCAACGCCAAGATTGCACATTTTTCTGTGAATTTTCCTCATTGAGCACTGTTAGAATAAGTGAAACTACGTTTACTGGGATTAGGCAGAAATTGGATTACCTCCCTTTGACTATAAGTGACATGAACACTTTTCCATATGCAGATGACATTTTACAACATTTCAGGAAACGATGAAATTGCTCAAAATGTTCTTAAATAATTAATTGAAAGAGATTTCCATGTTTTGAAAGTCATCTGCTGCAGATTTGCAAAATTTGGTAAAGGGTTAACAGTTAATCAAACTTTACCAGATGAGGTATTTTAATTCATCTACTAACTTTGAAAATATCTGAGAGAAAATGAAATATCTGCAGAGTTAACCCTTCCCCTCATATAGACCCTTTCTGATGCCTCTGACGCCTCTGCAGCAGACAGCTTTTTGAAATCATAGTGAAAAATAGAAGAAATTGCTCAAAACAAGCAATTTCTTCTTTTGCCACAATGTTTTCCACTGGATAACCTATTTTTTGACACAATATGTTCAAAGTCGTCTGCTGCAGAATTGTCTTATGAGGGAAAGGGTTAACAACTTTGGTAATCAAACATAGACATTATACCAACAAACTGAAGCAAGTTCTCCTTTTGCCACAATGTTTTCCACTTTAAGTCATAGGTTATCCATTCAATTAAAGAGATTTTCTAATTTTTGACAAAATATGTTCAAATTCGTCTGCTGCAGAATTGTCATATGAGGGAAAGAGTTAACCAAAGGGGAATGTGGAGCAAGTCAAAGACCAAGCTCCCTTTTTCTTAAAAGAAAGAAATTATGACACAAGATGGTATACATAGATACAGCTTATGAATATTTTAGAGGGAGGATGACATTTCCCCAGTCGGAACAAGAAATAATCTTCAAAAAATGATGAAATATTACTTTTTTTATTAAGAGAAATATTTACGAGGACTTATACTAACCTCTCACGCTATGTCAATGTAAGATCATCAGTCTGGACCCCTTTCCCACATATAGGCGCTTTCTGACGCCTCTGCACCAGAAGACTTAGAAAACATAGTGACAAATGGAGAAATTGCTCAAAACAAGCAATTTCTTCTTTTGCCACAAGGTTTTTAATTTTATTCAATAGTTAAACTGTCTTTTATAGAAATGTTCCATTTTTTTCCCTATATAATTCCAAAATTTGTCTGCTGCAGTTTTATTGTATGTTCGATAGGGTCAACCCTTTCCCAAATACAACTAACTTGCAGCAGACGACTTTGAAAACACTTAGGCATTGATATGAAATAAGAAAAATCATTATGAGCAATTTCTGCATTTGCCAGAATGTTTTCAAAAGTCATCTGCTGCATATGTGTCTGAATGCGGCTGTAAGTTGGAAAGGATTAAGCAATAATCTTATTATATTGTTGTAAGATTCTTTCAAATTAAAAACAGTAGAAGAATGGAAAATTAAGTATGAGCTGCAGTGTTATGCGCTAACCAACCTTCACTTTATTGTAATTGTATGGCCTGGATTGCATCATGCAATGGCCTTGAAAACATGATTGTTTTTTTGGAATTGTGTCTGCAGGCTATTGCATACATGCCTTTATTATTATGCATTAATAAAGTATTAGGGCAATATATTCTGAAAGCTCCAATCTAAGTGGAGATTAAGTAGGCTTTATGAGTATAGACATGACTAGGGAGTTTTCTTTTGGAAGGAGAGGCATTTTGATGTCAATTGGAGGACTTCTTTTAACGAGTTAAAAATATTGGCAGCCGTTTGGGATGGCTTATTCAACAAATCATCAGATTGAACCTTACACTGGTTTTCGGTTTTGATGGCCTGAGCCGAAGGAAAACAAATTCTTCTCTGAATAATTTGGTTGAAATAGTCCTTGGGTGACCCTCTACGAAAATTGTTCAAGTCATATCGATAGGTTATAAAACATAGTTGCCAGACGGCATCGAAAGAAAGGTAAAATGACAAAACTGTAAAAAAATCCATTCTTTTTAGAGTGCTTGTCTGATTTAACCCTTTCCCTCATACGACAATTCTGCAGCAGACGACTGAACATATTTTGTCAAAAAGTAGAAAATCTCTATAATTGAATGGATAACATATGACTAAAAGTGGAAAACATTGTGGCAAAAGGAGAAATTGCACGTTTTGTGCAATTTCTTCTTTTGTCACTATGTTTTCAAATAGCCGTCTGCTGCAGAGGCGTCAGAAAGCGTCTGTATGAGGGAAAGGGTTATAAAACAACACCACTCTTTATCTAATTTCCTCCAACATTATCAGTCCTTGACCATAGAATTGTTGCAGAGAAAAAAAAGAAAAGGGTTGTAAAGATCTGGTTATCAGGTAAAAAGCCATGTCAGAAAATGACCAATTATTAGGACACAATTGTGACCATAACTCAAATTGACACATTCTTCTGCCAGATGTAATGCGTTATCAGATTTGTGGGTGGCTGGGTTGTGTTAAGTATTGCATTAACATCATTATGTTATATTATTTATAAGTATTATACAGTGCTTCAATGTTATTTACTGTATAATATGGTAACATTCAGAAATGATGACACTCTTTGATACATCTGTATCAGACGATGTTTGAAAGTAGTATGCCAAAAAAAGAAATTGCTCAATATGAGCAATTTCTCCATTTGCCACAATGTTTTCAAGTCTTACTTATCAATTATACTTATATTTACAGACATTTTCCATGTTTTTGCTTAGATACTTAAATGGCTTTTTATACGCCCGTTTTGAAAAAATGGATCGTATTATAGTTTTACCTGCGGCATACGGGCGGGCGGGCGGCGTCCAGTATGTTGTCAGCTCAATAACTTTAGAAGCCTTTGTCTAATCATCAGCAAATTTGGTCAGAATGTGTATTGGCATAATATCTCGGACAAGTTCGATAACTAGCCATATCGCTTTAGTCAATCAAGAGTTATCGCCCTTTTATTAAAGAAATTACCTAAAATTGGGATTGTCAGCTCAATAACTTTAGAAGCCTTTGTCCAATCTTCACCAAATTTATTTAGAATGTGTATTGGCATAATATCTCGGACAAGTTCGATAACTAGCAATATTGCTTTAGTCAATCGAGAGTTATCACCCTTTAATGATTGAAATTACCTAAAATTGGTCTTGTCAGCTCAATAACTTTAGAAGCCTTTGTCCAATCATTACCAAATTTGGTCAGAATGTGTATTGGCATAATATCTTGTAAAAGTTCGATAACTTACCACGTTATCTTAGTCACTACACACTTATGTCCCTCGAAATGGCCCAAACTGTACTAACAGTGTCTGCTCTCTAAATTTGCCTGATGTACAACCAATTATCACTATACTTAATTGGTCTCAAAAAAATAGGACGGGCGTATTTTGTGACATTTGGCGCTCTTGTTAAAAACATGGCGACAAAAGAAATTGCTCAAAATGGGTAATTTCTCCTTTTTGTCATCATGTTCAATTATTGTACTTTCATTTAAAGGGAGTTTCCGGATATGTTTTCAAAGTGGTCTGCTGTATTGGGGAAAGGGTTAACTTGTTGTATATATGGGAAAGGATTAAGTTCTGTTAACATTTCATGTAACTAAGTTAAGGCTTTTGGCATGACTTACTGAAGATTCATGTCAGAGACTGTCAGAACTCCATACAAACTCTTTATCTGTTCTTGTGACCAACGGAAGGTTCATTCAATTTTCAATACTTTAAATGTTAAAATGGACTCTGCATTTGGTATTGTCCATAGATCATTTTAGGTATATCAAGATGAAAGTGTTGCATTAACCATTTCCCACATGAAGATGCTTTCTGAGGCCTCTGCAGTAGAAGACTTTTGAAAGCATTGTGACAAACGGAGAAAATGCTCACAATGATAAATTTCTCCTTTTTGTTACAATGTTTTAACTTACTGAGCATTATGTGCTCAAGGTGAGCCATTGTGATTGCCTTTTGTCCATTGTGTATCATCAACAATTTCTTTAAACAACCTCTCTTCTTAAACCACTGGGTCCATTGCAGCTAGATTTCATGGGAATGTTCCTTTGGTGGTCTTCTTTTAAAGCTGTTCAAGAAAAAAAAAATCCATGCAGAACCCATGCCGTGGCAACTGAAAGAAAACAGCTTAAAAAATATTCTTGTCTGAAACAGAAAGGTTATTGAGATTAGAGATTTGGTTTGTATCATTATCTATTGGTCCTCTACCGAGGATACCTTGGTTCAAAATTGGCCTTAAGTAGCCTGGGGGTCACTCAGAGTGTTTTACATGGAGATTATTATCGAAAAACTTTGAAAATCTTCTTGTCTGAAACCAAAGGCCTATGGTTACAGGGATAGCAATTATGTCTGATGCACATGTGTCAGGATAAGCTTAACCCTTTCCCACCTATAGATAGAAGCATTTTGATGTATCTGCAGCAGACAACATTTTTAAAACCTTGTGACAAAAGGAGAAATTGCTCAAAACGAGCAATTTCTCCTTTTGCCTCAATGATTTTAACTTTTTTTATTAATTATAATGAATTCAATCATAGAGATTTTTATATATTTTTGTGTAGACGTTTTCAAAGTGGCATGCTGCAGATTTGTTATATGTCGGAATGGGTTAATTGTCCATCAGTTCTGGTAATTTACCGAGGAAGTGCAATGATATGACTTGAAAGACTGTTGAAAGTGGTGTCAAACACAACACTAACAAACAAATCTGCTTTAACCCTTTCCCTCATACGAAAATTCTGCAGCAGACGACTTTTAACATATTTTGTCAAAACATAGAAATCTCTTTAATTGAATGGATAACCTATGACTAAAAGTGGAAAACATTGTGGCAAAAGGAGAAATTGCACGTTTGGTGCAATTTCTTCTTTTGTCACTATGTTTTCAAAAAGCTGTCTGCTGTAGAGGCGTCAGAAAGCGTCTATATGAGGGAAAGGGTTAAGCCTTTTCCACCTACAGATGCATTTTGATGCAATAGCAGCAGACGACTTTTGAAAACATTGCGGCCAAAGGTGAAATTGCTCATGATGAGCAATTTCTTCTTTGGTCACAATGTTTTCACTTTATTTATAGTATCTTTCATGGAGATTTTTCAGGTTTTTGTCACTCTGTTTTGAAAGTCATCTGCTGCAGAATTGTTGTATATGGGAAAGGGTTAAGCTTTTCATTTTCTTGCCAAGCATGTTGAATTTAGTTCAGCATGTTTGTGTCCTGTTACAGCTCTTGTTTACCTCGGATGTGATTTTTAGCTCCACTGGCTGAAAGCCAGTCGAGCTTATGTCATGGCGAATTGTCCGTCGTGCGTGCGTCTGTGGGTCCGTGCGACTGTGCGTGCGTTAACTTTTTCCTTTAAACCACTTCTTCTCCCAAACCACTTGGCCAATTTGGTTGAAACTTCATAGGAAGCATCCTCTCAATGTCCTCTCTAAAATTCCTTATTATGTCTCCCCCTGTATACAGGGGAGATATATTGTTTTTGTCCTGGGCGTCTGTCTGTCTGTCTGTCCGTCTGTCCGAAATCGTGTCCGCTCCATATCTCCAAGACGGCTTGAAGGATTTTCATGAAACTTGGCTCACATGTTCACCTCATCAAGGCGACGTGCAGAACCCGCGTCTCGACAATATAGGGTCAAGGTCAAGGTCACGCTTGAAGGTCAAAGGTTTGAGGCTTTATTTCGTGTCCGCTCCATATCTCCCAGACGGCTTGAAGGATTTTCATGAAACTTGGGTCACATGTTCACCTCATCAAGGCGACGTGCAGAACCCGCGTCTCGACAATATAGGGTCACGGTCAAGGTCACACTTGAAGGTCAAAGGTTTGAGGCTTTATTTCGTGTCCGCTCCATATCTCCGAGACGGCTTGAAGGATTTTCATGAAACTTGGGTCACATGTTCACCTCATCAAGGCGACGTGCAGAACCTGCGTCTCGACAATATAGGGTCACGGTCAAGGTCACGCTTGAATGTCAAAGGTTTGAGGCTTTATTTCGTGTCCGCTCCATATCTCCCAGACGGCTTGAAGGATTTTCATGAAACTTGGGTCACATGTTTACCTCATCAAGGCGACGTGCAGAACCCGCGTCTCGACAATATAGGGTCAATGTCAAGGTCACGCTTGAAGGTCAAAGGTTTGAGGCTTTATTTCGTGTCCGCTCCATATCTGTCCCAAATTTATAGGTTGGAATGTTTTGAGAGATTTTGACAGATATTTGAGGGGAGACATCTGTTTTTTGCAAAAACAATTCTAGTTTTTTTTTTATCCATCCATAGATCTGGGTTCCATGGCAACCAAAAGAAAAAAATAGTGAAAACTTAAAAAATCTTCTTCTCCGAAAGTGTCAGGCCGATTTTTAAATTATTTTGTAGAAATGTTCCTTGGGTGAACCTTTATTAGATTCCTTCAAGAAATGTTGATTGGGCGAAAAACATGGCCGCCAGGGGGTGGGGCTATTTTGCCTTATATAGCTATAGTGAAAACCTAAAAAATCTTCTTCTCCAAAAGTGTTAAGCAGATTTTCAAATAATTTTTTAGAAATGTTCCATAGGTGACCCTCTATCAGATTCCTTCAAGCAATGTTGATTGGTAAAAAAACATGGCCGTCACAGGGCGGGGCTATTTTGCCAATATGGCTAAAGAGAAAACTTAAAAAATCTTCTCCTCCAAAAGTGTCAGGCCGATTTTCAAATAATTCTGTAGAAATGTTCATTGGGTGACCCTCTATCAGATTCCTTCAAGCCATGTTGATTGGTCGAAAAACATGGCCACCAGAGGGCGAGGCTATTTTGCCTTATATGACCATAGTGAAAACTTTAAAAATCTTCTCCTCCGAAAGTGTTTGGCCGATTTTCAAATAATTTTGTAGAAATGTTCATTGGGTGATCCTCTATCAGATTCCTTCAAGCCATGTTGATTGGTTGAAAAATATGGCTGCCAGGGGGTGGGGCTATTTTGCCTTATATGGCTATAGTGAAAACTTAAAATATCCTCTCCTCCGAAAGTGTCATGCCGATTTTCAAATAATTTTGCAGAAACATTCCTTGGGTGACACTCTACAAGATTCCTTTAAGCCATGGTGGTTGGTAAAAAAAATAGCCACCAGGGGGCAGGGCTGTTTGGAGATTTTATTTTTGCCTTATGGCCGTGGAGCGATACTGGCCCTCTTGGGCCTCTTCTTCAAAAATTAAAAGCAGACATACCCTTTCCCACATGCAGATTAATTTAAAAAACCATTTGTGGCAAATCAAGAAATTGTTGATAATGACTGCAATTTCACCTTTGAACTGCAATGTTTTTCAAAATAAATGAATAATTATTGGATAGAGTTGAGAAAATAGTTCTTTTCATGAGCAATTTTCTCCTTTTGTAATACTGTTTTCAAATGTTATCTGCTACGGACCATGCATCAAAATGCGATTACGTGTGGAACAAGGTTAAACATTTTAAAAGATAGAGGATATTAAAGCAATTTGTCTTCACCATATAACAATGACTGGCAATCGATTTTATACTGTCAATTGATGTATTTTTGGTTGTATTCAAGAAAATGAAGCAGATTTTATGGAATTAGATGGTTAAGTGTAATTGAGAAAACAAATTAACTTGTAGATAGACAGATAGCTTTCCCGCTTCATGAATTTCCCCTCCTCTGCATCTTCTATTTAACCCTTTCCCACATAAAACAATTCTACATGTATCTGATGACTTTAAATATGTACCTAAAAACATGAAAAAAATTAAAATTAAAATTATTGAATAGAGCTCAGTTGAAAACGTTGTGGCAGAAGGAGAAATTGCTCATTATGAGCAATTTTGTCTTTTGCCACAAATATCATTTGCTGCAGTGTCTTTACATGGGAAAGGACGAATTCTTTCTCGCAAACAAACATTTAGTCGCATTTACAGCAGAAGATCTTCGAAAATATATTGTGGCAAAAGAAGAAACTGCTCTAATTCTAATCCCAGGTCTTCAAAAAGAATTACCCATATGAATACTATTTAACAAAATTCCCATTTTCAGAAACATTTGAAATTCACATTTCACATTTGAAAGGCAATGTGGCAAATGGAGAAATTGCTCATAACTTTCACTTTCAAAGTTGTCTGTTGCCAATTTGTTGTCACAATGTTTTCAATTCTATTTAATAATTAAACGGTTTTTTGAAAAGAATTTCAACACTTTTTGGCCGCATTTCTCTAACAATTCCGGTTTATAGATTGGCGATGTCCGTTCGTCTGTCCATCAACATTTTGGTTAAAGTTTCAGGTTGAGGAAAAAATCTCAGCACTGGAAAGGGTTACAAACTTGAAACTTTTCCTGAAGGTAACCAGTAACAAGTTCTATTGATTTCTATGGTTACTTTGACCTTGACCGTGGTTTGTCGATTTTCAAGGTCAAATTGCCGACAATCTGGCCTTACCGTCTTCAGCGGTTTCTTGTGTTAAAATTCTTTCGAAGTTGTCTGCTGCCAATTTGTTGTAGGGAGGAAACCGTTATAAGAAAGATTGAATATGTTGATTTATCCAATTACCTAATATGAGCAGTATAAGTTGGCATTTCTGAACAGTGTAGAATCTGATTAGCATGCACATCAGCTCTGTATTATCAGAATCTACACAAGTGGATGGAAGCTTCTTACAGGCTTATGTAATAGTTATAATGTAAATAGTTTAGACCTTGATCAGACAGTGGATCTACACTGTTCACAAAGCTAACTTAATTGTTCCTTTTCATACAAACTTGCCCATATTTCTCTTTTCCACTCCTTAAAATTGGAATCAGTATTATATTTCCTGATCTGTTGTTATATTTCATGATGAGCAATTTCTCTCCTAGTTATAATCTCATTTATGGGAAATGTTTTAGTCTACTTGTTTTTTTCAAAGCTGTCCTCTTCAGATTTGTTGTGCCAAGCCCAGGTGGCTCACTCGGTACCGATGCAGGCTGTCAACCCAGGGCTTGTGAGTTTAAACCCCTGCTCAGCCAACATTCTTTCTGACGTTTGACAACAGTCAATGTGACAAGCATCATAAACTTAATTGTCTTCCACAAATGGACTAACATTCTGTGTGGAAAAGCAGCCAGTTGCTTGGACAGACTGTTGTGTGGAGTACTGCGAGAAAGCAAGGAAACACATGAGTAGGTGAACTTAGACCCCAATCAATGAATCAGTTCAGATGTGTTGTATGTGGGAAGGGGTTATGATGTTTTTCTTGAAGTGTGTATATCATCTTCTCTTCAACCTATTTAGACCTATCCTACATACAACAAATCTTCAGCAGACACCTTTGCAAATATCTAGACAAAAATAAAAGATTTCTATAAATGAAAGTATAATTTTCTTTTAAAAAATGAAAACGTTGTGGCAAAAATGGCAATTACTTATTTTGAGCAATTTCTTCTTTGATCACAATGTTTTCAAAAGTTGTTTGCTGCAGAGGCAACCCATATGAGGGAAAGTGTTAACCCTATAATACAACACTGCAGCATAGGGTTTTAGCTTAATATAATAAGTATGTTAGCAAAAATTAAAAAGATTGTTCTCCCTGTTCTAATTATTACTTTAGTCTTATCAAAATGTAAGGTCTGACATTGTTGCTAAAATAATCTTTTAAAAAAAAAAAAAGAGGAAATAAAAAATATCATGTTAACAATCGAACACTCTTAGTTAACATTCTGAGTAATGTCTGTTATACCAATGAAACTTGATTGCTGATTGACAAGTTGTCATTTATATCTAAACCCATAATCGAAATGTTGACCTCATGTCGCATGCTATTAGCCTTTATGTTTATCCCTCTTTCTCCTAAATCAATTTTAAGAAAGTTTCACTCAGCTGCTGCCTCATAGACAGCACTTTCAGTTAGCTCTTGGCACTCGAGCCACATATCGAGGGCTTGGCGTGAAACGATTGTAACTAAAATAAGTATTTTTTTTACCAAGGTTAATCAGCTCGCCATACAGTCTTTATAAGCTTTAAATCATTTTGTTTAGTAAACAATGGAAATTTAGGTGCCATTGCTCGTTCTGAGCAATGGCACCTAAATTTGCATTGTTTACAAATGAGTCATAATTGCTCCTAAACCAGTGTTTTCAAAATAGGTTTTTAGTTACAACCGTTTTGCGCCAAGCCCTCGATATTTTGTCAGCAATTGATGACCTATGCAAAAAGTTTGGATCAAGATCAGGCCCCACAAAATATTGGGCCTGATCTGAGATCCAAATGGTTTGACACTCATGTTCTATTTCAACCAAAATTTTGAAGAAAAAGAATGTTACAGACAAACATAAATTAGCATATATATGTACAAAGATTTATTATTGGGCTCAAAAAGGAACATAGATTGTTTGGTCTTTTACGCCGTTTTCAACAATTTTCAAGTTTTATCAAGGCATTTCCTGGGTAAGTTACCAGTACTACTGGTTCTTTTATCCTGACACCAGCCAGTCAGTCATATTGCTAGCCCTGCAACACTGAGTGCCAAGGAGGGCAGCCAAGTACTACTATTTTTAAAGTCTTTGGTACGACCCGACCGGAGATTGATCCCGCGACCTCCCGCATCGAGGCGGACTCTCAGAAAGGAACAAAGTACTCAAGATGAGTAATTGTGATTGCAAGTGTGCAAAGTCTGTGTTGCATCGTCCGTCATCAGCCCTCTCCTCTGTAATCACTTGTCAATTCCTATCAAAACTCATGGCAAAGAGACTGTCTATGACCTCTTCCTCATTCCTTCCTGATTCATGCAGAATTCTTGTTGTCTTCCTCTGAAACTGTTGCCAGGTTTTAAAATTATTTCACAATGTTTGTTTAATTTTGAGATAATTTGGCAGAAATGTTTGTTAGGTGACCCTCTAAATAATTTGTTGAAGCCATTTTGATTGGTTGAAAAAAAAAATGACCGGACGGAAATGGAAAAGGTCTAACTGACAAAACTTGAAATTCTTTTTTTCTATGAAAGTATTTGTCTTATCTCAAGATAATATTGTAGAAAAGACCATTAGCTGACCCTCAACAAAAAATGTTCAAGCTATATTGATTGGTTAACCCTTTCCCACTTACAACAAGTCTGCAGCGGACAACTTTGAAAACATCTTCTATAAATATAGAAAATCTCTATAAATGAAGGTATAATTACTAAAGAAAATTGGAAACATTGTGGCAAAATGAGAAATTTCTCATCATGAGCAATTTTCCCCTTTTTCAACATTGTTTTCAAATTTCATTTGCTGAAGACGCGCCAGAAAGCATCTATATTTGGAAAGGGTTAAAAACATGGCTGCCAGGCAGAATAAGAAAATGTGTTAATGAAAAAGTTTAAAAATTCTTCTCTCCTGAATTTGCTTGTCTGATTTCAAGATAATATGGTAGAAATTTCCTCTACAAAATTGATTCAACCTTTTATCTTTTATAATTAGTTGAAAAACATTGACCCCAGGCAGCACCAGAAAGGGGGGTGTCAATAAAAAAAAAACTTTCGGTTTCGTGAACAGTGTGAGCTCCTTTCAGTTTATTTGGCACTCTTGATAAATTTCCACCCTACGTAAGGACTTGCACATGCGTTCAGGTGATTGATTTATGGTCAACTTGGCCCTCTTGTTGTCGATACTTGACAGGTACAATACAATCATATTTATTTTCCCTGAGAAAGAACCCCCCCAACACTCCCTTAACTCTTTCCCTCATACGACAATTCTGCAGCAGATGACTTTTAACATATTTTGTCAAAAAATAGAAAAATCTCTATAATTGAATGGATAACCTATGACTATAAGTGGAAAACATTGTGGCAAAAGGAGAAATTGCTCGTTTTGAGCAATTTCTTCTTTTGTCACTATGTTTTCAAAAAGCCGTCTGCTGCAGAGGCGTTAGAAATCGTCTATATGAGGGAAAGGGTTAAACAACATAATGAAAATCCCCCAACCATTTAACCCTTTCCCACATACGACAATTCTGCAGCAGACGACTGAAAATATATTGGCAAAAATGTGAAATATCTCCATAAATGAGAGTTTTTAAAAATCATTAAATAGAGTTGAAAACATTGTGGGAAAGAGGGAAATTGCTCATCATGAACAATTTCTCTTTTTGCCACTATGTTTTCAAAAGACGGCTGCTGCAAATTCCTCGGAATGCATCTGCAAGTGGGAAAGGGTTGAGCATGTCTCACAGAGTCCCTCGCTCCTGTCTTTTTGTCATCTCAACCCAGAAATCAGTTGAGCCGAGGATCGATAACATTTAAAACTTATTCTCCCCGATTTTCAATTAAGATCCCTCGACTGATTAGCAAACCGTGAAATGAAAACAACAGTGTAAATGTCATGGCGATAATCTTCTGTCATTCTCTGGAAACTGTTATCAGAAAAGAGATTTCTCCTGTTTAAGTAGGAGAGTCATGTTTTGTTTATCTGTTGGTCTAGGATGTCATGTTTTCCGTCTGTTATCGGCTTTGGAAGGCAATGTGTGAGAAGGCTTTTAAGGAACCGTTTCCCTATTACGACAATTCTGCAGCAGACGGTTTAAAACATATTTTGTCAAAAAATAGAAAATCTCTGTAATTGAATGGATAACCTATGACTTAAAGTGGAAAACATTGTGGCAAAAGGAGAAATTGCTCGTTTTGAGCAATTTCTTCTTTTGTCACTATGTTTTCAAAAAGCCGTCTGCTGCAGAGGCGTCAGAAAGTGTCTATATGAGGGAAAGGGTTAAGTAACCGTTTCCCGCATAGAAGGCATCCTAAATAGACAATTAAAAAGAAATCTAGTCGAAAAAATTGAAATATGGAAATGATATAAAAACTATTTTAACCCTTTCCCTCATATAGACGCTTTCTGATGCCTCTGCAGCAGATGGCTTTTTGAAAACATAGTGACAAAAGAAGAAATTGCTCAAGACGAATAATTTTGTAGCAATGTTCTTTGGGTGACCCTCCCTCTATCAGATACCTTCAAACCATGTTGACTGGTCGAAAAAACATGGCCATCAGCTGTTTATGGCCAAGTGGTTAGCAGCTGGTTTTGGAACCGGGCGTCTTGGGTTCAATCCCAATTCAGAGCAGTCATGGTGGGGTGCCTTAACCTAGTACTGGTTTGATAATGATTAGTTACTGAAAAAGTTGAAAACATTTTGACAAAAGAAGAAATTGCTTTTTAAGAGCAATTTATAAAGAAGAAATTGCTTTTTAAGAGCAATTTATTCTTTTGTCACAATGATTTCAAAAGTCATCTGTTGAAGAGATGTCAGAAAGAATCTACATGTTTGAAAGGGTAAGAGCAGATGTATTTTAAAGAAATTGTTGACAACACAATTTGGAGTCTATTGAGGCTCTGTAACATAATCACATGACAGTCAAATGGCGTAAAGCTACCGGAAAAGGGGCTACACTTCTAGTATTTTGTCAACAGATACATATAGGATGACATTACAAGTAGATGGAGATTTAAGGACTCTGGTGAGACTGTGCCAATGCACAGGCTAGCCAGAACCTTTAACTTCGATGCATTAATCCTTCCCGACACACGGAACTCTTTCTCATGCATGCATTTGACACTTGAAGACAATTTGGCAAAAGAAGACATTTCTCTATTTGATACAGTATTTTTAACTCTTTGACAGGCTTAAACTTGCATTTGTAATTGTCCATCATATTTTTGCATATGATGTTTTTCAACGTCGTCTGCTACAGATTAATCATATGTTGGAAGGGTATTGGACCCAGAATCGGCGCATGCAGCTCAATCCTATTTCCTCTACTTTCAGGGTATCGAACAGTTAAAGAAGGATCAAGGCTCCTGGCACAAGAAGTCCTATTGGTTGAGCATTAAATCGGTGTTTGGCCACCCGTTTAGCTGGCGATGGTTCTCCCCGTTCTCAAAGCCTAATTATATTTATTTCGAGTCCAGACTTTATTCGGTGTAAAAAAAAATTATTGAAAAGAAGAAAGAATCATATCATTCATTGCTTTATTTTGATGTTGATATATTATATTTTGCGTATTTATACACAATTATTTATATGTGATAAACTCTTTGAAATATATCCCGCCATTTTAGTTGATAAATTGTTTCTTTTGATATTGAATTTCTTCAGCTGTTTCCTTTGAAAACTTAAAAGAGAAAGCGTTTAACTTGGAAAATTGCAAGTGTAATATACATGCAAAATTATATAAAAACATGTTAAATATAGACATTACTTTTGTGATTAATTTCTACTTTCAAATTTGTGTGGCAGAGGGTTTAAAATAATGATTTGTTGAGCCCATTCTTGCAATATTGGGTCTTAATATATTGATTAACCCTTTCCCACCTGGAGAAGCATTTTGATGCATCTGCAGCAGACGACTTTTGAAAACATTGTGACAAAAGAAGAAATTTCTCAAAACCAGCAATTTCTCCTTTTGTCTCAAAGTTTTCAACTTTTTTCAGTAATTAGACCTACACTTGATAATAGATATTTTGTCCATATTTTTTAGTAGACATTTTTAAAGTCGTCTGCTACAGATTTGTTGTATATGGGAAAGGGTTAAGCTACAGTTGAAGTTTTATGACAAGAGATACATCTAGAATCTAAATACATATAGACGGACAGTGATGGCTCTGGGGAGGCTGTGCATATACACAGGCTCATCTGAGTCTTCACTGTTTGCAGACGCGATTGTTCAGACCCAAAATGCGTTTCATTTCTCTCGAGCATCTGCATGCAGAAAAAAATTGTGGCTACCTTTTCAATGTAATTGTATTCACTCTGAATGATAGCCATTTTTGTATGAGGGAATAAACTTCATCTTGTTTTGAGCAATTAGTTAACCCTTTCCCTCATACGACAATTCTGCAGCAGACGACTTTGAACATATTTTGTCAGATGGATAACCTATGACTAAAAGTGGAAAACATTGTGACAAAAGGAGAAATTGCACGTTTTGTGCAATTTCTTCTTTTGTCACTACGTTTTCGAAAAGCCGTCTGCTGCAGAGGCGTCAGAAAGGGTCTATATGAGGGAAAGGGTTAAGAACAGCTCAACCCTTTCCCACAGTCATGCAGACACATTTTGCTACATCTATGGCACAAGAAGAAATTGCTTATCTCTCTCAACTCTATCAATATTTATAATTTTATGATTAGAGATTTTGTATTATTAATTTCTTATCAATGAAACACTGGGAATTATCAGAGACATATATTGATATGTCTCTGGAATTATCGGCGTATTTTATTTTATATTATCAATGAAACACTGGGAACTATCAGTGTAATTTATTATCTTCTTATCAATAAAACACTTTTCTTATCAATGGAACACTAGGAATTAGCAGTGTAACTTATTCTTTTTATCAAGGAAACAATGGGAATTATCAGCGTTAACTTCTTATATATATTCTTATCAATGAAATACTGGGAAAATTCAGTGTAATTTATTATATTCCTATCAATGAAACACTGGGAAAAGTCAGTGTAATTTATTATATTCCTATTAATGAAACACTGGGAAAAGTCAGTGTAATTTATTATATTCCTATTAATGAAACACTGGGAAAAGTCAGTGTAATTTATTATATTCCTATTAATGAAACACTGGGAAAAGTCAGTGTAATTTATTATCTTCCCATCAATGAAACACTAGATATTATCAGTGTAACTTTTTATAAATGAAACACTAGGAATTATCAGTGTAACTTCTTATCATCTTGTCAATGAAACACTGGGAATTATCAGTGTAACTTTTTATCACTGAAATACTAGGAATTATCAGTGTAACTTATCTCCTTAAAAATGAAACACTGGGAATTATCAGTGTAACTTCTTATCTTCTTATAAATGAAACACTGGGAATTATCAGTGTAACTTCTTATCAATGAAACACTGGGAATTATCAGTGTAACTTTTTATCAATGAAACACTGGGAATTATCAGTAACTTTTTATCACTGAAATACTAGGAATTATCAGTGTAACTTCTTATCTCCTTATCAATGAAACACTGGGAATTATCAGTGTAACTTCTTATCTTCTTATCAATGAAACACTAGAAAATATCAGTGTAATTCCTTATCAATAAAACACTGGAAATGATCACTGTAATTTTGTTCAATCTGTCACAGTGAATATCATAACTAGAAAGTATTTCTCCTGACAAAATATATACAATGCACATAACCATCTTAACCCTTTGCCACATACAATGCATTTGCAGATGACTTTGAAAATATCTGTACAAAAATGTGTAAAAGCTACAATATTTTCTTACATTGTCTGCTTTAAATTCGACATGTCTTCACCATTTCCCTCATACAGACACTTTCCGACGCCTGTGCATTAGACGACCTTTGAAAACATTGTGACAAATGGAGAATCTTTTCAAAACAAGCAATTTCTCCTTTTGTCACAATGCTTTCAACTCTATTAAAAGATTATGATTTCATTTATATGGATTTTCCGTATATTTGACTTGCTATTTTTAAAGTCGTCTGCTGCAGTTATGTCATATGTGGTAAAATGGTTAAATTGTTTCCCATTTGGAAATGGTTTAAACTCTTCTGAGCACCACCTGTCTGGAACAGCTGGGTTTCTTTGTGTCCATCAGATGTTGCTCTCCGAAGATGGCACTGTATTAACCAAGATTTATAAATGATGATATTTAATTCCATATTTTCTTTTTGACTTGCAACAAACCTACTTTTAGATTGAAAGTCTGCAGCATATTTCTGTTGCGAATCCCGGCTCGGCCAACTTTCTTTCCGACGATTGACAAAAGTCAATGTGACATGCGTCATTCATCTTCCACCAATGGGCTAAGTCTATGTGGAAAAGCAGCCAGTTGCTTGGGAAGATTGTTGTGTGGAGTACTGGTGTGAGAAAAACCAGGAAATGCATGAGTAGGTGAACTGGCCGCCGTGATATAACTGAGAAATTGTTAAAAACGGCGTTAAACCCCAATCAATCAATCAATATCTCTGTTGCTTGTTCTAATAAATGTTAATTTAGGTGGTCTTGAATCAATTTAACCCTTTCCCGCATTCTGAAATGGCATAGTCTATACTAACCAGTCCATGGGGAAAAGGTCCAAGTTGGCTTTCTTGAACAGTGTAGGGATCCTGCTTGTTCTGTTTGTCCACACAATCTGATCAAGTTCTAAACTGTTCACATAATTACTTACACTAGCTTGTAAGTTACTTCTGTGAACTCTGATAAGACGGAGCAGATGTTCAGCCTGATCTGAAACTGCCCTGTTAACCCTTTCCCACATACAACAAATCTGCAGCAGACGACTTTGAAAACATCTTGGCAAACTGGAATATACCTTTATAGATAAAAGTATAATTATTGCAAAGAGTTGAAAATATTGTGGTAAAAGGGGAAATTGCTCATTATGAGCAATTTCTCCTTTTATCCACCATTTTTTCGAAAGTCATCTTCTGCGAAGGCATCAGAAAGCATCTTTAAGTGGGAAAGGGTTAACCCTTTCCCTCATACGACAATTCTGCAGCAGACGACTTTGAATGTATTTCGTCAAAACATAGAAAATCTCCATTATTGAATGGACAACCTATGACAAAAAGTGGAAAACATTGTGGCAAAAGGAGAAATTGCACAATTTGTGCAATTTCTTCTTGTGTCATTATATTTTCAAAAAACCGTCTGCCGCAGAGGCGTCAGAAAGCATCTTTTTAAGTGGGAAAGGGTTAAGAAATGCCGACGTGCAACTTTTCCAGTTGACATGAAACCAATAGCTTAGATAAACAGAATATATATTTAAAAATGTTGCTGTACATGTATTACGAAATGGTTGTTAAATATTATCTCTAAAAATGAAAGTACATGATATATGAAAATGTTGTCTGCTGCAGATGTGATAAAATACGTCTGCATGTTGCAAAGGGATTAACCCTTTTCCCTCATAGGACAATTCTGCAGCAGACGACTTTAAGCATATTTTTGTCAAAAGATAGAAAATCTCTATAATTGAATGGATAACCTATGACTAAAAGTGGAAAACATTGTGTCAAAAGGAGAAATTGCTCGTTTTGAGCAATTTCTTCTTTTGTCACTATGTTTTCAAAAAGCTGTCTGCTGCAGAGGCGTCAGAAAGCGTCTGCATGTGGCAACGGGATTAATATGTTGCTTTACACGGGTCACAAAAAAACATTATTACTACGCATAAATGTATCATCTGTAATTTATTATATACCCCCAGATACATAGTATATGGGGGCTATATAGGAGTCACGCTTGTTGGTCTGTGGACATTTCTTTTGAACACTATTTCTCAGCAACCCTTGGTCAGAATTCAATATAACTTCACAAGAATGATTGATACCAAGCCTAGTTGTGCATATTGTCGGCGTGTTGCACTGGAATTATTTTTAAATGAGTTATGAATTTCTCATACATATGTATATTGTCAGGCACCAGCTGGGGGTATTCATCACCTTCAGTGATACTTCTTGTTAACCATGCATGTGAATTCATATATATGTGGTATATGAGAGAATTTTACCCTTTTAAGGTTGAATTTACAATACAGACTTGTCCAGCTATTGCATGTGGAAGAGTTCATAGTCAATTTTAGGAATATTAAGGTAAAAAATGTTGATTTGGGTAGCCAACAATATAGAGCCTGGTCAAACAGCGCAGATGCACGGACTGTCCAGACTCTACAATGGTGGCACAGGCTTGACCCTTTTCCACATACAACAATTCTGCAGCAGACAGAGGACTTTGAAAACATAGTGACAAAAAACCAAAAACATCTCAATAAGAGATAGCTTAATTGTTAAATAAAGTTGAAAATATTGTGGCCAAAGGAGAAATTGCTCATCACGAGCAAATTCACCTTTGGCCACAATGGTTTTCAAAAGTCGTCTGCTGCTTTTGCATCTGCAGATGGGAAAGGGTTAAGCGACTTGGTGCCAGCAGTTAAAGGGTTAATGTCCCCAGTACATGACAAAGGAGCTGAGCCCCTGTAGCTCCATTGGTAGCGACGAAGGCAGATCAAGGGGTTGTGAGTTTGAATTCCATCTTGGTACATTCTTTCTGACGTATGACATAAGTCACTGTGTTAACCCTAATCAAGCAATTAATTAATTAAACATGACAAGGGAACATTTAAACATGACAAGGGAACATTTCTTGTCATCCATTTGTATTGGGCTATATGTAATATATGTTATTTCTCAGTGAATACTGAATGATTCTCTCTAAATGCATTTAGGTCATTAGGCTGTTGTAATGCATGCTAAGTTTAGTCAGAATTGCTTCAGTTTTATCATTGTTAGTAATGTCTTACAATGTTTTAAAATCTACTGAGATGGCAACACAATCAGCTCTATCATGGAAAAGGGTCAATAGTGAACAAAACAAAGACATCAGTTTATAAGCATTAGGGTTTTTAGTCAAAATGTTTTAATTACTCAGTTATTAATAGTTTTATTTATGATATAACCCTTTCCCACATGTAGACGCCTCTGCAGCAGACGTTTTTGCCACAATGTTTTCAACTTTTTTCAGTAATTATACCTACATTTCTGGAGTTTTTCTGCGTTTTTGAATAGATGTTTTCAAAGTCATCTGCTGTAGATTTGTTATATGTGGGAAAAAGTAATGCTGTGAATCTGTATCAAAGAACACACAAGTGAACATTGTGGTGTACTAAAATCTGAACAAAGGGGATAAGGGAATCATTTGACACATCTGTTGTACAGACTCGTACCTTGCTGTCTTCATACTGAAGACTTCAATTCCTCTGGCAGACATTGGACTGCATCATCATAGGCTCACCTTTGGCGGCATTGTCCGAAGAGGCCAGACATGGCACACATATAAGTACGAGGCAAAAATTATGTGGGTAGTATAACTGAGCTAAGTTTCGTTTTCTAGAGAAATCTAACCATAATGCTTTTGTAGTTTAAATTTTTCATAGAAATTGTTCAAGAGGAGCAATTTCTCCATTTGCCACAATGTTTTCAACTTTTTTAAATAATTACTCTTTTCCATAATTTTTCCCAGAGGTTTTTGAAGTCTTCTGCTGAAGATGTGTTGTATGTAGGATAAGGTTAAAACGAACTAAACATTTAATATGAAACATCGACATCCCATCTTCCTTGTCCTGCAATGTGATCATAATGTCTGTACATATTGTTATGAGTAATGATATTTATATTGTTTCTATGTAATGTTTTTAAAATCCAATTTTATAAAATAAACATACATGTCCAGAGTTCAAACTTCTTGTTTATTAACCAAGTTTTCAACATAGTTGAAACCTGCACATATGCATGGTTATTAGAATGACGATGTCGTTCTTCGGGTGGGCAGCATCAAACTCGCCTACATTAGCAAATGTCTTTTGTTACGGTTGACATTAGTGTGTAGAAAGAGTTTATGGAGATATTTCATGGGATTGTGTTTGGGGCACCTGGGTCAAGGTCGCTGTTACTAAAAATAGAAAAACGGTTGAATCTCAATATCTTTAGTTACAGTTGACATATTGTAGCCAAACTTGATAAGTAGAAATAGTTAATGGAGACCTTTCATATGATTGTGTTGGGGATCCTAGGGTCAAGGTTGCTGTTGCTAAAAATAGAAAACGCCGATTAAAACGGAATATCTTTAGTTATGGTTGACATATTGTAACCTGCAGATTACTAAATTTAATAACTATTATTTCATTTATGGAGATTTTCGATAGTATTGCTTAAATGTAAAAGTTTTTTACCTTACCTGTGCATAAAGTGCTCTCTCAGTGTTAGCCATTGTGACCATTCTATGTCCTGTGAGCCATCAACAATTTCTTTTAACCCTTTCCCTCATATAGACGCTTTCTGACGCCTCTGCAGCAGACAGCTTTTAGAAAACATAGTGACAAAAGAAGAAATTGCTCAAAACGAGCAATTTCTCCTTTTGCCACACTGTTTTCCACTTTTAGTCATAGGTTATCCATTCAAATTATAGAGATTTTCCATTTTTTGACAAAATATGTTCAAAGTCGTCTGCTGCAGAACTGTCGTATGAGGGAAAGGGTTAACTCTATCTTAAACTATTTGACCAAGTTCACCTAGACTATATACACTGAACAGAGAAAGAAACGAAAATGTGTAGTGGAATATTTTCATAGAGTCGACCTAGTACCTATGATGTTTGTCTTTCGAAAGTAAGTTTTCAAGATTGTTAAAGTCTACATTTAACATTTCATTAGAGCCACGCATGAACAGTTCATGGGAAAGTGCACACGTGTGGTTTGTACATTTCTCCTGCAACTGGGTACATGAAGGCAAACACTTCAAATGTTACCACCTGTTGTTAATGCCAGTCGTCTTAAAAACAAGTCAATTTCGAACAGTCCTGTAGTAAAGGCACGCTTGACGTAAAATCAACGTAACGTGGCCGTGCAGATTCTTTTGACGGCAATTTATCAACAGCTGTTGCCATAAAATCTACACGTTAGTCGATCGACCATACTTCTGTCATCTACAGCAAACACGAACGATCTACTAAGGAGTGGACATCCACCTAGGCAGATCCGAAACATTCGCAAGGCCCATCGAAATGGATTTTGTTGAAACTTCATGGAAAGCATAACAGGATAAGCACCGCTTAGAGAGCGCTTTTAGTTAGCACTGAAGACAATTGAACGGCTCAACATTACATAAACATCGGTCTACAACCACACTTTGTTCCGTTTGTTCAATAGCATTGAGCTTAATGATGCTCTTACTCGCATTGGCTTATTTACGGCAAAACAAAGTTGAGGTAATTGACTGGCCTCCGCACGACGGTCATGGTGGAATGCCATTGGGCAAGGCACATTTCCTAGCCTAGTACGGGTTTGTTTACCCAGAGATCATGAATAAGTGAATTGTCGCCGTAATATAACTGAACTAATGATGAAAACATCGTTCAACCCTAATTAATTTAAAATTAAATAAAATTGACTGGCCTCCATATAGTACCCGGTATGTCACCATCTTTATAGCCTTGTACGGCATCGTCCTCAGTCCCCAGCAATGTTCCAAGCACTTAGTACGTCGTGCGTAGAAAAGGAGTGGAATGATATCCTAAGGCTCAGATCAACAGCCCGACAATGTTCATAACCAGTCGGATACGTAAGGAGTCTCTGCTAATGGGAGTCATACACGGTACTGAAATGTCTAATTTATAAACAGAGTTGATAACATAATTTTGCTGGAGAAAGAGCTCGTTTCTAGTAATGCTTTTTACTTTTTTACCATTAAAGATTTGGTCGATACAGGGGTGCTTAATGTCGTCTGCATCAAGGGATTCCCAATTTGATAAAGGGGTCCTGTAATTAGCATTGGTGAAATGAGATTAAAGGAATCCATAACTAACGATGGGCAGAAACACGAGATAAGTTAATGACCAATCATGTAGTTTATGCTCTCATTTGCATATTTTAACCCTTTCCCTCATATAGACGCTTTCTGAGAATTGTCGTATGAGGGAAAGGGTTAATTAACAAGGACACAACAACAATTATTAGAGAGATTGATTGATGTTTAACGCCGTTTTCAACAATTTGTCAGTCATACCACTGCGACCAGTTCACATACTCATATATTTCTTGGCTTTCTCACACTAATACTTTATACAACATACTTTCCAAGCAACTGGCTGCTTTTCCACATAGACTCATAGCCCCATTGGTGGGAGACGGATGACGCTTGTCACAATGACTTTTATCAAATGTAGAAACGAGTTATATAGAAGGTAAAATGCGTAGGAGTTGGATTGATTGGAGCTTAAACCTTTCCTACATATAACAAATCTACAGCAGACGAATTTGAAAGCATCTTGACACAAATATGATAAGTCTCTGTAAATGCAAGTATGATAATTAAATAGCGTTCAAAACATTGTGGCAAAAGGAGTAATTGCTCAGTATGAGCAATTTCTCCTTTTTGACACAATGTTTTTAAAAGCCGACTGTTGCAGAGGCTTCAAAATGTGTCTATTTAAGGAAATGGTTAACACCGATTTCAACAGTATAGTAGTTTTTGGCCTGTGGCTTTAGCCCCTGGTCATAGTAGTTATACCATTTTTTTCGGAGTTGGCAGCTTGCCAATTGCTGATAGCACCAAACAACGCATTTTAGGTCGAGACTGCGCGAGAAAAATAGTTCATCATGGATTCAACAAAACTGCATTTAAAAGGTTAGGATCTCCCCCATAAATATAATTTTAATGTGTTGTAACATCAGTGAAAAACTTAAGGCGTGAGTACTCCGATATTAGTTTAAGAAATGCTTTATAAATTAATGCGCCGAGAGGTCAAATATATGGACACTTGTTAACATAATTAACATTCGCGAAGAGGAACGGAAAAAAAGAAAGAAGTCGCGTAAACTATACAGTGGCGGATTAACCGGGGGGCCGTAGGGCCCGTGCGGCGAAAATTTAGTAGTAAACAATGAAAAGCGTGGCAAATATAGTGGCGGGGGGCCCATAGGGCCCGTGCCCGTCTCCCCCACCCCTCGACACCCCGACCTGGTCGGGCATCATACATATCTGGCAAGCGCCGGGCCAAATTCGCCGCTCAGAGCCCGGCCGGACATCGGGCAGACATTGACCGGGGGAAAGGCTGCGTCTGGCCGACCATCCAATGTGTCTCGCAGGTTATAAAAGCCGGGTCATCGCATCATTAATCAGATTCCAGTCGCGCGCTTCACAAAATGTAGCAATTTAACACACAGCTTATCAAAAAAGTGTCAGAGTAACAGTACTACAAGATGCCCTTTAAAAGAAGGGAGGACTGAAGGAGAGGGAGAGGGCAGTACCCGCAAGAGAGGGAGAGTGGCAGTAAAAGGAATGAGACCTCTCCTCTTCAGCCACCAATGCAACAATAACAGCGTGCAAACGTGCTGTGCAGGTGCCTGCAAGTGCTGTGGAGGTATCAACGGCATTTTTGTTAGAATGCTTGTCTTAATTATATCTAAGTCAAGTTCGAATATGGGTCATATTGGGTCAGAAACTAGGCCACATTAAAAGGAAATATTGTTAACATAATGGAGGCTGCATTTTTAACATGAGAATGTTGAATCTGTATCAGAATGTTTGTCTTTATGATATGGAGGCCAAGTTTGAATATTGGTCATGTCTGTTAAAAAACTAGTTCACTAGGCCAAATTGAAGGAAAATCTTGTCAACACTGTAGAGGCCATGCTTTTTAAAATTTGGTCAGAATGTTTATCTTATTGATATCTAGTCCATGTTCGAATAAGGGTCATATCAGGTAAACAAAAATAGGTCACTAGGCCAAATGAAGGAAAATCTTGATAACACACTGGATGTTGCATTTTGAATCTTTGTCAGAATAATTGTCTTGATGATGTTTGCATATATATTTCAAACACTTTCTCCCAGTCTAGTACATGGTTTGGTGAACTATTTCAACTTGATGGAATGTGATTTAACACTGACATATTTCTCAATATAATAATGCAGAAACTTCAAAATATTCTGCCTAAACCTGCTGTCAAATTACCCTTTGATTTTTCATGTCTTAAATGTGTATACTTGTGAGCTCTTGTACTCAGGTGAGCGATATAGTGCCAACAAGGTCCTTCTGTTTTTAAATTGGCAGTTTAATAACATTTTCTATTTTTGACATGATCTTTCAACGACAATAAATACATAAACATAAGCTGCAATTGTTATTTCCTTTCACATTTCCCCTACTTCTCAAACCTCCCAGCAGCTCCCAGGCCGTCAGCACTGCAGTGCTTTGATTATCATGTTGGTCTACCTGACCACCTCATCGTGTTACCTGGCTCTCTCGCAGCATACTCAACATACCATTCACTCCGTGTAAATGGCTACTTTTCTACAAAGGCGTTAAGCTCATGTGTGAAAGAAGACAAACGACTTTTGTCAATCATCGGCAAGAATAAATGGTCTAGCTAGGATTCGAAATTCTAGACATTAGTCGCGAAAACCCACGTCGTTGTTACCGACTGAGATAAAGGGAATTAGACGACAGAGACAGAGACAGAGACAGAGACATAAATAACTCGTGCAATCGAACGTTTATGCTTAACCGTTGACCTGAGGCTCACGAATTTGACCGCCTCTGCTTCAGACGAATTTTGAAAACATTGCGAAAAATGAGGAATTGCTCAAATACTTTCAAATCAGACGACTGTACGAATGGAATGTCATACACACCATATAATTGCGACTTAGTAAAATTCACCAAACTCTTCGATTTAACGCTTTCTTTCAGAAACACGCATTATGAGGCTTCTTCAGCAGACGACGTTTGAAAACATTTTGACATAGATTTTTCATATTTCAGCCTAGATGTTCAAATTCGTATGCTGCATATTTGCTGAATTAAGATGCCACTGAAATCTAAATGCATTATGTAAATGAGCTGAGAGCGTAAAGAAATAACACTAAATACATCCGCTGACTTGCTGATATACAGTACTATAGTCCCTAAAAAACCTTTGTTTGCGTAGAAATTAGTGTATACCATCACCAGAATGTATTGAATATATGACATTGAGTTTAAATGCATTGTGAATTTGTATAGGATGTATTTTGACCTTGTTTGAAAGTGAAAGTAGAGAATAATGAACACCAGTTTTGTCCGGGTCCGATTTGGTCCAAAATGACGGTTACTATTTTCGCCTGGTGAGTTCTTTCTTGCATAATCCATGACCCCACATTTTCTTTGGATTGTTTTAAAGCTAAGAGGTAACTCTTTCCAATGATATAGGGTGTTCTACATGAAAAACGCTAAGAAAGTGTGACAATTGAGGACTGAAACTGGTCGATTTACATGGAAACAAAGAAGGATTTGTGTTGGTGTATTGTAACCTACAAAGGGGATCCGTGTAAACTCTTATCAACCTGTGTGTCCCGATCAGTCACAGTAACCTCTGTAAAACAGTATGTATTGTGGATCAGACAGAATGGATATGCAAACAGATTTCAATCAAGATCTGCAAACAGATTTCAATCAAGATCTGCAAACAGATTTCAATCAAGATCTGCAATTGTCACTAATATGATATACATGTACTGTATATGCCCGTAAGTTAACCAAATGCTTAAAGGTTGTTGTTAAGTAAAACAGAAATTTTGCGACTTAGAAGTTGAGAATCAGAATATGAGCCGTCCCGCGTAAAAACCAAAATTGTGGACTCTGCGTAAAGCGTCGACCCGGATCAGCCGAAACATGCCGTGCAAGCTAACCCGGACATACACTTTTCGCCTTCAGTGGATTTTCTGTTTCAGGAATCATTACTCTATACCTCTATACCCCTGAGACGGAATGTCTCGGCCCGGATTAGCCTGCGCGGAATGCGCAGGCTGATCTGGGTCGATACATTACGCAGAGTTAATGATGTTGGTTTTCTCGCGGGACGGCTCATATCAGCATTGGTTTAGAAAGGTTGTTGGATATCGGTCATGGTTTGTTTTCTTAGAACACGACACAAATGTTCTTTTCGATCGTGGATGATAGAACATTAAAGCCCCATTAGTTTAATAGACTAATATTACAATACATAGCAAAATTACTGGGGTAATTATTGAATCTCATTTCAGTTTTGTCGCCCGCTTCCTTACGTCGCTGTTACCAAGGGAAATCGAGAAATCACATTCACCCAACGACGGCCATTGGCATATCAATAACCTACTAATATACTGTCTCCAATCTACAATGGTAGACGGAGGTTAAATTGGTTACCTCCCCTGACTTCACGCAATCGCCTAATATAGGGATCGGTACAGGCTAATCTAAACGGGCAGAATTATGCCCGTGGGATTTTCCGAGACTTCAAACGAGACTTTCCATACGTTGTGTCTATAATACACACAAAAAATCCTTCTTTGTTTCCATGTAAATTGACCAGTTTCAGTCCTCGATTGTCACACTTTCTAAGCGTTTCTCATGTAGAACACCATATATCATTGAATCATTGAAACGAGTTACCTCCTAGCTTTAAAACAATCCAAAGAAAATGTGGGGGTCATGCATTATGCAAGAAAGAACTCACCAGGCGAAAATGGTAACCGTCATTTTGGACCAAATCGGGCCCGGACAAAACCGGTGTTTAGCATTCTCTACTTTCACTTTCAAACAAGGTCGAAATACTAAAAGTGATCAAATCAATCATTTCCAGTGCATCCTATACACATTCACAATGCATTTAAACTCAATGTCATATATTCAATACATTCTGCTGGTGATGGTATACACTCATTTCTACGCAAACAAAGTTTTTTTTAGGGACTATAGTACTAGATCACCAAGTCAGCGGATGTATTTAGCGTAATTTGAGGTACGTTCAGCGAGAAACCATCGTTGGTTATATCCAACATGACCGGCGACCAGTTCACCTATCCATGTTTTTTCTGGCTTTCTCATACCAATACTCCCCACCACAAATTGTGCAAGCAGCTGGCTGTTTTTCCGAGTGACGCTTGTCGAATTGACTATTCTCAAACGTCGGAAAGAAAGATGGCCGAGCTTGGGTTCAAACTCACAATCCCTGGATTGACAGCCCGCGTTGCTACTGACTGGGCTGGGCAGACGGCTTTGGAAACACATAACCAAACAACTCTCTATAAATGATAGAATAATTATTGAATGGAGTTGAAAACACTGTGCTATATTGAGAACTTGCTCATGTGATTCTATTTTAATTTAGCTACATAATATAGAACTTGAAAAGGTCGTCAACTATGGACACGTCAACATGCGCCTGCATGATATAAATAGTTATAATGTGTCTTTTGTTTGAGAAGCGTACTCGATACATTTTTCTTTTTAACATTGTTTTTTTCATTAAATTATGTCTGCTGCAGATTTTTAGTATATGGGAAAGGGTTAATTATTCACATATTCAGATACGTTTTAACCCTTTCTCCACATACGACAAAACTGCAGCAGACGATTTAGAAATAGTATGGGGGGAAAAACATGACAATCCTCCATAAATGAGAGTTTAAATATTAATTAAAGTTTGAATCGTTGTGACAAAAGTAGAAATTTCTCATGATGAGCAATTCTCCATTTGTCACAATAATTCAAAAGTCGTATGTTGCAGAGGCGTCAAACAGCGTCTATTTGTGGGAAAGGGTTAATTGAAAATCGAAACACCTAAAGTTAACACGTAAATCCCTTTTGTGAACTCAATTGTAGTCTCAGATGTTCTCCGGTGGCCAATAAAAACAACGCTTATGACTTCAGTAAACCACAAATCGTGAAAGGATCTACAGATGACAGACAACTGGGTGCTAGAAATGCGTTTGATGAGTTATTCAAACCAAGTCATCGCATTTAACCCTTTCACTCCTATAAGACGCATTGTGACGCGATAGCAGCAGACGACTTTTGAAAACATTGTGGCCAAAGGTGAAATTGATCATGATGAGCAATTTCACCTTTGGCCACAATATTTTCAACTTTATTTAACAATTAAGCTATCTTTTATGGAGATTTACAGGTTTTTGTCACAATGTTTTCAAAGTCGTCTGCTGCAGATTTGCTGTAGATTTACATGAACGATTCACACACTGACATAGCTTAGTTAACGTTTGAAATGTACTTGCAAACTGACTTTAAACCATTATTGGTACGGACGACATTCCATATTTCTGTGGAAAGGGTAAACCATTTTCCCATTTCATTTACCTTATGTAAACGACTAAATATTTTAGGTGCAAAAGGCAGTGTGTTTGCCGAATATTGTTTGTTTTTTCAGCTCCTATGGGAAAAAAATAGATAACTTAAACGTTTCTTAGATGTTGTTGAATTCGGGAATGGTATTTCATTTGCTTTGAATTATGCATGAAAAGCTTCCCGCTAGAAAACGAATGCTGAATGCATTGAACTTAAATAGTTTTAGGAAAATATTTCTTCATATTGCATGTTCGGATATTCACAATCCTTTATTGTGAGAACTCAAAGGAACATAAGTCTGTCAACCACTGTATACTGAATCGGACGATTGGTAACAGCTAGGATATCCTAGATTGCCTACAATGACAATGACAACTCTATAACATTGCAGTGTCTTACTGTATTCAAACTACAACGGTAGACAGAGGTTGCATTTCGAACTACATAAGTAGTAAAAGCTTCAAAACAATTACACAAACCGATTCCAAAACCCGTTGTCAACCTAGAGTTTTTTATTGTCTTAGTTTGTTTCAAGCCAAATAACCATGTTAAAGCACTTATATCTAATTATTTTACGGTGTAATATTAGGTTTTTGGGCAGCTTTGGTAGTTTTAAACTCGTGTCAAGATGAAGTGTCATCAATCGAGACATCGCAGATACTGGATAAGAAATCAAGCGAAGTACAAGGTTTTTGAATAGCATTTGCATTAGAGTGGAAAAAAAGTAAAATATAATTTATTTCCTGTAAATTATATATTTTGTGTTTAACAAAATGATTTAAGTCGGTCGTTGATTCAAAAGTCTTCTTAAACTAAGGATTTTTTTTCTAAACTAATTAGCCTATCTGAGAGCAAGCTGATGTCACCATGCAATACATACCGCATATACGCATTACCGTTTAATGCGATCTATCAAGTTCAAGAAATCCCTTTGAACTTGAAAATAACGTTCAGTAATGTGGAGCAACTACTTAAAAGAGTAAATGACTTAATTTAATGTAGATATTGTAATGAAACTTTAACATTAGCGTCTGCTGCATCTCAAATCAGGGACGAGAAAATAATCGTCGATAACACGAAATATACAGAAATACGAGTTTAATCAAACACAAACATAAAACATTGGAAACATGAAATGTGTTATCCCGCTATGTTATTATAACTAAGTGTTTTGAAACAAACACAACCGTAATATTTTCGAGGCATTCACATTTAGTTTTTCCTAATAAAAACTCCCATATGAATTCGGGAAAACTGAACGCAAAAAAATAATAATATAGTAGCCGGCTTCTACCGGCGACTAATTATATAAAACGACAAGGTGGGCAACGAGATTAAAGAGACTATTTATAGTAACACGGTCCTGTGTGTGTTTTACCTAATTGTCTAAAAAAAAACCACATTACGGTCATTATTGTTATAGTATATGGACCTTATATAGAGACTATTTGCAGTAGCACGGTCCTGTTGGTTTTTTTCTCCAATTTTGCTCAAACGAAAACCCGGAAGCCTGTGGTCAGACCGCGTCAGATGCGCCGGCTGGCCTGGCTCTATACACAGGTTTCACAAAAATAGCTGCAAGAAGTCAAATTTAGGAAGCTTTCGAATGTTTTCAGTAATAACCTTTCATATGGAGAGTTTTCTCATGTTTTTGCTCGGATGTTTAATAAGTTGTCTTTTGTAGATTTGTTGTATACAAGCTTTAACAGAGCAGCACAATTTGTTGTTTACGAGATTTAACAGAGCATCACCATTTGTTGTTTACGAGATTTAACAGAGCATCACCATTTGTTGTTTACGAGATTTAACAGAGCATCACCATTTGTTGTTTACGAGATTTAACAGAGCATCACAATTTGTTGTATACGAGATTTAACAGAGCATCACAATTTGTTGTTTACGAGATTTAACAGAGCATCACAATTTGTTGTTTACGAGATTTAACAGAGCATCACAATTTGTTGTTTACGAGATTTAACAGAGCATCACAATTTGACGTATTCGAGATTTATCAGAGCATCACAGTGTGTTGTATACGAGATTTAACAGAGCATCACAATTTGTTGTTTACGAGATTTAACAGAGCATCACAATTTGTTGTTTACGAGATTTAACAGAGCATCACAATTTGTTGTATACGATATTTAACAGAGCATCACAATTTGTTGTATACGATATAACTTCTGTCCTCTTTTTTGGAAAAAGGAAATATAGAATAATGAGCAGTTTCTCCTTTTCTCTTATTTCTTCAACTCTATTCGAAAACATACTTAAATATTTTAATAAACGTACTTTTTCTTTTTAACAGGTTTTTAAAAAACATTAAGGGATTAAATGAGCGTTGTGAAAACAACAGTGGGACTTAAAGAGGAATTTCGATAAAATTAGGTGATAAACAGAGGTCTTGCAAACATATGTAGGGGCTATTGTTATGCCTTGCCACATATTCAAGGGCGAAATCCGAAGTTTGAATATTCATAAGATTTGGATAGGCCTTGTAAAAGCTGAAAAGTGATTTCGATAGGAATTGTATAAGCATTTATAATAAGATTTATAAAGTTATTCTAAGAACACCAAGAGAATATAAGTATGCATTGGAAATCAAGTTATTTAAATAGACTTTGCAAAACTTTGCAAAACTTGAGTTTCAATGCCATTTTGATAGGCTTTGCAAAAGTACATATGAGCCGTTCCGCGCAAAAACCAACATTATGGCCTCTGCGTAATGTATCGACCCAGTTCAGCCTGCGCAGTCCGCGCACTCTAATCCGGGCTGACACATTCCGTCTCAGGTGGATAGATGTATAGAGTAATGATTCCTGAAACAGAAAATCCACAGGAGGCGAACTGTGTCTGTCCGGGTTAGCCTGCGCGGCATGCTTAGGCTGATCCGGGTCGAAACTTTACCCAGATTCCACACTGTTGGTTTTCTCGCAAGACGGCTCATATTGCAATACGACGGGGATGTCGATAGGCCGAGTTATAGTTTTACGGTCTTTTCTTGGCAGGTCTCGCTAAAACAAGGGGATTTTGACAGAACTTTTCTAGTCACCAATGGGTTTTAATAGGTCTCTCATAAACATTAGGATTATTTAGATAAGCATTGTTAAAGCATTAACAACTATTTTGATAGGACGTTCAAAAGAGTAATAGGGATATTGAAAGACACATCAGACTCGGAACAACCAAAGCACATTTTCATCCGAGCGACTTAAATTGTTTTAAACAACACGTAGTATAATGTCTGAAACTGTGATTTCAAAAGTTAATTTCTATCTACGTGCATGTCCAAAGCAGACAACCAAAACGAAACAATCGTCTGACAAAAACCAAAGATCTTAATGGACAGATATTAATTGATATATTCAAAATTGAGTTCAGTGTGAATTTTGTGTCATTTCCCCCCCCCACAACTTGGAATATAGACGTCATCATACGAAACGGCCAATTACGAGAATAATCATCGATTTCTCATTGGAAGGTGATTATTATGTAATAATCTTCTTCCTATGGGATTGAACAGTGACCTTAATGGAATATGCCCTATAACACACATCCTCTCTATAAACTATATGATCTCTTCATACATACGCTAGTCAATATAGTTCGCAAAAATCAATGTAAATTCATACTTAAAGTGTTTTCATGTACAATCAGTTTGATGTAGAAACTGGTTTGGACAATTCAATTTTCAAATAATTCATGTTTTTGTGGCTTTGAAAATTAAAATTGATTTAGATTTTCTAAATACACATCTTTCTGTGGTAAACATTGTTACCTGTATATTCTTACGCGCCACGCTTTTGTGAACAACACCGATACACCGGATCAGATATACATTACACGAACTAGGTCAATTCGAGGACATACCGTGTCGTAAGGTAGTTTCCCCAAAATATGCTAATCTATCCTTAATTACGACTTTCAGTTATATTCTTTATATTTCCTCTAGTATATTCATTTATAGGTTTTTACATCAGTTATATATATATATATTATGTATATATATATTTACTAATTGAAACGTTGTGGGAAAAAAGGAAAAAATCCCTCTCAGATATTCTCAAAATCGTCTGCTGCATTTGGAGTCCTGGGATAAATTTATTATGTTTTGTCACAATGTTGTCAATAGTTGTGTGCTAGGGAGAAGTGTTAGTTATCTGGTAATTCACGAATGGTGTGTTCTCCCGAACGACTACTCGACTAAATATGTATAAGGGTATTAGGGGGGCATTCTAAATGGTAAATTACAGAATGATTATATAAAAAGGATTTATTGATTAAGCTTTAACGCCGTTTTCAACAATGGTTCAGTCATATCACGGCGGCCAGTTCACCTATTCATGTGTTGTCTGGCTTTCTCACACAAGTAATCCACACAACATTCTTTCCAAGCAACTGGCTTCTTTTCCAAATAGACTGTTAGCCCATTGGTGAAAGATGAATGACGCTTGTCACAATGACAGAAAGAATGATGGCCGAGCTTCGATTCGAACTTACAACTGCTGACAGCCCGCGTCGCTACCGACTGATTTACCGGGGGAAAGTTGAAAGATGTGGAAATCACTTTTCCTGAATTGGTATGGTAAAATCGAACTCATGCATACTGGATAAGCACCCTAACATGTTGCCTCTTTAGATATTGTAGCTCTTGAAACAAAATGTTGTGGGAAAAGAAGGCTTTGGTTTTAATATGCGTTGGTTTTTTTTTTTTTTTTAACAATTCGTTTCAATCAATCAGATTTTATCCGAATATCTAATTGTTTTAAATTGTAAAATATTTGGAAGTGTTTGAATCCACGCTTGACGCGTAATACACATCAAATAAAATTATTTCTAGAAAAATCTGATCATCGTGAGATGTCATGATATTATTTAGATTTTACAACACTTTCTTAATGTTCTTGTTATGTGAGAATTGATTTAAATTGAGGGCACACCTATACTTAATTAAGCTTTCATGCAAGGAGAAAACATTACGTTCTACGTTGTATCCTCATTCAGACACAGTTTATCGAACATTGTTGCAAATGTAAAATTAATTCATGTTTTCTTAATTTTCATTCATAGCACTTGTATACGTTCATTCATAGCATTTGTTCACTTGTGAAAAGCAAATTTGAAAGACAGTGGCTATCATAGATTTTTTTATGACGAGCAAGTTCTCCTATTGTTACAATGTTTTAACTATATATTTATGTTCTCACTTTTGTAATGTTTAATATGAACTTGCTCTTCAAATTTAGAAGAAATAAAGAATATCTATCTATATATCTTTGTCCTTATACAGACGCATAGAAAGATAGCATTCTTGACAGTGTTTGCTAACTATTGAGAATATAATATAATGTCCAGCTGTCAACAATTTTGAAGTTTTTATTCTTTCTTTATTATTGTATTATACTGATGAAGGCGTTCTTCCGAAATTATATAGTATAACCGTATAAACTAAACAACAAGTGTTTGTGTTTTTTATTATATTTGTTTGATTTATTCTTTTTATACAATTTTACCTATTACGAAACTGCAGCAAAATAAAGAAGTTTTAAAGACTTAAATTCTTTCATTCATTTATTTTCCAACATATTTGCTCTCGTTTGTTCCTATCCATATATCCTAGCCATGATCTGTTCATACCTTGCATAGAATTCATTATCCCATCTGCACCTGGCTGACATCACTCTAAAATCACCTTCCATCAGTACTTTCAGTACTTTGATTTTTAAAACGAAATGTCATTAATTCGTGACAATAAAAAACTTTAGACTCAACGAAATGCTTGAATCGGCTTAGGAAACACGGACGTTTTAAAAGTAGCTATGCTATCTGTTAGTTGTTTTATCGAACACGAATGTAGGTCACATCTAAAGCATTTCAATCTGAAATTAGGACACTACAGCAAAATGTATGTGTTATCAGCACGAAATATCATGACAAAACACATTATCGAAACTGAACCGCAGGCACGGTTACTCTAAAAGGGTGTCAACACAATTCCCCCTTGCAACAATTCTGAAGCAGACAGAATATAAAACTAAACCAAACATCAAGGCACAAATATGGCATATGTCTATAATTGAATATGGGAATTAGCGAATAGAATTGTGGCAAATAGATAAATAGTTTGTTTTGAGCAGTTTCCCCTCATTTATTACAGTGTTGTTAAAAGAAGACGTCTGCTACAGATGCATTTGAACGCATGGACGGGATACACAAATGCATATCAGAAGACAGCTCAATGAGTGTTTTAATGGCTTCACCGCTTCAAAACAAAGCTCTATGACTAGATCTAGATGGCGAACGGGGACGGTCCTTAGTACACGGTGTTCGAAGACCGATCCGAGGCCTCACTGGTCGAACAGTCCTGATCCCAACATTAATCAAAACTTAAGCAGACGATTTTGTAAACATCCAGGTAAGCAAATGGAAACTCGCTGTAATTTAAAGTATTATTTCTAAATAGTGGCGGTAAAAGAAGAAAAAGCTCGTCATTGCCAATTTCTTCTTTTGTCGCAATGTTTTCAAAAAAATGTGTCCACTGTAAATAAATGCAAATACGTCTGTATACGGGAAAGGGATTACCATGGGGGTTCGCGTGTCATGACGAAACCCAATCCCGTTTGGATCCAGTCAGACAATTTGGTCACTCGATTTCTCCTGGTGACCATTTAAAAGGAGGAATTAGGCGAGTAATTAGGACTGGTCAAGTTTTGTTTTTCTGATGCCCATCGTGTAATTATCAACCACTGTCACAGAATAGAAACAGATCGGGTATTAATGTGCCTCGACACGACAGTCGTGCTCCCAGATATCACAATAACCATTATACAGTCGCGGAAGAATATTACTTTAACATGTATGCCGGTCTAGTGGGTGTTATCTCGGCGTAGCTGTATGACTTTTAACCTAGTTTTTCGTCTTGGAAGATTATTACCTTTTCATTTAAATAGCCTATGGCAGTATTGAGGTGTTTGCAAACAATACAGATTCATGTGAGTCTGCTCGTAACGAGCTGTCTCACCTGAAATCAGCATTGTTTGTATATTTGTGTTTTTTTCAAATCATTCCAAAACTCTTATTACATGAACATTGGAGTCGCTCTAGTGGGTGTAGCTATATAACATCACTTTTAACCTAGTTTGTTCGGCGCAGAAAGAGTACTTATGCCGGTATAGTAGGTGTTATTTCCGCCGTGTAACTGTATATGATCACTTTTGAATTACATTTCTTTCAATTAAATGTTGTACAATGAGTGCGCTGTTTACATTTATTCAGCGGGAATTCAATTGGTTCATTTTAGCATCTAGTTGGGCATTTTACATTACTTTAATTATATTATGGTTAATAAAGCATTAACTCGGTATTTTGGTTAAGCGTTTAAATGACCAAGACTATTTGTATTGTTGTTCTTTGTTTTTAGATCTCTACAGAGATAAAGTATTGGTATAATTGTTATGTTATATTGAAATTATCAAACTTTGAGCGAAAAATCTGTTTCTGCAATGCATTTTCTACATATATATTAGGAGAGTAAAAGCGAATATTCATAAAGCGATTGATTTTTAAAGAGAGGCAGCAAGTGTGGCCAAATGTCCCTTTATTTCAAACAAGAAGGCCAAGCTGTGCCTATATTGCTACCATAGCCTATATAAAAAGGTTACCAAGAGCAGAAAGGATCAATATTGACGTAGGGAGTAAACGTTTTACATGCTACGATCTATGTGAAATTCAGGATGTTAAGTTTAGTTGTGAAATGACAAGTTTAGTCCTGAAACCATTTGGTTTACGGTTTGCTTAACACTCACTGCAACTATAATGTGTCATACAAGCTGGAGTTTCTCAATTTTCTTTTACCAATATCCTCTAACTAGATCCATTAGCTACAAAAACATAGGTGCTTAAATATTAACATATATTAAGGTGTATTGCCTCTAGTTATAAGTTACGTGTGACACAAGCTTAGGAAGGAGAGGTGGAAGTCTATTCTCCTTCCAGTTAAGCAGAAGTATGATAGCAAAAATGGGAGTATATAAACAAAAAATACGAAGTAATTAAAAAAGAAAAGAAAGATATGTATGATCAAGATTGAGCATTATGAAAGTTCACATGTATAGTCAACATATAGCAAGAATTATTAAGTCTGTTTTGTTTGTTTGTTTGTAATGTTAATTGTTTTGAACATGCCAGTAGAAAACTGAAAAATAAAAAAAAGAAAATGGTCAAGTCAGTTCCCCAAGAGCAAAAAGCGAAAAACAGTTGGTACGAATCGTTCATTTCGAACGAAACATGAAAACTCGGGTACGAATCCAATACATTTAGAAATCGGATGAAATCGTGAAAATAGCGAAGTATTCATGGCGGAAGGAAGCAGTAACAACTTAATTACTCTATGGGAACCGATGACACCTTGTCGTCTATTAAATAAGAATGACCAAAATCGCCAAGGATTTACAAATAATAGAACGGGTCACGTTACGGCCATGCGTATTGCATAGTTGAGTTAACGTTGTTTTTACAGTTTCTATAATTATACTGTAATATGTAGTAATTAAAATGAATCATCATTGATTTTTTTTAAAGATTACCCATTTATTTAAAAATCTCAATATCGTAAATAGGCAAAAACATCGCCAGAAACCTTTTTTCTGAGCTTTGATGAATCGGGTCGTAAACCAAACTATAAAACAAGCGTAGCCTAGGAAGTTAGGGGAAAGTTATAAAAATACCCATTACATGTGTCTAAAGTTTTGTAATAACGGTAGAAGACAAACGTATTTTGTATCTTGCTGTTTCTTAAATCATTTTATACAATTTATTTATTCATAAAGGTTTTTTTTTTTCAAACATAAGTTTTTTTATAACAATAATAATATTGGTTGCTCCCTTTTCAATTTCGTCACCTCATGGTACAGAATTTAAACCTATCCCATGCTGACGCTGCGCTTCCACGCGGCGTCAATACATATTTTCCTGCAATAAGTAATATACCTATACATTGTGGTAAAAAGGAATAATTACATTATAACCCTTTTAAACTTACAAGCGCTTTCTGACGCCTATGCAGCGGACGACGTTTGAAAACATAGTGACACGTGGAGAAATTGCTCATAAAGAGCCATTTCCTCATTTGCCACAATGTTTTCAACTCCACTCAGTGGTGATACTTCCCTTTATAGAGATATTTCATATATGTGTGGGTTTGTTTTCCAAGTCGTCTGCTGCAGACTTGCTGTATGAGGGAACGGGTTAAAAGAACCTCATATTTCGGATATGATTAGAATGGGGAATTTCTATTACTTGCTTAACATACATTCTGTCTACGACAATCTTCTTGATTAAAGCTGAAGTCAGGCATAAGGGATATCAATCGATATTACCCTTTCACATGTCTATACTCTGCAGATGTCAAAGTACCCTTGACAATGTCAAGGGAAGATGCGGCTTGAATGCTCTATTAAGAGAAGCAACGTTGTAAGAAATATAAAAACAAAAAAACATCCTTTTACCATTTCTTTCAATGTTTGAATCTGAACGTAATTGTAGCAGACGGTATTTTAAGACTTAATGGCAAAAGGTAAAATGCCCATAATGATTTATTTCTTCTTTTCAACTATATTTGATAATTACCATTGTTATAGAGAGGTTCAACATTAATATGATTCGATGTTTTAAAAGTTGTCTGCAACATACTTTTTGTAAGAGGAAATGTGTTTAATGATTTTCTTCCTTTGAGGTAAAACGGCCACTCTATCAAGAAAACGGATAATGCATGAGAATGGATGTTTAGGCAGCGCAAAGGTTAAAACTAGAATTATCATTTATTCTGCGAAATTAGCTTTGTTAACTGCGTGTTCCAATTAACCTTGTCCTGACACAGTTCCCGCCATTGTGCTGTCCGGTCTCTTTAAAAGTCGACTTTGTGAAAAGATGGTAGGTTCTTACTAGGTAATGGCGAATATGCCTCAGCACTAGACTTCACGTACATTTAAACAAGAAATATTTTTAAAAAAAGATAAACGGCGATCAATATGATAAAACATTAAGAAATAGAACATGCGCATATTATTTGATATTTTATCTTACTTATTAGAATGACAGAAAACAATAACGTTAAATATGTAATATTTGGTTTATAAATGTTTTAGTTCATATATATACTTTAGTTTTGATATGAATGAGATATACAGAAGAGCTTGTCTCTGTCGAGAAGCGAACCACAGACCTTTCACTTGACAAACCAAATCAATTAACGAGAATTCATCACATGACTGGAGATTACGCGAGGCTCCCAAGAGGTGTATTATGTAACACAGTATAAACTTATCATGTTTCAAAAATAATAAATATTTTGTTCTAAAATATTATATTTCATACGTTTTCACTGATTTTTTTCACTGAAATTTATTTCTTAAGGAAAACAATTAAAGGTTAGTATGCAGAACCTTTCATTTAACACTTCTCTTATTAGTGCCTCTAGTAGGATCGCCAACTTAACTATGAACCAATCAAAACGTTTCATTTCCTTTATTTCTTCGACATTATTCATTAAATACAACATTTGATTGGTCTACAATCTAGATCATTTGTTTAACATCTAGGTCAAAACCCACGTTAGTCAGCTATCGCCGAAAAAGATACTTCAGTTTTTGTAACTCACACACTGTTCGAGAGTTTATATACCAAGATCAATCCTTACCATTCCCCTAATACGATATATATATGCCACTTTATAATACTCTACGCAACACTAAACTGACAATCAAGTGATGTGCGGGTTCTGCCTTTGGGAAGCTGACGTCGAGCGTGATTAATATAAGCTGAAAGCTTGTTCAGCTATCGATGTAAAATAAATAAGTTTAAACTAAACTAAAAAAGTTAAATAAAGTATAAAAATGAAAAGAGAGCATTACAATTAGGTAAATGGAGAAATTGCTCATCTTGGGAAATTTCTCCTTTTTGCAATCCGCGCTGTTTTCAAAAGGCGACAGATGCGTCAAATGTGGGAAAGAGTTTTAATTTAAAATTAAATCGTTTGCCCGGACTAAATGTTATGTTAAACAAAATGAAATGTTCCTTGTTCAAAGATTCGTGTATGTAAACTTGAATATATTCGCATTAAATATTCATTTCCACACGTTGGGAAATTAAATTTCGGAACGCGAAAGGAACGAAAAGCGTTTGAATTAATCCCCAGTGAGTCGTTTGTTCTTTTTTTGCCACGCGGAACAGCTATGGCCTTAATGTTATAATCAGTTAGTTCTTAATTAAGCAAGTTTTGCTTTGATTTATTCCCAATAACTTGCTTAACCCTTACCCTCATATAGACGCTTTCTGACGCCTCTGCAGCAGACGGCTTTTTGAAAACATGGCGACAAAGGAAGAAATTGCTCAAAAAGAGCAATTTCTCCTTTTGTCCCCATGTTTTCAACTCATTTCAATCATTTAAAATTCATTTATAAAGATTTTCCGTTATTTTGCATACACATTTTCAAAGTCATCTGCTGCAGATTTGTTGTTTGTGGGAAAGGATTAACATCTCATATTTGGGGGAAGCGAGACACTTCCCTGGAAATAGTGTTGTGTAGAGTGTTGGTGTAGGAAAGTCAGGTTAATGACCTTGACGCCGAGATATGACGGATGACATTGACGCCGAGATATGACGGATGACCTTGACGCCGAGATATGACGGATGACATTGACGCCGAGATAGGACGGAAATACAGGAATAATGGCGTTTTGTCAAAATCAATCAATCAATCAATCAATCAATCAATGCATCGAACATTCTCACATTTTGTTTGATTACTATTTGTTTGAATGGCTGTCTTGTTTAATAAAACAACAGTTTCCGTGGTATAGTGATAAGAGCGTCGGCCTCGGGGGCAAGAGACCATAGTTTGATCCCCGGTCTGGTCATGCCAAATACTTTATACACGGTACTAATGGCTCCCTCATTGGAGATCAAGATTGCGGCGTTAGTCTGATGCGTGGATACATTATACCATTAGCACTAATAATTTATTTATTTAATGGGTTTTTACTCTGCTTTCAACATTATCTCAGTTATATCACGGCGACAGTTCACGTATTCATGATCCCTGGGTCAACAAACCAGTACTAGGCTAGGAAGGGCACTCCACCATAACCGTCGTGCCGCGACTGGCGATCGAACCTGGAACACTGGTTATTTATAAAAGTATAATAATTTGATAGAAGTGAAAACATTGTGGCAAAAGTTGTCCGCTGCAAAAGACTTCTTTGAAAAAAAAAAAAAAAAAGACAAAATTAAGGAAATACCTATAAATAATACTACAAACATTGGATTAAGATGAAAATATTTGCGTGTGTCCGTCGGTTATTTTAAAACTGCCAGGGTTATAAATTATCACCACTACTTGATTTATTTCTCGTAACAGAAAACCAACCCCCAAAGAAAATGTCCGTTTTAACAATATCCGATTGCGCCATATTGACCAATAAAATCGCAGAATAAGTTGGCACGTGCCTGTCGGTTATTACATTTTTAAACTGTACTTTGTAACAAGACATAAGTGTTTGTCTTTTGAAATAACCTTTCAAAATACTAGTAGAAATAACGACAATAAGACGTCAGATACAAAAGCCCGACGACACCAAATTCGTAAACCCTGATAAAATCCATTTATAGAATCCGAACCTTTCAGATTGTACACGATAAGCCTTCTCTAGACGTCCAACTGTCAGTGCCAGGCAACGATTTCACTTAAAAGATTTTAAAGGTTATGTCAAGTTTTCTTGTGCACTCTTTAAATATCCCTTATCAAGATGGTTGTTTTTGCTTTTCTAGTTTCGTCATTCCCCCTGAACCCTTTGCCACAGGCAGATGTAGTTTGACGCATATGCAGCAGACGATTTTTGAATATATTGTGACAAAAAGCAGAAATTGCCTTAACTCTGTCCCAAATTCGGATGCCTTCTGACGCCTCTGCAGTTGACTTTTGGGAAATTGCTCATTACATTTATTCAATAATTGATCTTTCATTTCCATTGAACCGTTTCGGTGGTGTAGTGGTAGACCGTCCGTGGGAGGTCGCGGGTTCGATCCCCAACCGGATCCTACCAAAGACTTTAAAAATAATAGTTATGGCTGCTCTCCTTGGCGCTCAGGGTTGCAGGGTTAGCATTACGACTGACTGGATGGTAATAGAATAAATGGACCAGTAGTACTTGGTCCTTATCCAGAAAACGTTTAAAGTGACGTTTAACACCAAACAACCAATCAATATAAATGTTCCACAGTATTGTATACTAAAGTCAAAGAATGGTAAGATATGTTGCGACCAATAAGGTTTCAGATCATGGAGCGCATCCGTGCAATCGGAATTTGCTCGGTATCAAATATTCGCCAATTAGTCATATAAGGTTTCGAGAGACTTCTGTTAACCCTTTCCCTCATACGGCAATTCTGCAGCAGACGACTTTGAACACATTTTGTCGAAAAAAAATCAAAAATCTCTATAATTGAATGGATAACCTAAGACTGAAAGTGGAAAACATTGTGACAAAAGGTGAAATTGCACGTTTTGTGCAATTTCTTATTTTGTCACTATGTTTTCAAATAGCCGCCTGCTGCAGAGGCGTCAGAAAGCGTCTATATGAGGCAAAGGGTTAACCCCCCTTTCCCATATAAAACAAATCTGCAGAAGACGACTTTAAAAACTAATTGATAAACACATGAACAATCTCAATACATAAGAGGTTTACAATAAAATAGAGTTGAAAACAGTGTAGACAAAGTAGAAATTGCTCATTATGAGCAATTACTCCTTTTATCACAATGTATTCAAATATACGTCTGCTGCAAAGGTGTCAGCAAGCGTCTATATGTGGGAAAGGGTTAATTAAACACTTTCCACTTGGATCCTCTAGAATGAATGCATAAGCAGAAGTTTTACAACGCGCGTAATGATACCGCTTACGTTGGTTTTCCGGGATAACCACTGAAATAAGAATATGTGATTTACAGTTGTCTGGAATGACCTGTTTCTACTATTACGCTGTCGGATCAACCATACACTTATAAAGGCGGACTAAACCTTTCAAACTGTGTAAGTAGTTTGTTCCCGTCAATCATTATTTATTAAATTATTATACAGAAAATATATTTTGAAAGTGACTTATGTCGGTCTTTATTTAGATAATCTGTTGTACTGGAGGCGTGGGAGGCAGCAGTTTTCTTTGTAAACATGTGACAAGTTTAAATATCTATATAAACACGCAGCTACGTACACGATTTGATGCACAGAGAGTTGCTTGTGCTCTCGAAAATCCCTGAACTCAGCTTGGCGTAGTTTTATGTTGCGTTCAATCAGGGACGTAGTCTTATCTACGTCCCTGGTTCAACTAACCATTCGCGTCGTTGCTTTTTTTTGCGCACCAATGAGGGACATTAGTGATAATTATATTATCTCCCTTGTCAGATAAAGACCAAGGAAGACCAAATAGTTTGTATGTCCTTTTAGTTGGAATCCTTTGTCTTTATCGCTATTTCGCAATGAGATATTACAATTTCTCTGTACACATTAATCATAAGTGTGTTAATTAAAGTGATGATTCAAAAGAGAAAATTTACATAGCAGTGTTTAAAGAAAACAAATGTGGAATTACTAATCAATCTAATAACAGTTGGCCAAGAAAATGCAATTATAAGTGCACCATCCAGTGCAAAGAAAACAATGATAAAAACAGAGGAAACCAAATGATAGGACCTAGCTAGATGTAGAGAGTATTAAAGGGAGATAACTGACCGATGTCTCCAATTCTCTACACCACATACCTCCAAGGTAACTGGCTACATTCACAGATAGACTATTGTCGTTAGCTAAATGACGCCAATTACAAACACATTTGTCTGTCGTCCGAAGGAATCAACGGGCGAGCCGGGTTCGGACCCATGGACCATTTAATGAAAGTATTCGCCGTTACCGAGCAAGCTTACCCGGTTCGACTTTTAACTCACTCGCTGCCAAAGGCAATTAAAGACTTTTGCAAACAATCCAGGCTCATGTTAGACAGCTCTTAACTAGCTGTCTCTCCTGAAATCTACATTGTTTGCCACTTAGACATTAAATTTTACCAAATTTCCTGTTGGACGAAATATGGAGTGGTCAAATGTTCGACACGGAAGAGTCTACTTCGTGATATTCGGCAGTGTAAGAGTTGAAAAGGTCGGTTTTCGCATTTTTCGGTTCAAATATGGAATCTTTGCCAAAAGATACAGGTTGTTAAATAATCATTTGCATTGAAAACAATACGTTATCAATTTAAGTTAATATGTGTGCGTAACACATTGATTTATTGGCACATGTCAGTTTGAGTTTGATGTGAAAACAGGCTTTGAAAATTGGCTTAAGTAAGACTGTATTTGGAAATATGCTCTTAACCCCTTTCCCACACACATTTGAGCCGTCCCGCGAGAAAACCAACATTATGGAATCTGCGTAATGTATCGACCGAGATCAGCCTGCGCAGGCCGCGCAGACTGATCCGGGCCGACACATTCCGACCCAGAGGGATAGAGGTATAGAGTAATGATTCCTGAAACAGAAAATTCACAGGAGGCGAAAAGTGTCTGTCCTGGTTAGCCCGAGCGGCATGCTTTAGCTGATCCGGTTCGATACTTAACGCAGATTCCACTGGGTTGGTTTTCTCGCGGGACGGCTCAACTGTTGACGTGTCTGTAGAAGCCGACCTTTAGATTTACTGTAGCAAAACGAACATTTCGAGGGCTTGGCGTGAAACGGTTGTAACTAAAAACCTATTTTGAAAACCCTGGTTTAGGGGCAGTTTTGACCCCTTTGTAAACAATGGAAATTTAGGTGCTTTCTTTCCGACGATTGACAAAAGTCAATGCGACGTGCGTAATTCGTCTTCCACCAATGGGCTAAGTCTATGTGAAAAAGCAGCCAGTTGCTTGGGAAGTTTGTTGTATGGAGTACTGGTGTGAGAAAACCAGGAAGTGCATGAGTAGGTGAACTGGCCGCCGTGATATAACTGAGAAAAACGGCGTTAAACCCCAATCAATCAATAAAAAATCCAAGTTAATGCATAGATGCTTTCAGAGTCGAGTTGTTTTATGTGGGACAGCGTTAATCTGAGAATATAGAATGAATGGCAATGTATACACGTGACAAGTAAAAGCGATTTATGATCGAATGTGTCACACTGGTAGACCGAAACAGAGATGTTAATTAAATTACACAATGATCCCAGTCGGGAGAAAATATAGCGTCTTGTAATAAATAATTTAACTCTTTCAGCGTCACAGGCAAATATTGAGGTTTTTGCAAACAATGCAGATTCAGGTGAGTCAGCTCGTAACGAGCTGTCTCACCTGAAATCAGCATTGTTTGCCTTTTAGTTACAAAAAATAGTCCAAAACTTTTATAAATTGAGAAATGGACACACCCGATTTTGAACATGGAAGAGTCTACTTTAAACAATTCGGCGCTGAAAGAGTTAATATTGATTGATTTGAATGTCTCTGTACGCAACTTGGTCCTAAGACATTGGTTACCAATTGAATAGAACAAGAACGGTATCATCATTCATATAACAATGCAATTTGAATGATTGGAATTAAAAAAAGCCGTTTTCTACAGTTTTTCAGTTATAGTATTGGTGACAGATCCCATTAACCACGTGTTTCCTAGTCTCCTCGCACCAGTACTTTATATACCAGTCTTCTCATACTACCCGCTATTATTCAACAAAGGCTATTTAGCACATGAATTGCAATCGAATCAAACAACAGTTGTGGCAAGGGAAGACTGTGCTCTTTATGAGCAATCTTTTCCTTTTGTCACAATGTTTTAAAATTAGTCTGCTATAGATGTGTCAAAATGCGTCTGTATGAGGGAAAGTGTTCAATGCGATTACTCAAATCTCATGCAAGTTGAAGCAAATGCTCAGCGGACCAGTTAATGTCCATGCATCTACAATGCGTGGTACGTAATGTGCACTATAAAACGCATGTAATTTAGCTTTATATTGACTTTAAAAACAAATGGTTCCCTTGATATGAGATTTAATACAATCGTTTTCAATCTGACGTTTTATTTACGACTATTCTTATGCAGCACTAAGCACGGATGATCTTCAGCCATCAATTCATAGTGGTATTACTTCAGCACTTTCTCTAATGCAGACGCATTTTGACTCATCTGCAGCAGACGCATTTTGACTCATCTGCAGAAGACGCATTTTGACTCATCTGCAGAAGACGCATTTTGACCCATCTGCAGCAGACGCATTTTGACCCATCTGCAGCAGACGCATTTTGACTCATCTGCAGCAGACGCATTTTGACTCATCTGCAGCAGACGCATTTTGACTCATCTGCAGCAGACGCATTTTGACTCATCTGCAGCAGACGCATTTTGACTCATCTGCAGAAGACGCATTTTGACTCATCTGCAGAAGACGCATTTTGACTCATCTGCAGCAGACGCATTTTGACTCATCTGCAGAAGACGCATTTTGACTCATCTGCAGCAGACGCATTTTGACCCATCTGCAGCAGACGCATTTTGACTCATCTGCAGCAGACGCATTTTGACTCATCTGCAGAAGACGCATTTTGACCCATCTGCAGCAGACGCATTTTGACTCATCTGCAGCAGACGCATTTTGACTCATCTGCAGCAGACGCATTTTGACCCATCTGCAGCAGACGCATTTTGACTCATCTGCAGCAGACGCATTTTGACCCATCTGCAGCAGACGCATTTTGACTCATCTGCAGCAGACGAATTTTGACTCATCTGCAGCAGACGCATTTTGACTCATCTGCAGCAGACGCATTTTGACTCATCTGCAGCAGACGCATTTTGACCCATCTGCAGCAGACGCATTTTGACCCGTCTGCAGCAGACGCATTTTGACTCATCTGCAGCAGACGCATTTTGACCCATCTGCAGCAGACGCATTTTGACTCATCTGCAGCAGACGCATTTTGACTCATCTGCAGCAGACGAATTTTGACTCATCTGCAGCAGACGCATTTTGACTCATCTGCAGCAGACGCATTTTGACTCATCTGCAGCAGACGCATTTTGACTCATCTGCAGCAGACGCATTTTGACCCATCTGCAGCAGACGCATTTTGACTCATCTGCAGCAGACGCATTTTGACTCATCTGCAGCAGACGCATTTTGACTCATCTGCAGCAGACGCATTTTGACTCATCTGCAGCAGACGCATTTTGACTCATCTGCAGCAGACGCATTTTGACTCATCTGCAGCAGACGCATTTTGACTCATCTGCAGCAGACGCATTTTGACCCATCTGCAGCAGACGCATTTTGACTCATCTGCAGCAGACGCATTTTGACTCATCTGCAGCAGACGCATTTTGACTCATCTGCAGCAGACGCATTTTGACTCATCTGCAGAAGACGCATTTTGACTCATCTGCAGAAGACGCATTTTGACTCATCTGCAGCAGACGCATTTTGACTCATCTGCAGAAGACGCATTTTGACTCATCTGCAGCAGACGCATTTTGACTCATCTGCAGCAGACGCATTTTGACCCATCTGCAGCAGACGCATTTTGACTCATCTGCAGCAGACGCATTTTGACTCATCTGCAGAAGACGCATTTTGACCCATCTGCAGCAGACGCATTTTGACTCATCTGCAGCAGACGCATTTTGACCCATCTGCAGCAGACGCATTTTGACCCATCTGCAGCAGACGCATTTTGACTCATCTGCACCAGACGCATTTTGACCCGTCTGCAGCAGACGCATTTTGACCCGTCTGCAGCAGACGCATTTTGACTCATCTGCAGCAGACGCATTTTGACCCATCTGCAGCAGACGCATTTTGACTCATCTGCAGCAGACGAATTTTGACTCATCTGCAGCAGACGCATTTTGACTCATCTGCAGCAGACGCATTTTGACTCATCTGCAGCAGACGCATTTTGACCCATCTGCAGCAGACGCATTTTGACCCATCTGCAGCAGACGCATTTTGACTCATCTGCAGCAGACGCATTTTGACTCATCTGCAGCAGACGCATTTTGACTCATCTGCAGCAGACGCATTTTGACTCATCTGCAGCAGACGCATTTTGACTCATCTGCAGCAGACGCATTTTGACTCATCTGCAGCAGACGCATTTTGACCCATCTGCAGAAGACGCATTTTGACTCATCTGCAGCAGACGCATTTTGACTCATCTGCAGCAGACGCATTTTGACTCATCTGCAGCAGACGCATTTTGACCCATCTGCAGCAGACGCATTTTGACCCATCTGCAGCAGACGCATTTTGACTCATCTGCAGCAGACGCATTTTGACTCATCTGCAGCAGACGCATTTTGACTCATCTGCAGCAGACGAATTTTGACTCATCTGCAGCAGACGCATTTTGACTCATCTGCAGCAGACGCATTTTGACGCAGATGAGCATGTCTACACTAGCGACAATCATTTCATCTCTATAAAATTATGAAACTTTAAATCATAAAGATTTTTTATGCTTTTGACTAGATGTTTTTGAAGTCGTCTGCTGCTGATTCGTTGTGTACGGGACCATTCCGTGAAACGTCTTTTGAATCAGAAATTTGAATACACAAGTGATTCGTTTTAATTAGTGAAAATGGCAAGATATACTGTTTCTTATACGAGTACGGAACTAATTATGAATTTGAGTAAGAAAGAAAAAATATATACTATTCCTTATACGAGTTAGGAACTACTTTTAGTAAAATGACAAATCCTGCTTCTAGTCTTAGTACATAATTACACCGAGATAACGGAAATAATATTCTTGCGACACATAACGTTATCAAGGGAGATAACTTTTACAATACCTGATGATTTTCGGCCATTCGATTTACTTAAGTCCCCCTCGTTTTCACCCCACACGGTTGACATCTCCAATATCTCGGATGGTCCAGTCTGATAGCCGGTCAAGATGGTAGAAATAGTACGACATCTTAATATTTGCTTCTCCTGGTTTTCACCTATTCCCACAATCAACGGATATGTAAAAGACGACGTTGAAAGCACATAGGCCAGAATATATATGAACATTCTGAAATTATTGACGCCACGTGGAAGCGCGGCGTCAGTATTGGATAGGTTTTAATTTTGTTCCATGGGGTGACGTAATCGAAAAGGGAGCAACCAACATTATTATTGTTAGAAATACTCTGTTATATGTTTGAAAAATAAAAAGACCTTTATGAATAAATAAATTGTAAAAAATGATTTAAGAAACAGCAAGATACAAAATACGTATGTCTTCTACCGTTATTACAAAAACTTTAGACACATGTAATGGGTATTTGATAACTTTCCCCTAACTTCCTAGGCTACGCTTTTTTTTATAGTTTGGTTTACGACCCGTTTCATCAAAGCTCAGAAAAAAGTTTCTGGCGATGTTTTTGCCTATTTACAATATTGGGATTTTTAAATAAATGAGTAATCTTTAAAAAATCAATGATGATTCATTTTAATTCCTACATATTATAGTATAATTCTAGAAACTGTTAAAACAACATTTACCCAACTATGCAATAGGCAAGGCCGTAACGTGACCCATTCTATTATTTGTAAATGCAGCATGTCATCGCTTGGCGATTTTGGTCATTCTTATTTATTGACGACGAGGTGTCATCGGTTCTCATAAAGTAATTAAGTTGTCTCTGCTTCCTTCCGTTATGAATACTTCGTTGTTTTCACGATTTCATCCGATTCTAAAATTCATTGGATTCGAACCCGGTTTTTCATGTTTCGTTCGAGATGAACGATTCGTACCAACTGGTTTTCGCTCTTTGCTCTTGGGGAACTGATTTGACCATTTTCTTTTGTTTATTCTTCAGTTTTCTACTGGCATGTTCAAACGATTAAAGTGACATTACAAACAAACAAAACAGACTGAATAATTCTTGCTATATGTTGACTATACATGTGAACTTTCATAATGCTCAATCTTGATCATAAATATCTTCTTTTTTTTTTAGTTACTTCGTATATTTTGTTTATATACTCCCGTTTTTGCTATTATACTTCCGCTAAACTGGAAGGAGAATAGACTCCCCCCTCTCCTTCCAAAGCTTGTGTCACACTTAACTTATAACTAGATGCAATAAACCTTAATATATGTTAATATTTAAGCACCTATGTTTTTTTATCTAATGGATCTAGTTAGAGGATTTAAAACTTCAGCTTGTATGACACATAGTTGCAGTGAATGTTAAGCAAACCGTAAACCAAATGGTTTCAGGACTAAACTTGTCATTTCAAGTCTAAACTTCACATGCTGAATATCACATAGATCGTAGCATATACAACGTTTAAGGTCTACGTCAATGTTGACCCTTTCTGCTCTTGGTAACCTTTTCATATAGGCTATGGTAGCCAGGTGAGCAATATAGGCACTTCTTGGCCTTCTTGTTTAAAATAAAGAGACATTTGGCCTTCTTGCTCGAAATACTTACATCCTATCTGCTTGCACAGGTTATTTAAATGTGCTGAACTGCATCTGCTTCCTTTAAGTTATGCTTGAAAATCATGCGCGGCGTCTTTGATGCTTTGCATTAAAATTCTTCTTGTAATTATTGAATATAGTTGAAAACATAGTTGCAAAAGAAGAAATTGCTCATTATGGCTAATTTTTCCTTTTACCAAAATGCGTCTGCAAATGAGAAAGCGTTAAATACATTGTTTATATCTTTGAAATTTCGAATATTAAAATTTCGCTGGCGTGCGATCATTTGCTGCTCTGTTAACAAGCCGGTCAATAAGCTAACAGGGTTGTCTGCTCTTTGAATTTAACAATTTTGGGCAGCGCTCTTCTAAAACCAACCATGAGGCATTGGCGACCATTGCAAACTCAGGTCAGCCATCTAGCTCGGCACTGCACGTCGAATTAGTCATAGAAATCAGAGCTCTAGATACGGGGCGTTTTGCATGTTCAAAAATCTTTATTAGACAAAATCACCCTATGATGTGGGTACTCAAAAGAATCGTCTCATTCAGACGATTCTTTTGATTACCCACATCATAGGGTTTGGTTGGATAATAAGATAGATATTGTGGGGAAAAGAGCTGTTTACCCCTTCTTATCTTGGACCTCTGATAGACGGTTTCAAGAAACTTCTGTACAGTATTATCTATTATCCCCATAGATCCATAGCACGAATGCATAGGCAGGTATATTCCCACACGTGTTATGCTTACGTTAAGGTTGGTTATCGATGAACATCTATCATTTAAATCGTTTCGTAATAATGGAATATTAGAGCTTATAATCTAGAAATTTTAAGTAAATAACCATGTTACTGGCGTCGAACAGAAATTACTTATTGTTTCAACCAATGCAGTAAGATTTATCTGCACACGAGGAAAACAAAAAAGAAACAAACACGAAGCAACCATTGTTTTATATCTGTCATAAAATAAACATCGATCGAAGTTTTGTGTCAGGAATAAGATATTTTCATGATTCCAAATGACAGTTTTATGTATTACTTTGTACATTTAGGTCATTCTGCTCTCTATATCACGTGACAATACAGATATATTGTAGCGGACAATTACGGAGTGCTGTGTATGAATAACGCAGTATTTGCATGTCAATCAGCTATGAGGAAAGATGCATTGTATAAATATATATATTTTTTGTCTTTTTTTATATACTATTGCCCCGATTACTTTAACTCTTTAAGCGCCAAATTGTTTAAAGTAGACTCTTCCATGTTCAAATTCGGGTGTTTCTATTTCACATGTTATAAGAGTTTTTGGATTATTAGGATAACTACAAGGCAAACAATGCTGATTTCAGGTGAGACAGTTCGTTACGAGCTGACTCACCTGAATCAGTATTGTTTGCAAAAAGCTCAATATTGCCTTTAGTGCTGACAGAGTTAACCCTTTCTTACATACTGACGCTTTTCTGACGCCCGTGCAGCAGACGACTTTTGATGAATAATTTATCCTTTTGTCACAATGTTTTCATCTGTAGTGATGCTTTCCCCCCTTAGTGGGTATAGAATAACGACTGATGTTAGTGATGCTTTCCCCCCTTGATGCTCAGGGTAGTGGGTATATAATAACGACTGATGTTAGTGATGCTTCCCCCCCTTGATGCTCAGGGTAGTGGGTATATAATAACGACTGATGTTAGTGATGCTTTCCCCCCTTGATGCTCAGGGTAGTGGGTATAGAATAACGACTGATGTTAGTGATGCTTTCCCCCCTTGATGCTCAGGGTAGTGGGTATAAAATAACGACTGATGTTAGTGATGCTTTCCCCCCTTAGTGGGTATAGAATAACGACTGATGTTAGTGATGCTTCCCCCCCTTGATGCTCAGGGTAGTGGGTATATAATAACGACTGATGTTAGTGATGCTTTCCCCCCTTGATGCTCAGGGTAGTGGGTATAGAATAACGACTGATGTTAGTGATGCTTTCCCCCCTTGATGCTCAGGGTAGTGGGTATAAAATAACGACTGATGTTAGTGATGCTTTCCCCCCTTGATGCTCAGGGTAGTGGGTATAGAATAACGACTGATGTTAGGGATGCTTTCCCCCTTGATGCTCAGTGTAGTGGGTATAGAATAACGACTGATGTTAGGGATGCTTTCCCTCCTTGATGCTCAGGGTAGTGGGTATAGAATAACGACTGATGTTAGTGATGCTTTCACTCCTTGGTGCTCAGGGTAGTGGGTATAGAATAACGACTGATGTTAGTGATGCTTTCCCTCCTTGATGCTCAGGGTAGTGGGTATAGAATAACGACTGATGCTTTCACTCCTTGGTGCTCAGGGTAGTGGGTATAGAATAACGACTGATGTTAGTGATGCTTTCCCCCCTTGATGCTCAGGGTAGTGGGTATAGAATAACGACTGATGTTAGTGATGCTTTCACTCCTTGGTGCTCAGGGTAGTGGGTATAGAATAACGACTGATGTTAGTGATGCTTTCCCTCCTTGATGCTCAGGGTAGTGGGTATAGAATAACGACTGATGCTTTCACTCCTTGGTGCTCAGGGTAGTGGGTATAGAATAACGACTGATGTTAGTGATGCTTTCCCCCCTTGATGCTCAGGGTAGTGGGTATAGAATAACGACTGATGTTAGTGATGCTTTCCCTCCTTGATGCTCAGGGTAGTGGGTATAGAATAACGACTGATGCTTTCACTCCTTGGTGCTCAGGGTAGTGGGTATAGAATAACGACTGATGTTAGTGATGCTTTCCCTCCTTGATGCTCAGGGTAGTGGGTATAGAATAACGACTGATGTTAGTGATGCTTTCCTTCCTTGTTGCTCAGTGTAGTGTGTATAGAATAACGACTGATGTTAGTGATGCTTTCACTCCTTGGTGCTCAGTGTAGTGGGTATAGAATAAAGACTGATGTTAGTGATGCTTTCCATCATTTATGCTCAGGGTAGTTGGTATAGAATAACGACTGATGTTAGTGATGCTTTCCTCCATTGATACTCAGTGTAGTGGGTATAGAATAACGACTGATGTTAGTGATGCTTTCACTCCTTGATACTCAGTGTAGTGGGTATAGAATAACGACTGATGTTAGTGATGCTTTCCCCCCTTGATACTCAGTGTAGTGGGTATAGAATAACGACTGATGTTAGTGATGCTTTCCCCCCTTGATACTCAGTGTAGTGGGTATAGAATAACGACTGATGTTAGTGATGCTTTCCCCCCTTGATGTTCAGTGTAGTGTGTATAGAATAACGACTGATGTTAGTGATGCTTTCCCCCCTTGATACTCAGGGAAGTGTGTATATAATAACGACTGATGTTAGTGATGCTTTCCCCCCTTGATACTCAGTGTAGTGGGTATAGAATAACGACTGATGTTAGTGATGCTTTCCCTCCTTGGTGCTCAGTGTAGTGTGTATAGAATAACGACTGATGTTAGTGATGCTTTCCCCCCTTGATACTCAGTGTAGTGGGTATAGAATAACGACTGATGTTAGTGATGCTTTCCCCCCTTGATACTCAGTGTAGTGGGTATAGAATAACGACTGATGTTAGTGATGCTTTCCCTCCTTGTTGCTCAGTGTAGTGGGTATAGAATAACGACTGATGTCAGTGATGCTTTCCCTCCTTGATGCTCAGTGTAGTGGGTATAGAATAACGACTGATGTCAGTGATGCTTTCCCTCCTTGGTGCTCAGTGTAGTGGGTATAGAATAACGATGATGTTAGTGATGCTTTCCCTCCTTGATGCTCAGTGTAGTGGGTATAGAATAACGACTGATGTTAGTGATGCTTTCACTCCTTGATGCTCAGTGTAGTGGGTATAGAATAACGACTGATGTTAGTGATGCTTTCCCTCCTTGATGCTCAGTGTAGTGGGTATAGAATAACGACTGATGTTAGTGATGCTTTCCCCCCTTGATGCTCAGTGTAGTGTGTATAGAATAACGACTGATGTTAGTGATGCTTTCACTCCTTGGTGCTCAGTGTAGTGGGTATAGAATAACGACTGATGTTAGTGATGCTTTCCCCCCTTGATGCTCAGTGTAGTGTGTATAGAATAACGACTGATGTTAGTGATTCTTTCACTCCTTGGTGCTCAGGGTAGTGGGTATAGAATAACGACTGATGTTAGGGATGCTTTCCCTCTTTGATGCTCAGGGTAGTGGGTATATAATAACGACTGATGTTAGTGATGCTTTCACTCCTTGGTGCTCACGGTAGTGGGTATAGAATAACGACTGATGTTAGTGATGCTTTCCCTCTTTGATGCTCAGGGTAGTGGGTATATAATAACGACTGATGTTAGTGATGCTTTCACTCCTTGGTGCTCAGTGTAGTGGTTATAGAATAACGACTGATGTTAGTGATGCTTTCCCCCCTTGATGCTCAGGGTAGTGGGTATATAATAACGACTGATGTTAGTGATGCTTTCACTCCTTGGTGCTCACGGTAGTGGGTATAGAATAACGACTGATGTTAGTGATGCTTTCCCTCTTTGATGCTCAGGGTAGTGGGTATATAATAACGACTGATGTTAGTGATGCTTTCACTCCTTGGTGCTCAGTGTAGTGGGTATAGAATAACGACTGATGTTAGTGATGCTTTCCCTACTTGATACTCAGTGTAGTGGGTATAGAATAACGACTGATGTTAGTGATGCTTTCCCCCCCTTGATGCTCAGGGTAGTGGGTATATAATAACGACTGATGTTAGTGATACTTTCCCCCCTTGATGCTCAGGGTAGTGGGTATATAATAACGACTGATGTTAGTGATGCTTTCACTCCTTGGTGCTCAGTGTAGTGGGTATAGAATAACGACTGATGTTAGTGATGCTTTCCCTACTTGATACTCAGTGTAGTGGGTATAGAATAACGACTGATGTTAGTGATGCTTTCCCCCCCTTGATGCTCAGGGTAGTGGGTATAGAATAACGACTGATGTTAGTGATGCTTCCCCCCCTTGATGCTCAGGGTAGTGGGTATATAATAACGACTGATGTTAGTGATGCTTCCCCCCCTTGATGCTCAGGGTAGTGGGTATAGAATAACGACTGATGTTAGTGATGCTTTCCCTACTTGATGCTCAGGGTAGTGGGTATAGAATAACGACTGATGTTAGTGATGCTTTCCCCCCCTTGATGCTCAGTGTAGTGGGTATAGAATAACGACTGATGTTAGTGATGCTTCCCCCCCTTGATGCTCAGTGTAGTGGGTATAGAATAACGACTGATGTTAGTGATGCTTTCCCTACTTGATGCTCAGTGTAGTGGGTATAGAATAACGACTGATGTTAGTGATGCTTTCCCCCCTTGATGCTCAGTGTAGTGGGTATAGAATAACGACTGATGTTAGTGATGCTTTCCCCCCTTGATGCTCAGTGTAGTGGGTATAGAATAACGACTGATGTTAGTGATGCTTTCCCCCCTTGATGCTCAGTGTAGTGGGTATAGAATAACGACTGATGTTAGTGATGCTTTCCCCCCTTGATGCTCAGTGTAGTGGGTATAGAATAACGACTGATGTTAGTGATGCTTTCCCTACTTGATGCTCAGTGTAGTGGGTATAGAATAACGACTGATGTTAGTGATGCTTTCCCCCCTTGATGCTCAGTGTAGTGGGTATAGAATAACGACTGATGTTAGTGATGCTTTCCCCCCTTGATGCTCAGTGTAGTGGGTATAGAATAACGACTGATGTTAGTGATGCTTTCCCCCCTTGATGCTCAGGGTAGTGGGTATAGAATAACGACTGATGTTAGTGATGCTTTCCCCCCTTGATGCTCAGTGTAGTGGGTATAGAATAACGACTGATGTTAGTGATGCTTTCCCCCCTTGATGCTCAGTGTAGTGGGTATAGAATAACGACTGATGTTAGTGATACTTTCCCCCCTTGATGCTCAGTGTAGTGGGTATAGAATAACGACTGATGTCAGTGATGCTTTCCCTCCTTGGTGCTCAGTGTAGTGGGTATAGAATAACGATGATGTTAGTGATGCTTTCCCTCCTTGATGCTCAGTGTAGTGGGTATAGAATAACGACTGATGTTAGTGATTCTTTCACTCCTTGGTGCTCAGGGTAGTGGGTATAGAATAACGACTGATGTTAGGGATGCTTTCCCTCTTTGATGCTCAGGGTAGTGGGTATATAATAACGACTGATGTTAGTGATGCTTTCACTCCTTGGTGCTCACGGTAGTGGGTATAGAATAACGACTGATGTTAGTGATGCTTTCCCTCTTTGATGCTCAGGGTAGTGGGTATATAATAACGACTGATGTTAGTGATGCTTTCACTCCTTGGTGCTCAGTGTAGTGGGTATAGAATAACGACTGATGTTAGTGATGCTTTCCCCCCTTGATGCTCAGGGTAGTGGGTATATAATAACGACTGATGTTAGTGATGCTTTCACTCCTTGGTGCTCACGGTAGTGGGTATAGAATAACGACTGATGTTAGTGATGCTTTCCCTCTTTGATGCTCAGGGTAGTGGGTATATAATAACGACTGATGTTAGTGATGCTTTCACTCCTTGGTGCTCAGTGTAGTGGGTATAGAATAACGACTGATGTTAGTGATGCTTTCCCTACTTGATACTCAGTGTAGTGGGTATAGAATAACGACTGATGTTAGTGATGCTTTCCCCCCCTTGATGCTCAGGGTAGTGGGTATATAATAACGACTGATGTTAGTGATGCTTTCCTTCCTTGTTGCTCAGTGTAGTGGGTATAGAATAACGACTGATGTTAGTGATTCTTTCACTCCTTGGTGCTCAGGGTAGTGGGTATAGAATAACGACTGATGTTAGGGATGCTTTCCCTCTTTGATGCTCAGGGTAGTGGGTATATAATAACGACTGATGTTAGTGATGCTTTCACTCCTTGGTGCTCACGGTAGTGGGTATAGAATAACGACTGATGTTAGTGATGCTTTCCCTCTTTGATGCTCAGGGTAGTGGGTATATAATAACGACTGATGTTAGTGATGCTTTCACTCCTTGGTGCTCAGTGTAGTGGGTATATAATAACGACTGATGTTAGTGATGCTTTCCCCCCTTGATGCTCAGGGTAGTGGGTATATAATAACGACTGATGTTAGTGATGCTTTCACTCCTTGGTGCTCACGGTAGTGGGTATAGAATAACGACTGATGTTAGTGATGCTTTCCCTCTTTGATGCTCAGGGTAGTGGGTATATAATAACGACTGATGTTAGTGATGCTTTCACTCCTTGGTGCTCAGTGTAGTGGGTATAGAATAACGACTGATGTTAGTGATGCTTTCCCTACTTGATACTCAGTGTAGTGGGTATAGAATAACGACTGATGTTAGTGATGCTTTCCCCCCCTTGATGCTCAGGGTAGTGGGTATATAATAACGACTGATGTTAGTGATGCTTCCCCCCCTTGATGCTCAGGGTAGTGGGTATATAATAACGACTGATGTTAGTGATGCTTCCCCCCCTTGATGCTCAGGGTAGTGGGTATAGAATAACGACTGATGTTAGTGATGCTTCCCTCCTTGATGCTCAGTGTAGTGTGTATAGAATAACGACTGATGTTAGTGATGCTTTCCCTCCTTGGTGCTCACGGTAGTGGGTATAGAATAACGACTGATGTTAGTGATGCTTTCCCCCCCTTGATGCTCAGTGTAGTGTGTATAGAATAACGACTGATGTTAGTGATGCTTTCCCCCCTTGATGCTCAGTGTAGTGGGTATAGAATAACGACTGATGTTAGTGATGCTTTCCCCCCTTGATGCTCAGTGTAGTGGGTATAGAATAACGACTGATGTTAGTGATGCTTTCCCCCCTTGATGCTCAGTGTAGTGGGTATAGAATAACGACTGATGTTAGTGATGCTTCCCCCCTTGATGCTCAGGGTAGTGGGTATAGAATAACGACTGATGTTAGTGATGCTTCCCCCCCTTGATGCTCAGGGTAGTGGGTATAGAATAACGACTGATGTTAGTGATGCTTTCCCCCCTTGATGCTCAGGGTAGTGGGTATATAATAACGACTGATGTCAGTGATGCTTTCCCTCCTTGATGCTCAGTGTAGTGGGTATAGAATAACGACTGATGTCAGTGATGCTTTCCCTCCTTGGTGCTCAGTGTAGTGGGTATAGAATAACGATGATGTTAGTGATGCTTTCCCTCCTTGATGCTCAGTGTAGTGGGTATAGAATAACGACTGATGTTAGTGATTCTTTCACTCCTTGGTGCTCAGGGTAGTGGGTATAGAATAACGACTGATGTTAGGGATGCTTTCCCTCTTTGATGCTCAGGGTAGTGGGTATATAATAACGACTGATGTTAGTGATGCTTTCACTCCTTGGTGCTCACGGTAGTGGGTATAGAATAACGACTGATGTTAGTGATGCTTTCCCTCTTTGATGCTCAGGGTAGTGGGTATATAATAACGACTGATGTTAGTGATGCTTTCACTCCTTGGTGCTCAGTGTAGTGGGTATAGAATAACGACTGATGTTAGTGATGCTTTCCCCCCTTGATGCTCAGGGTAGTGGGTATATAATAACGACTGATGTTAGTGATGCTTTCACTCCTTGGTGCTCACGGTAGTGGGTATAGAATAACGACTGATGTTAGTGATGCTTTCCCTCTTTGATGCTCAGGGTAATGGGTATATAATAACGACTGATGTTAGTGATGCTTTCACTCCTTGGTGCTCAGTGTAGTGGGTATAGAATAACGACTGATGTTAGTGATGCTTTCCCTACTTGATACTCAGTGTAGTGGGTATAGAATAACGACTGATGTTAGTGATGCTTTCCCCCCCTTGATGCTCAGGGTAGTGGGTATATAATAACGACTGATGTTAGTGATGCTTCCCCCCCTTGTTGCTCAGGGTAGTGGGTATAGAATAACGACTGATGTTAGTGATGCTTCCCCCCCTTGTTGCTCAGTGTAGTGGGTATAGAATAACGACTGATGTTAGTGATGCTTCCCCCCCTTGTTGCTCAGGGTAGTGGGTATATAATAACGACTGATGTTAGTGATACTTTCCCCCCTTGATGCTCAGTGTAGTGGGTATAGAATAACGACTGATGTTAGTGATGCTTTCCCCCCCTTGATGCTCAGGGTAGTGGGTATATAATAACGACTGATGTTAGTGATGCTTCCCCCCCTTGATGCTCAGGGTAGTGGGTATAGAATAACGACTGATGTTAGTGATACTTTCCCCCCTTGATGCTCAGTGTAGTGGGTATAGAATAACGACTGATGTTAGTGATGCTTTCCCCCCCTTGATGCTCAGGGTAGTGGGTATATAATAACGACTGATGTTAGTGATGCTTCCCCCCCTTGATGCTCAGGGTAGTGGGTATATAATAACGACTGATGTTAGTGATGCTTCCCCCCCTTGATGCTCAGTGTAGTGGGTATAGAATAACGACTGATGTTAGTGATGCTTTACCTCCTTGATGCTCAGTGTAGTGGGTATAGAATAACGACTGATGTTAGTGATACTTTCCCCCCTTGATGCTCAGTGTAGTGGGTATAGAATAACGACTGATGTTAGTGATGCTTTCCCCCTTGATGCTCAGTGTAGTGGGTATAGAATAACGACTGATGTTAGTGATGCTTCCCCCCTTGATGCTCAGTGTAGTGGGTATAGAATAACGACTGATGTTAGTGATACTTTCCCCCCTTGATGCTCAGGGTAGTGGGTATAGAATAACGACTGATGTTAGTGATGCTTCCCCCCCTTGATGCTCAGGGTAGTGGGTATAGAATAACGACTGATGTTAGTGATGCTTCCCCCCCTTGATGCTCAGGGTAGTGGGTATATAATAACGACTGATGTTAGTGATGCTTCCCCCCCTTGATGCTCAGGGTAGTGGGTATATAATAACGACTGATGTTAGTGATGCTTTCCCTCCTTGATGCTCAGTGTAGTGGGTATAGAATAACCACTGATGTTAGGGATGCTTTCCATCCTTGATACTCAGTGTAGTGGGTATAGAATAACGACTGATGTTAGTGATGCTTTCCCCCCTTGATGCTCAGGGTAGTGGGTATAGAATAACGACTGATGTTAGTGATGCTTTCCCCCCTTGATGCTCAGTGTAGTGGGTATAGAATAACGACTGATGTTAGTGATGCTTTCCTTCCTTGTTGCTCAGGGTAGTGGGTATATAATAACGACTGATGTTAGTGATGCTTTCCCTCCTTGGTGCTCAGTGTAGTGGGTATAGAATAACGACTGATGTTAGTGATGCTTTCCTTCCTTGTTGCTCAGGGTAGTGGGTATATAATAACGACTGATGTTAGTGATGCTTTCCCTCCTTGGTGCTCAGTGTAGTGGGTATAGAATAACGACTGATGTTAGTGATGCTTTCCTTCCTTGTTGCTCAGGGTAGTGGGTATAGAATAACGACTGATGTTAGTGATGCTTTCCCTCCTTGGTGCTCAGGGTAGTGGGTATAGAATAACGACTGATGTTAGTGATGCTTTCACTCCTTGATACTCAGGGTAGTGGGTATAGAATAACGACTGATGTTAGTGATGCTTTCACTCCTTGATACTCAGTGTAGTGGGTATAGAATAACGACTGATGTTAGTGATGCTTTCCCCCCTTGATGCTCAGTGTAGTGGGTATAGAATAACGACTGATGTTAGTGATGCTTTCCCCCCCTTGATACTCAGGGTAGTGGGTATAGAATAACGACTGATGTTAGTGATGCTTTCCCTACTTGGTGCTCAGGGTAGTGGGTATATATAACGACTGATGTTAGTGATGCTTTCACTCCTTGATACTCAGTGTAGTGGGTATAGAATAACGACTGATGTTAGTGATGCTTTCCCCCCTTGATACTCAGTGTAGTGTGTATAGAATAACGACTGATGTTAGTGATGCTTTCCCTCCTTGGTGCTCAGGGTAGTGGGTATAGAATAACGACTGATGTTAGTGATGCTTTCACTCCTTGATACTCAGGGTAGTGGGTATAGAATAACGACTGATGTTAGTGATGCTTTCACTCCTTGATACTCAGTGTAGTGGGTATAGAATAACGACTGATGTTAGTGATGCTTTCCCCCCTTGATACTCAGGGTAGTGGGTATAGAATAACGACTGATGTTAGTGATGCTTTCACTCCTTGATGCTCAGGGTAGTGGGTATAGAATAACGACTGATGTTAGTGATGCTTACACTCCTTGATACTCAGGGTAGTGGGTATAGAATAACGACTGATGTTAGTGATGCTTTCACTCCTTGATACTCAGTGTAGTGGGTATAGAATAACGACTGATGTTAGTGATGCTTTCCCCCCTTGATGCTCAGTGTAGTGGGTATAGAATAACGACTGATGTTAGTGATGCTTTCCCCCCTTGATGCTCAGTGTAGTGGGTATAGAATAACGACTGATGTTAGTGATGCTTTCCCCCCTTGATGCTCAGTGTAGTGGGTATAGAATAACGACTGATGTTAGTGATGCTTTCCCCCCTTGATGCTCAGTGTAGTGGGTATAGAATAACGACTGATGTTAGTGATGCTTTCCTTCCTTGTTGCTCAGTGTAGTGGGTATAGAATAACGACTGATGTTAGTGATGCTTTCCCTCCTTGATACTCAGGGAAGTGTGTATATAATAACGACTGATGTTAGTGATGCTTTCCCCCCTTGATGCTCAGTGTAGTGTGTATATAATAACGACTGATGTTAGTGATGCTTTCCCTCCTTGGTGCTCACGGTAGTGGGTATAGAATAACGACTGATGTTAGTGATGCTTTCCCCCCTTGATGCTCAGTGTAGTGGGTATAGAATAACGACTGATGTTAGTGATGCTTTCCCCCCTTGATGCTCAGTGTAGTGGGTATAGAATAACGACTGATGTTAGTGATACTTTCCCCCCTTGGTGCTCAGGGTAGTGGGTATAGAATAACGACTGATGTTAGTGATGCTTTCCCCCCTTGATGCTCAGTGTAGTGGGTATAGAATAACGACTGATGTTAGTGATGCTTTCCCTCCTTGATGCTCAGTGTAGTGGGTATAGAATAACGACTGATGTTAGTGATGCTTTCCCCCCTTGATGCTCAGTGTAGTGGGTATAGAATAACGACTGATGTTAGTGATGCTTTCCCCCCTTGATACTCAGTGTAGTGGGTATAGAATAACGACTGATGTTAGTGATACTTTCCCCCCTTGATGCTCAGTGTAGTGGGTATATAATAACGACTGATGTTAGTGATGCTTTCCTTCCTTGTTGCTCAGTGTAGTGGGTATAGAATAACGACTGATGTTAGTGATGCTTTCCCTCCTTGATACTCAGGGAAGTGTGTATATAATAACGACTGATGTTAGTGATGCTTTCCCCCCTTGATGCTCAGTGTAGTGTGTATATAATAACGACTGATGTTAGTGATGCTTTCCCTCCTTGGTGCTCACGGTAGTGGGTATAGAATAACGACTGATGTTAGTGATGCTTTCCCCCCTTGATGCTCAGTGTAGTGGGTATAGAATAACGACTGATGTTAGTGATGCTTTCCCTCCTTGATACTCAGGGAAGTGTGTATATAATAACGACTGATGTTAGTGATGCTTCCCCCCCTTGATGCTCAGTGTAGTGGGTATAGAATAACGACTGATGTTAGTGATGCTTTCCCCCCTTGATGCTCAGTGTAGTGGGTATATAATAACGACTGATGTTAGTGATGCTTTCCCTCCTTGATGCTCAGTGTAGTGGGTATAGAATAACGACTGATGTTAGTGATGCTTTCCCCCCTTGATGCTCAGTGTAGTGGGTATAGAATAACGACTGATGTTAGTGATGCTTTCCCCCCTTGATGCTCAGTGTAGTGGGTATAGAATAACGACTGATGTTAGTGATACTTTCCCCCCTTGATGCTCAGGGAAGTGTGTATATAATAACGACTGATGTTAGTGATGCTTCCCCCCCTTGATGCTCAGTGTAGTGGGTATAGAATAACGACTGATGTTAGTGATGCTTTCCCCCCTTGATGCTCAGTGTAGTGGGTATAGAATAACGACTGATGTTAGTGATACTTTCCCCCCTTGATGCTCAGTGTAGTGGGTATATAATAACGACTGATGTTAGTGATACTTTCCCCCCTTGATGCTCAGTGTAGTGTGTATATAATAACGACTGATGTTAGTGATGCTTTCCCCCCTTGATGCTCAGTGTAGTGGGTATAGAATAACGACTGATGTTAGTGATGCTTTCCTTCCTTGTTGCTCAGTGTAGTGGGTATAGAATAACGACTGATGTCAGTGATGCTTTCCCTCCTTGATGCTCAGTGTAGTGGGTATAGAATAACGACTGATGTTAGTGATGCTTTCCTTCCTTGTTGCTCAGTGTAGTGGGTATAGAATAACGACTGATGTCAGTGATGCTTTCCCTCCTTGATGCTCAGTGTAGTGGGTATAGAATAACGACTGATGTTAGTGATGCTTTCCCCCCTTGATGCCCAGTGTAGTGGGTATAGAATAACGACTGATGTCAGTGATGCTTTCCCCCCTTGATGCTCAGTGTAGTGGGTATAGAATAACGACTGATGTTAGTGATGCTTTCCCCCCTTGATGCCCAGTGTAGTGGGTATAGAATAACGACTGATGTTAGTGATGCTTTCCCCCCTTGATGCTCAGTGTAGTGGGTATAGAATAACGACTGATGTCAGTGATGCTTTCCCTCCTTGATGCTCAGTGTAGTGGGTATAGAATAACGACTGATGTTAGTGATGCTTTCCTTCCTTGTTGCTCAGTGTAGTGGGTATAGAATAACGACTGATGTTAGTGATGCTTTCCTTCCTTGTTGCTCAGGGTAGTGTGTATATAATAACGACTGATGTTAGTGATACTTTCCCCCCTTGATGCTCAGTGTAGTGTGTATAGAATAACGACTGATGTTAGTGATGCTTTCCCCCCTTGATGCTCAGTGTAGTGGGTATAGAATAACGACTGATGTTAGTGATACTTTCCCCCCTTGATGCTCAGGGTAGTGGGTATATAATAACGATGATGTTAGTGATGCTTCCCCCCCTTGATGCTCAGTGTAGTGGGTATAGAATAACGACTGATGTTAGTGATGCTTTCCCCCCTTGATGCTCAGTGTAGTGGGTATAGAATAACGACTGATGTTAGTGATGCTTTCCCTCCTTGGTGCTCAGTGTAGTGGGTATAGAATAACGACTGATGTTAGTGATGCTTTCCCCCCTTGATGCTCAGTGTAGTGGGTATAGAATAACGACTGATGTTAGTGATGCTTTCCCCCCCTTGATGCTCAGTGTAGTGGGTATAGAATAACGACTGATGTCAGTGATACTTTCCCCCCTTGATGCTCAGGGTAGTGGGTATATAATAACGACTGATGTTAGTGATGCTTCCCCCCCTTGATGCTCAGTGTAGTGGGTATAGAATAACGACTGATGTTAGTGATGCTTCCCCCCCTTGATGCTCAGTGTAGTGGGTATAGAATAACGACTGATGTTAGTGATACTTTCCCCCCTTGATGTTCAGGGTAGTGGGTATAGAATAACGACTGATGTTAGTGATGCTTTCCCTACTTGATGCTCAGGGTAGTGGGTATATAATAACGACTGATGTTAGTGATGCTTCCCCCCCTTGATGCTCAGTGTAGTGGGTATAGAATAACGACTGATGGTAGTGATGCTTTCCCCCCTTGATGCTCAGTGTAGTGGGTATATAATAACGACTGATGTTAGTGATGCTTTCCCCCCTTGATGCTCAGTGTAGTGGGTATAGAATAACGACTGATGTTAGTGATGCTTTACCTCCTTGATGCTCAGTGTAGTGGGTATAGAATAACGACTGATGTTAGTGATGCTTTCCCCCCTTGATACTCAGTGTAGTGGGTATAGAATAACGACTGATGTTAGTGATGCTTTCCCCCCTTGATACTCAGTGTAGTGGGTATAGAATAACGACTGATGTTAGTGATGCTTTCCCCCCTTGATGCTCAGTGTAGTGGGTATAGAATAACGACTGATGTTAGTGATGCTTTCCCCCCTTGATACTCAGTGTAGTGGGTATAGAATAACGACTGATGTTAGTGATGCTTTCCCTCCTTGATGCTCAGTGTAGTGGGTATAGAATAACGACTGATGTTAGTGATGCTTTCCCCCCTTGATGCCCAGTGTAGTGTGTATATAATAACGACTGATGTTAGTGATGCTTTACCTCCTTGATGCTCAGTGTAGTGTGTATAGAATAACGACTGATGTTAGTGATGCTTTCCCTCCTTGATGCTCAGTGTAGTGGGTATAGAATAACGACTGATGTTAGTGATACTTTCCCTCCTTGATACTCAGGGTAGTGGGTATAGAATAACGACTGATGTTAGTGATGCTTCCCCCCCTTGATGCTCAGGGTAGTGGGTATAGAATAACGACTGATGTTAGTGATGCTTTCCCTCCTTGATGCTCAGTGTAGTGGGTATAGAATAACGACTGATGTTAGTGATGCTTTCCCTACTTGATGCTCAGTGTAGTGGGTATAGAATAACGACTGATGTTAGTGACGCTTTACCTTCTTGATGCTCAGGGTAGTGTGTATAGAATAACGACTGATGTTAGTGATGCTTTCCCTCCTTGATGCTCAGTGTAGTGGGTATAGAATAACGACTGATGTTAGTGATGCTTTCCCCCCTTGATACTCAGTGTAGTGTGTATAGAATAACGACTGATGTTAGTGATGCTTTCCTTCCTTGTTGCTCAGTGTAGTGGGTATAGAATAACGACTGATGTTAGTGATGCTTTCCCTCCTTGATGCTCAGTGTAGTGGGTATAGAATAACGACTGATGTTAGTGATGCTTTCCCCCCTTGATACTCAGTGTAGTGTGTATAGAATAACGACTGATGTTAGTGATGCTTTCCTTCCTTGTTGCTCAGGGTAGTGGGTATAGAATAACGACTGATGTCAGTGATGCTTTCCCTCCTTGGTGCTCAGTGTAGTGGGTATAGAATAACGACTGATGTTAGTGATGCTTTCACTCCTTGATGCTCAGGGTAGTGGGTATAGAATAACGACTGATGTTAGTGATGCTTTCCCCCCTTGATACTCAGGGTAGTGGGTATAGAATAACGACTGATGTTAGTGATGCTTTCACTCCTTGATGCTCAGGGTAGTGGGTATATAATAACGACTGATGTGTCGGTGTCAGGATAGATACTACTGGAAGTACAGATAGGTAACCCAGGAAACTCCGAGCAATTACTGCATTCATTATTGTTGACACCGGCGTAAAACACCATTCAAAAACAATATGTCAGAACTCCCGGCGATAAGGGCTAAAATTCAAAAGCGGATTTTTGTTTATTTCCAAGACATTTTGCTATTTCGTGATGGTTTGAGTTTTTAGAATATTTAATTATTTTGAAAATAGCTTTTGTGCAAGTTTTCAGTTAACTAACTGCTTTTTGAACGAAGAATTCATTTTTCTTAATCATATTGCAATTACAACATGCGTGTTTCTTAGAAACTGAGAATTTGCTTTGTTTCAAACCCCGGTAATAGGACTAAAAACAATGCCAGCCTTTTTGTATGTCTCTGTTCATTGATTACTCCGGAGTGGTACCCCGTTTTCAACAATATTTCAGTTCACATCTCGACGACCAATTTACATTATCACGTGTTTCTGAACTCTCTGGCACCATGATGCTATAAATCATTCTTCCCAGGCACCTGGCTACCAGTCCATCCTATATAGACGTTTAGTTAAGTGGTTGAAGACAAAGATTCAAGATTCAAGATTTTATTCACAAAAGAAAGTTCATGTTGTACATGCAATCTTACAAATACACAAATATATACATACATATATATGTATGTACATATACATTTTTTTTGTCATTTACATCTGCTTCCTTGTCAATGGTAGATATTAACCCTTTCCCTCATATAGACGCTTTCTGACGCCTCTGCAGCAGACGGCTTTTAGAAAACATAGTTACAAAAGAAGAAATTGTTTTCCACTTTTAGTCAAAGGTTATCCATTCAATTATAGAGATGTTCTACTTTTTAACAAAATATGTTCAAAGTCGTCTGCTGTATAATTGTCGTATGAGGGAAAGGGTTAAACGAAATGACGACATAACAATAAGGAAAAGAAAAGGAGAAAGCGACGAAAGAGATAGCTAATTCATTTTCTTTTTCTGGAAAATGCATGACATGGAGATGTTTCTGGTATTTGTTTCTATTTGATAAGCTGTATTTCTATTTTTATTATTCTTGAACAACGAAATGAGAGTGAGAGAAATAATCAGAGAGAAAGAGAGAGGGCTTCCACGTATTGTATGTGCATGAAGAGTCACACACGTAGACTTGAGCGATTAGTTGATCGCAGTTTTCAACAGTTGCCAATTATATCACGACGTCCAGTTCACCTAACCACGTTTCTTGACTCTCTCGCACTATTTCTCTTCACAACAGTATTTCCAGGTAACTAAAGACTATTCAGCCCGTAAATAAGTGAACGACGAATGATGCCAGTTACAATGAGTCTTGTCAATCATCAACATACATGAATGACCGAGCCGAGATTCGAACTAACAGCCCCTAGATCGATAAGCATTGTCCTAACGGAGGTTTCGCGGCCCGATGTCTCATTTCATAAACCATCAGCAATTCAATTTTGTACACAAACTCTTTGTGTCGATGTAGGGTTCACGTATGAAGAGACAAGTGCGCGGTACAACTCGATTGAATGATTTCAGTTTAACGCAGTTTTTAACAGTTTTCTTTTTATCTTGACGGCAATTTCACCTAACCGTGATTCTTTGCTCTTTCAGCTATATATGTATAATATATATGTATGCTAGCTTGCAGAGTTGTCCTTTATGTATTATGTTCATACTCAGCAATAAACTATACTTTTTAGTCTTATTGATTCCCTAAATGGAATCATATAAAGGTTAATTGGTATACAACTACTGGGCTACAGTTTAAGTTATTTTGTCACAAGATGCGACTAAGACTATATTTTAATTGTAGACGGACATTGAAGGCTCGGGTGTGAGTGTGGTGGATGCACAGGCTCAGACTAGTCGTCACTGTACGCTTGACGCACAAAGGCCGCAACTCGGTAGACGTGACTAGTTTAGATTATTCTTTTCAATGCATGATTATCACTATTTCTATTGTTCTTGATATTTCAGAGTTAAGCTGTACACCATGTTTGCTATGTCAACTGTCCGAAGATAACATGTACCCATTAACATACGTTGAGATTGTGTAAGTCGTCTTCTCAGAAAGATGTATCATATTATAAGTGGACGAACACTATTGATACAAAGTTAAAACATGAGGAGGAGGATTGGCTCGTGTTGAACTCTTTCTTCTTTTACTTCAATTAGTTTCAGAGCAAAATAATGCGTCTGCGTCTAAAGTCTTATAGTGTATACAGGGGGTACTATTTTCAATAAGATATATCGCTAGCCTATTAACACTGCACATACAGATAGAAGGGTCGTCCAAGTTCGTCAAGCTATACGTTGGAGAGGACTTAGTGGGTCTTAAGATCTTAAGACATCTGAAATATTTCAACACTGCTAGTACAGTGATTATTACATCGGGAATGTTGACGTCATGAACTTTGGATAACTACGCAGTTAGTATTCTCTGTGATAAATAAAATACCAAAACACGCGAGCAAATTTCACTAGACCGAAAACTGATTAATTTTCTTAAATACGCCAATCTGTATGAAAGAGTCTTGTATACGGGCCGCGTGTAACGATTTGGGGCTCTAGAGTTGACTCGCCTTAACGGGACGTATTATGGCACATTTGTTAAACCCAGGCACCTGGCTACCATTCTATATATACGTTTAGTTAAGTGGTTGAAGACAAAGATTCAAGAATCAAGATTTTATTCACAAAAGAAAGTTCATGTTGTACATGCAATCTTACAAATACACAAATATATACATGTATGTACATATACATTTTTTTGTCATTTACATCTGCTTCCTTGTCAATGGTAGATATTAACCCTTTCCCTCATATCGACGCTTTCTGACGCCTCTGCAGCAGACGGCTTTTAGAAAACATAATTACAAAAGAAGAAATTGCTCAAAACGAGCAATTTCTTCTTTTGCCACAATGTTTTCCATTTTAGTCAAAGGTTATCCATTCAATTATAGAGATTTTCTACTTTTTAAAAAAATATGTTCAAAGTCGTCTGCTGTATAATTGTCGTATGAGGGAAAGGGTTAAACAAAATGACGACATAACAATAAGGAAAAGAAAAGGAGAAAGCGACGAAAGAGATAGCTAATTCATTTTCTTTTTCTGGAAAATGCATGACATGGAGATGTTTCTGGTATTTGTTTCTATTTGATAAGCTGTATTTCTATTTTTATTATTCTTGAACAACGAAATGAGAGTGAGAGAAATAATCAGAGAGAAAGAGAGAGGGCTTCCACGTATTGTATGTGCATGAAGAGTCACACACGTAGACTTGAGCGATTAGTTGATCGCAGTTTTCAACAGTTGCCAATTATATCACGACGTCCAGTTCACCTAACCACGTTTCTTGACTCGCTCGCACTATTTCTCTTCACAACAGTATTTCCAGGTAACTAAAGCAGAGTTGTCCTTTATGTATTATGTACATACCCAGCAATAAACTATACTTTTTAGTCTTATTGATCCCCTAAATGGAATCATATAAAGGTTAATTGGTATACAACTACTGGGCTACAGTTTAAGTTATTTTGTCACAAGATGCGACTAAGACTATATTTTAATTGTAGACGGACATTGAAGGCTCGGGTGTGAGTGTGGTGGATGCACAGGCTCAGCCTAGTCGTCACTGTACGCTTGACGCATAAAGGCCGCAACTCGGTAGACGTGACTAGTTTAGATTATTCTTTTCAATGCATGATTATCACTTATTCTATTGTTCTTGATATTTCATATTTAAGCTGTACACCATGTTTGCTATTTCAACTGTCCGAAGATAACATGTACCCATTAATATACGTTGAGATTGTGTAAGTCGTCTTCTCAGAAATATGTAACATATTATAAGTGGACGAACACTATTGATACAAAGTTAAAACACGAGGAGGAGGATTGGCTCGTGTTGATCTCTTTCTTCTTTTACTTCAATTAGTTTTAGAGCAAAATAATGCGTCTAACAGAGGGTACTATTTTCAATAAGATATATCGCTAGCCTATTAACACTACACCTACAGATAGAAGGGTCGTCCAAGTTCGTCAAGCTATACGCTGCAGAGGACTTAGTGGGTCTTAAGATCTTAAGACATCTGAACTATTTCAACACTGCTAGTACAGTGATTATTACAGCGGGAATGTTGACGTCATGAACTTTGGATAACTACGCAGTTAGTATTCTCTGTGATAAATAAAATACCAAAACACGCGAGCAAATCTCACTAGACCGAAAACTTATTACTTTTCTTAAATACGCCAATCTGTATGAAAGAGTCTTGTATACGGGCCGCGTGTAACGATTTGGGGCTCTAGAGTTGACTCGCCTTAACGGGACGTATTATGGCACATTTGTTAAACATGTAGGGACCATATTATGGCACATTTGTTAAACATGTAGGGACCATATTACGGTACATTCGTCAAACATGTAGGGACCATATTACGACAGATTCGTTAAACATGTACGGTCCATATTACGGCACATTCGTTAAACATGTAGGGACCATATTGCGGCATATTCGTTTAACCTGTAGGGACCATATTACAGCCCATTCGTTAAACATGTAGGGACAAACTTATGTCGCATTCGTTAATTCATGTAGGGATCATATTACGTCACATTCGTTAAACATGTAGGGACCATATTACAGCCCATTCGTTAAACATATAGGGTCCATATTACGGCACATTCGTTTACTATGTAGGGACAATATTACGGCACATTCGTTTACTATGTAGGGACAATATTACGGCACATTCGTTAAATATGTAGGGACCATTTTACGGTACATTCGTTAAACATGTAGGGACCATATTAGTCACATTCGTTAAACATGTAGAAGACCATTTTACGGTACATTTGTTAAACATGTAGGGACAATATTACGTCACATTTGTTCAACATGTAGAGGACCATATTACGTCACATTCGTTAAACATGTAGGGACCATATTACAGCACATTCGTTATCTATGTAGGGACCATATAAAGGCACATTCGTTAAACTTGTAGGGATCATATTACGGCACATTCGTTAAACATGTAGGGACTATATTGATGCATATTCGTTAGAAATGTAGGGACTATATTACAGTTCATTCGATAAACATGTAGGGACCAACTTACGACGCATTCGTTAATCATGTAGGGACCATATTACGTCACATTCGTGAAATATGTAGGGATCGTATTACGTCGCATTCGTTAACTATGTAGGGATTATATTACGGCAAATTCGTTAAACATATATGGACCATATTACGGCACTTTCGTTAAACATATATGGACCATATTACGGCACATTCGTTAAACATGTAGGGACCATATTACGGCGCATTCGTTACACATGAAGGGACCATATATCGTCACATTCGTTAAACATGTAGGGACTATATTACGGCATATTCGTTAAACATGTAGGGACCATATTACGTCAGATTTGTTCAACATGTATGGACCATATTACGTCACATTCGTTAAACATGTAGGGACCATATTACAGCCCATTCGTTAAACATATAGGGTCCATATTACGGCACATTCGTTTACTATGTGGGGACAATATTACGGCACATTCGTTTACTATGTAGGGACAATATTACGGCACATTCGTTAAATATGTAGGGACCATTTTACGGTACATTCGTTAAACATGTAGGGACCCTATTACGTCACATTCGTTAAACATGTAGAAGACCATTTTACGGTACATTTGTTAAACATGTAGGGACAATATTACGTCACATTTGTTCAACATGTAGAGGACCATATTACGTCACATTCGTTAAACATGTAGGGACCATATTACAGCACATTCGTTATCTATGTAGAGACCATATTACGGCACATTCGTTAAACATGTAGGGATAATATTACGGCACATTCGTTAAACATGTAGGGACTATATTGATGCATATTCGTTAGAAATGTAGGGACTATATTACAGTTCATTCGATAAACATGTAGGGACCAACTTACGACGCATTCGTTAATCATGTAGGGACCATATTACGTCACATTCGTGAAATATGTAGGGATCGTATTACGTCGCATTCGTTAAATATGTAGGGATTATATTACGGCAAATTCGTTAAACATATATGGACCATATTACGGCACTTTCGTTAAACATATATGGACCATATTACGGCACATTCGTTAAACATGTAGGGACCATATTACGGCACATTCGTTACACATGAAGGGACCATATATCGTCACATTCGTTAAACATGTAGGGACTATATTACGGCATATTCGTTAAACATGTAGGGACCATATTACGTCAGATTTGTTCAACATGTATGGACCATATTACGTCACATCCGTTAAACATGTAGGGACTATATTACGTTACACTCGTTAAACATGTATAAACCATATATCGTCGCATTCGTTAAACATGTAGGGACTATATTACGTCACACTCGTTAGATATGTAGGGACCATATTACGGCACATTTGTTAAACATGTAGGGACCATTTTACGGTACATTCGTTAAACATGTAGGGACCATATTACGTCACATTCGTTAAACATGTAGGGATCATATTACGGCACATTCGTTAAACATGTAGGGACTATATTGATGCATATTCGTTAGAAATGTAGGGACTATATTACCTCATCTCATTCGATAAAAATGTAGGGACAACTTACGACGCATTCGTTAATCATGTAGGGACCATATTACGTCACATTCGTTAATTATGTAGGGATCATATTACGTCGCATTCGTTAAATATGTAGGGATTATATTACGGCAAATTCGTTAAACATATATGGACCATATTACGGCACTTTCGTTCAACATGTATGGACCATATTACGTCAAATTCGTTAAACATGTAAGGACCATATTACGGCAAATTCGTTAAACATGTAGAGACCATATTACGGCACATTCACGTTAAACATAACGGATTCATATATATCTATATACTAGTAACTTAAAGGCGGATATTAAAGACTCTGCTGAGACTTTGCGTAAGCACTGACTCACCTGAGTCTTAACCCCGTCCCAAATACAGATACTTTCTGACGCCTATTCAGCAGGCGACTTTTGAAAACATTGCGACACAAGGAAAGATTGATCATTAAATTTATTCAATAATTGATATTTCATTTATAGAGGATTTCCAAATCTTTTTCTAAATATTTTCTAAGTCGTCTGCTACAAATGTGTTGATTTATTTCAATTGTTCTCAGATGCAATGATACAGCATATCTCAATGTGCGGCTCATATGTTATATGGTAGTTTTATCACTTGGATCCGCGAACCTTTAATCTGTAAATGCAGTTTAGGTTATTTTAATAATGTTACGTATTCACATCTGATTGCAAACACATTCTCGTTCAACAGCATTTATACATAACAACATGTATGCCGTTCGCCTACTTTAAAAACATCACCATTGCCGATTTATTGATTGATTGATTTTTAGTTTAACTTCGATTTCCAAAATGAGTTCAGTTATATCACGGCAACAAATGCACATGACCATGTGTTTCACGAATTCTTCTGTGCCCGAAGTTCTCATAGTTTCGCAATGTCTGACTAAGAAAGTCATGGTGGAGTGCCCTTGGGCAAGGCACATTTTCTAGCCTAGTACTGGTTTGTTTACCCAGGGATCATGAATAATTAAATTTAAATGCGCGCTAAATGACCTTAGCTGTCGATGCGCCATAAAACAATATACATTCATTCATTCTGACTAAGAAAATCAAATGCCATGCCACTATATGAGCCGTCCCGCGAGCAAACCAACAGTGTTGACTCTGCGTAAAGTATCGTCCCGGATCAGCTTAAGCAGGCCGCGCAGGCTTACCCGGATATACACTTTTCGCCTCCTGTGGATCTTTTTTTGTTTCAGGAATGATTACTCTATCCCCTTGAGACGGAATTTGTCGGCCCGGATCAGCCTGCGCGGACTGCGCAGGCTGATCTGGGTCGATACATTACGCAGAGGTTTTCTCGCGCGGCGTCTCATATTATTGTGAAGATTAAGTGACCGCGGACAAGTGCATATATCAAAAGGTCCGCTGCACTGGGGAAAAATGGTAGACACGGTACCTTCGTGAATGTTCGTTGGTTGGTGTACAATGCAAGACCTTAACGAACGTATTGTTTCTATATATCTTCTAATACATTGGATCAAATGATGTATGCGTTTGTAAGCGGTCAATTCATTTTCACAATACAGGCACACTTTATAGATAATATTCGCATTTGTTTGCGTTAACAAAACATTAAAATATATAGTGTGAAATTTCAAAACAAAATGGGAAGAGGAACACGAATACTTCTAAATGCAACGATTTTAAAACTTTTAAAACATATTGTCTGTGTTGTATATTCAAAATAATAACCACATAATTTTAGAAATAACTTTGAATACGTCATTCGGTCAAAAGCACTCTAAACATAGGTAAATACGATACTTTTATGACTGTTTTTGCCTCGGTTTACATAGGGAAATTGGTTGTTTGAACACTCACACATGTACATATTCCCCCACATTTCCCCAGAAACAGGTACACTAAATTAGGCATGTGGACATCAATCAAAAGAGGACAGTCAGTCCCGTGAGCATCGATGCATGCATAATACCTCCTGGGCATACTGGAAATCATACCATGGATTCCTCCCTTGGTAATATTCGCCATTCTTCTTGCAGTTCCTCTTGCAAAGTGTTGTAATGCTGGGGTCTTTTGCGAGCCCTGCCATCCAAATCATACAAAATATGTTCGATAGGTGACATGTTTGGATATTTGGATGGCCAGGGCAGTGAGGTGCTACATTGCTGCCTCAGAAAAACAACAGCAACCACGAGCTCTGTGCGTACGTGCATCGTCAACCTGAACTCAAAGGTTCAGACCGACGCGCTGGCTAAATGAGATAACCACTAAGTGTAACATTTGGTACACATAACGTTGATAGGTCACGTGGCCTTGCATGACTGTTGTTAGTTCGCCATGTGGTCGTACATAATGCGTGTCGAGACCATGATACTGTCACCACCAAACACGTCGTATTGATGTACTACTGCCGGATGGTACCTATCTTGAGGCCGTCTTTAAACACGCTTTCTTCCATCTGTAAAGTTCAAACAGAACCTCGATAAATCGGAAGACATTGTGCCAATGTACAAACCATTGTTCCCGCTGCTTTCTAGGGGTGCGTGTGTGCTCTAGGAAGACGCATTCCTGTGAATGGACACATTGATTTCAGTCCCGTCCCTCTCAGTCTGTTGTGAATGATTGACTTCGAAAGACTGATTACTAGTGCAGCCCTAAAGTTAAGCCTCATTTCAGGTACAGTACTGAATCTATTTCTCAATACGATGATGCACAAATACCGACCCGGCTAGGGAGTGGTCCTTTTATGGCCCTATTCCACTACGACCACGAATCCCACGAATCACCAAAAGTGGCTAAATTTTAGGATTCGGGAGGATTCGTGATATTTTGCAAATTTTCTGGTCTAATTCGTGACGATTCATTTACGATACATATATTTGGTTCGGCTGGAGTCCCGCGAGAATTGACTACGATGTATAAGAATCTATTACGAATACTGCCCGGACGTTAGGAATCAGTTACGACTACGCTAAGAACACACCGAATGCATGTACGAATCAGGTACGAATACATATTCTGTGGGATTACCTACGAATCGATTACGTTTCAGTTACGATGCCCAAGAACGCACTACGAAGTTGTTACGAATAAGCTACGATTTTTTTAATCGTGGAGTTCGGGGCCAAAACTTTGAACAGTTCAAAACTTTTGTCACGAATTCCCGATCGCTCAAGAATTGCAAGAACCGACTACGAATATATACGAATGAGTTAAGAACTTCGCGAAATGATTACGATCCATCTACGAATCCTAAAATTTAGCTATTTTTGGTGATTCGTGGGATTCGTGGTCGTAGTGGAATAGGGCTTAGGCCTCAGTAATCTTAACCCAACCCGTTTGGCCTTATCGTGCCACCAGTCTTGATTTTACAATTTTTGATTTAACAACTTGTCTTGCAATTGAATTTGTGATTGGCCTGAGCCTTTTGCGCGCATTTTTTATTCTGTCATGTATACTTTCTGTCATGTATATTTTCTGTCATGTATACTTTCTGTCATGTATACTTTCTGTCATGTATACTTTCTATACTTTCTGTCATGTATACTTTCTGTCATGTATACTTTCTGTCATATACTTTCTGTCATGTATACTTTCTGTCATGTATTCTGTCTGTCATGTATACTTTTTGTCATATGCTTTCTGTCATGTATACTTTCTGTCATGTATACTTTCGGAGGGATTTCCCTTCGTTTTACCTGATAAATAAACGATTCGGTTGAGGTATTTATTGGTAAGTTTTAATAATAACCAGGATCATTAACGTGTGAGATTTGAATGACTTTGCTTCACGAGTTCAATTATTACGGCCGGTATAACACAGATGATCAGTTTCATATTTCCAAACAAGTCTCGGTGTTCCTTTAAACATTGTAACCAGTATATATCCTGTCTTCCTATTATTCGAATACAGCTGACCGAATAATGTATTCATAGTTCGTGGTTGATTAATTTTCACAATAACAAAGCGAACTGGCTGACATTTTGTTTTGATTGCATAGTTGCATCCCAAAACGACGACATCAGTGCTGGAGGACGACTTCCGGACCCGTAATTTACACTCACCCTTTGGGTGTATAAAAGACGTCCTCAAAGATATCGCTACTTTCGAATTTACATTCCTTCGGTGGCATATAACACTTGCTTTCGGGATATTCGGATTTTTTCAAAAATAGAAATAATGATAACTAGTAAGTTTTGGGTACATTTTTAGGTAAATAGTTTATTTTAATGTTTATAAATGTGAAAAGTAAACTCTCGGCATAGGTTTGAACTTTTCGGTTGAACCCACTTCTTCTTCTGGTTTGACAACACTGGTTGCGGAGCTAGGCGTGCATTTAGAGGTTAATTTGAATATCAGCTTTACGTCCAAGATTGCTTGAAAAGGAGCTGTAAACATGGTATATCTGACTGCATCCACTGATTGCCTATTGCTTTGAGAGTCTAAGCGGCTCTTCAATTTTACACTAACCCCCTTGCTTTTTTCGTTGGGTGATTTATGGATTAAAGGGTAACATTTCTCTTTTTGTCCTACTTTTTTCACCCTGTTTCAGACCACTTTTGTGGACAATTCTTCCCATAATATTGACTGAGAATGTGAATTCCAGTCAATTTTCTTATAATTCTGGCACTCCTTGATACAGGAACATCCTTTTAATAATACCAAAATGGATATCATGAGAAATATTGAGAGAATAAAAGTTGGGGTGTCCACAGGAAACAGAAAATCAGCTTTCAACTGCGTATTGCCACCTTCACAGACAGATCACGTTGTAACCAGGTCGGACAGCTGTTTGGTAAGTTATTTGCAGTATATAGTAATGTAATTGTATTGTTGATTACAAAACTATCTTTCTTCTCTCTCTATATATATATGTCTGTCTGTCTGTCTGTCTGTCTCTCTATGTCTGTCTGTCTGTCTGTCTGTCTGTCTGTCTGTCTGTCTATTGCCACCTTCACAGACAGATCACGTTGTAACCAGGTCGGACAGCTGTTTGGTAAGTTATTTGCAGTATATAGTAATGTAATTGTATTGTTGATTACAAAACTATTATATTATTACCCCCACCCCCCTCTCTCTCTCTCTCTCTCTCTCTCTCTCTCTCTCTCCTCTCTCTCTCTCTCTCTCTCTCTCTCTCTCTCTCTCTCTCTCTCTCCCTATCTTTCTTCTCTCTGTCTGTCTCTCTCTGTCTGTCTGTCTCTCTGTCTGTCTCTCTGTCTGTCTCTCTGTCTTTCTCTGTGTCTCTCTCTATCTCTGTCTGTCTGTCTGTCTGTTTTGTCTGTCTGTCTGTCTGCATGTCTGTCTGTCTGTCTGTCTGTCTGTCTGTCTGTCTGTCTGTCTGTCTGTCCGTCAACATTTTGGTTAAAGTTTTAGGTTAGGCAAAATGGTTAAAGTTTCTGGTTAAGCAAAATCAGCACAAGAAAGGGTTGCAAACTTGAAACTTTGCCTGAAGGTAACCAGTAACAAGTTCTATTGATTTCTATTGTTACTTTGACCTTGACCTTAGTTTGTCGATTTTCAAGGTCAAATTGCCGACAATCCGGCCTTACCGTCTTCAGCGGTTTCTTGTTAAACAATATCTCCATTCTGCATGAAAATTCACTGTTTACGTGGTCCTCTTTCAAAATTGTTCAAAGAATATAATTCTATGCAGAACTTTAGTTCCTATGGCATCGAAAGAGGGGACAATGCAAATCTTTAAAGATCTTCTTGCCCACGAGTACTGGCCCGATTTGAAAATAATTTAGCAAAAATGTTCCTTGGGTGACCCTCTACGAATTGGATCGATTGAAAAACATGGCTGCTAGGGGGCTCGGCTCGTTTTGCTTATATTTGGAACATATGTTTCTTGTGTGTCCCGCTTCAAAGATTGTTCAAATTGTGTCCCGCTTCAAAGATTGTTCAAATTATTTTGATCCATTCAAAAAGTTGCTCACCAGGGAGTGGGGCTTGTTTCCATATATGTATTGAGTAAGAACATGGAAAACTCACTTCTCAAAATTCTATTGAATCAGGTTAGCGGTATAGGACCATTATGGTACTCTTGTATCAATCATTTAACCCTTTCTCACATACAACAAATCTGCAGCAGACCATTCACGTTCAAAAACATATAGTTAATCTGGGTCCCAGTTAATCTATCGAATAGATAAAATAAATTGTTGCAAAAGCAGAAATTGCTTCCACTCGTAGATACATTTTGAGGCATCTGCAGCACATGACTTTTTGCAAACATCTGACAAAAGAGAAATTGCTCATGTTAGGTAATTATTCTCCTTTTGCCACAATTTTTGGCCGGATTGCTCAAGCAATTCGGTCTATATATTGGCGATGTCCGTCTGTCCGTCTGTCTGTCTGTCTGTCCGTCAACATTTTGGTTAAAGTTTCAGGTTAGGCAAAATGGTTAAAGTTTCTGGTTAAGCAAAATCTCAGACATGGAAAGAGCTACAAACTTGAAAATTGGTCTGTGTGTAGCCACTAACATGTTCTTTTGACTTCCATGATAACTCTTCACCTTCACCTTGCTATTGCCCGTCTGTCTGTCTGTCTGTCCGTCAACATTTTGGTTAAAGTTTCTGGTTGAAGCAAAATCTCGGACATGGAAAGAGCTACAAACTGAAAATTGGGCTGTGTGTAGCCACTAACATGTTCTTTTGATTTCCATGATAACTCTTCACCTTGCTATTGCCCGTCTGTCTGTCTGTCTGTCCGTCAACATTTTGGTTAAAGTTTTTTGGTTGAAGCAAAATCTCGGACATGGAAAGAGCTACAAACTTGAAAATTGGTCTGTGTGTAGCCACTAACATGTTCTTTTGATTTCCATGATAACTCTTGACCTTCATGTTGCTATTGCCCGTCGTGTCTGTCTGTCTGTCTGTCTGTCTTCTGTCTGTCTGTCTGTCTGTCTGTCTGTCTGTCTGTCTGTCTGTCTGTCTGTCTGTCTGTCGGTCTGTCTGTCTGTCTGTCTGTCTGTCTGTCTGTCTGTCTGTCTGTCTGTAGTCTGTCTGTCTGTCTGTCTGTCTGTCTGTCTGTCTGTCTGTCTCTCTCTCTCTCTCTCTCTCTCTCTCTCTCTCTCTTCTCTCTCTCTCTCTCTCTCTCTCTCTCTCTCTCTCTCTCTCTCTCTCTCTCTCTCTCCTCTCTCTCTCTCTCTCTTCTTCTCTCTCTCTCTCTCTCTCTCTCTCTCTCTCTCTCTCTCTCTCTTTAAATATGACCAATCAGCACAGCAGCAGGCGCCTTTCAAAACGACGCAATGGATCCGAGAGGCTGAAGCCTACAATGGTCAGGACAACAAGGTAAACACGGTAAGCCAAATTGTGGAAAATATCTAAAATGGAATGTTTGATAATTGAATAGAGTTTAAAACATTGTGGTAAAGGGAGACATGCTTATTAAGTTATGATGAGTATGTTTTCCCTTTTGCCAAAATGTTTTCAAATGTCATCTGCTATAGAGGTTTCAATACGCGTCTTCATGCGGGGAAAGGGTTAAGTATAAACTAAGAATGACTGAATGGCCTATTTATCCGACACGAGCACTTGGTAAAGAGATTCATATAAATTGTCAAGATGTTGTGAGTTCATTTTTAACTGGAAATACTTATACATAGTTAATCATGAAACACTTTAAAGGGGATTAGAAAGGTGTTTAATGGAAATCAAGATTCATGATGTATCTTTATTTAATAAAAAAGTACTGATGAAAAGATAGACTTGAAGCATAATTAATATCTGAAACGTCATAACTATTACAAACAATAAATTATACAAACAATAAATTTCATAGTTTCCAATTAAGGGTTTATGCCTCTTTAAAATTAAACATCTCACACATATTACCGTGCAGAACAAGTACGAGTTCTTTATACCATCTATCGATTCCTTGATGATGTTAATTTATGGATGAAACGTTTATTTTCATTGCTTTTACGGTGCATCTTTCTTGAGGGATATCTTTAACCCCTTCCCACATACGACACTGACACGTCTTCAGCAGAACGACTTGGGAATTATGGAAACTATCTGGTAAATGAAAGTACACTTATTGAATAGAGTTACAAAATCATAATGGCCAAAGGAGAGAAATTGCTCATTGTGTTTAACCCTTCAATTGCAGCAGTGTGTATTTTATTTGAATTGTTGTTATACAGAATTTGGATATTACTCTGCAATTTGAAGCAAAGTATATTGCTCTGAATGATAAATGTCATGTACACTTGGAGTACTAAAGTGATTTCTGCTTGGAATGCCTAAGTTTTAACGCGAGTACGGCAAGAACAATGTCGGTCATTTGGCGAACCATCAATGGTAAATGCATGTTTTCAAAGTCCACTGCTCAATTTTGTTGTGCCTAAGGGTTAATTCTTGCTGGGCAAAAATAGTCTCTTTTCTATTTCCATACTCTGTTCAATTAGGTACATAACTTGAAGCGGTATAATAATGGGACCATTACAAGCGACTTGCATACTTTATGTTATTTCATCAGAGTACATTTGATATGAGCCGTCCAACGAGAAACCAACATTATGGTCTTCTGCGTAATGTATCGAACCAGATTGTCAAGAGATAAGTTGACGTTTTTCGGGTTGTTTCGCAGGTGACAATGTCTTAACTGAGACTGTGTACAATGTGGACGGTATGTAGAATGTTCCTCGTCTCAAACAACCTTGGGTATGTGGATTCAACTGTTTGGAACGGTGTTGAACCTATCCGTTCAGCGTCTGTTTGGAAACGTCTCTTCCGAACTAACTCAAGCTCTGAGCGAGCTGATGTTGAACCTATCCGTTCAACGTCTGTTTGAAAACTTCTGTTCCGGAACAACTCAAACTCCGAGCACCCTGTGTGAAATATCCTAGTGCTGAACCGATGCCGAACCACGTATATGTAGGTTCGAACTGCTCAACCGATGTAGCGTATTTCAGCTGATACTCTTCTGGTAAAGTGGTCTATTTATGTTAAATAGCCGTTTAAAGCGTTGATGGAGAAATCGCAGTATTTCGTGTAAAACGATAGCGTAGCGTATCTCCTAAAATTCCCGAAATATGCACTAATTATATTAGTCTTATAAAACGTTTAATATTCGAATTTAAAACTCATTTAAAGAGAAAAGTTGAATGAAACTACTTACGATACCACACTTTCATATATACCATTTTATATATTAAATTAACCTTTTAATATATATAAAACATGAAACTAAACCGTGCATAATAATAAACCAGTTAAAAATCAACAATTTATATTTTATGAACGTAATCATAACATAATCAAAGTACGCTCGGTACTACATTTTAAAGGAACTATATACAACAGGTTGTACTGCCTGTACATAACAGATTATTCTGACACAGATCAGCCTGCGCAGTCCGTGCAGGCTAATCCGGGCCGACACATTCCGTCTTAGGGGCGTAGAGGTATAGAAAAATGATTCATGAAACAGAAAATATACAGGTAAAGAATTACAGACTTTTTAATCTCTATTTTCGATGAATCATTTACTGTTTTAAAGTATTTGTATCTTCTTTAACACCTTTCCCACATACTGATTCTTTCTGACCCATGCAGCAGACGACTTTTGAAAAAGTTGTGTCAAAAGGAGAAATTGCCATTACGTTCTCAACTCTTTTCAATAATAATACTTTCATGTTTGGCGATTTTCTATTTTTTCTCTAGATATTTTCAAAGTTGAAACAAAAAGTCGTTATCCCCAAAACCTATGTTAACGTGTATGTAAAATTGAATGAATTCTCATTAAATATTCAGTACAATTTGTAGGAAAAAATATATTTAGGAGCGCGGAAGGGAAATGGCGTCAGTACAAATCCCTGGTGACCCATTTGTCTCTTATACTAAGTTGAATAGATAATAGCTCAGTCGGAATAATGACTCCCTAATTAAACAAGTTTTATTATGATCTATTCTGAATTGCACAATTATTACCTCGTGATTTCGCTATTGTATGTCACACACAACCTTATACGTTTAGTCGACCGTGTATAGTGTTGCCCCGACACCATCGTTCGAGCTTCCGACACGGATACTAATCAGTGTCTTCACTATTTGCAGCAATGAAGACACAATGTGAAGGTTATTCTTGGCAACACGCAGCGTCGACGCTGATCAGATGCCTCGCCGGCAACATGATTTCTTGGGAAGTATATATTTACATTAAGGCGGGATTGGGGGAAATTTAAGGGTTTTGAATGAAACGAGGCCATATACACTGTTCGTCACTGATGTAGATCTTAACAGTTAATAAAGTTTAAAGTTGCTGTTACTTTGTTCATTGCTAAGGCAAGGGTTTGAGTTATTGATGATGGGAATGCGAGCTACTTCGTGTCTCAATATTTCTTGCAAAAGGCAAGAAGAAAATGCGTGATAGAAAAAACAAAATTCACATAGAGCACATTGTGCGTGTTATTAAAACAAATATTCACATAGAGCACAAAGTGTGTGATAGTAAAACAAATATTCACATAGAGCACAAAGTGCGTGATAGTAAAACAAATATTCACATAGAGCACATAGTGCGTGATAGTAAAACAAATACTCACATAGAGCACATAGTGCGTGATAGTAAAACAAATATTCACATAGAGCACATAGTGCGTGATAGTAAAACAAATATTCACATAGAGCACATAGTGCGTGATAGTAAAACAAATACTCACATAGAGCACATAGTGCGTGATAGTAAAACAAATATTCACATAGAGCACATAGTGCGTGATAGTAAAACAAATATTCACATAAACAAATATTCACATAGAGCACATATTGACATAGAGTAAATATTCACATAGAGCACATTGTGTGTGTTAGTAAAACAAATATTCACATAGAGCACAAAGTGTGTGATAGTAAAACAAATATTCACATAGAGCACAAAGTGCGTGATAGTAAAACAAATATTCACATAGAGCACATAGTGCGTGATAGTAAAACAAATATTCACATAGAGCACATATTGACATAGAGCAAATATTCACATAGAGCAAATATTGACATGGAGCACATATTGACATAGATCAAATATTCACATAGAGCAAATATTGACATAGAGCAAATATTCACCAGCAAATGTTCACATATAACAAATATTCACATAGAGCACATAGTGCGTGATAGTAAAACAAATATTCACATAGAGCACATAGTGCGTGATAGTAAAATAAATACTCACATAGAGCACATTGTGCGTGATAGTAAAACAACTATTCACATAGAGCACATAGTGCGTGATAGTAAAACAAATATTCACATAAACAAATATTCACATAGAGCACATAGTGCGTGATAATAAAACAAATACTCACATAGAGCACATTGTGCGTGATAGTAAAACAAATACTCACATAGAGCACATTGTGCGTGATAGTAAAACAAATATTCACATAAACAAATATTCACATAGAGCACATAGTGCGTGATAATAAAACAAATACTCACATAGAGCACATTGTGCGTGATAGTAAAACAAATACTCACATAGAGCACATTGTGCGTGATAGTAAAACAAATACTCACATAGAGCACATTGTGCGTGATAGTAAAACAAATATTCACATAGAGCACATAGTGCGTGATAGTAAAACAAATATTCACATAGAGCACATAGTGCGTGATAGTAAAACAAATATTCACATAGAGCACATAGTGCGTGATAATAAAACAAATACTCACATAGAGCACATTGTGCGTGATAGTAAAACAAATATTCACATAGAGCACATAGTGCGTGATAGTAAAACAAATATTCACATAAACAAATATTCACATAGAGCACATAGTGCGTGATAATAAAACAAATACTCACATAGAGCACATTGTGCGTGATAGTAAAACAAATACTCACATAGAGCACATAGTGCGTGATAGTAAAACAAATACTCACATAGAGCACATTGTGCGTGATAGTAAAACAAATACTCACATAGAGCACATAGTGCGTGATAGTAAAACAAATATTCACATAGAGCACATTGTGCGTGATAGTAAAACAAATACTCACATAGAGCACATTGTGCGTGATAGTAAAACAAATATTCACATAGAGCACATAGTGCGTGATAGTAAAACAAATACTCACATAGAGCACATAGTGCGTGATAGTAAAACAAATACTCACATAGAGCACATAGTGCGTGATAGTAAAACAAATACTCACATAGAGCACATAGTGCGTGATAGTAAAACAAATACTCACATAGAGCACATAGTGCGTGATAGTAAAACAAATACTCACATAGAGCACATTGTGCGTGATAGTAAAACAAATACTCACATAGAGCACATAGTGCGTGATAGTAAAACAAATACTCACATAGAGCACATTGTGCGTGATAGTAAAACAAATATTCACATAGAGCACATAGTGCGTGATAGTAAAACAAATACTCACATAGAGCACATTGTGCGTGATAGTAAAACAAATATTCACATAGAGCACATATTCACATAGAGCACATTGTGCGTGATAGTAAAACAAATACTCACATAGAGCACATAGTGCGTGATAGTAAAACAAATACTCACATAGAGCACATTGTGCGTGATAGTAAAACAAATACTCACATAGAGCACATAGTGCGTGATAGTAAAACAAATACTCACATAGAGCACATTGTGCGTGATAGTAAAACAAATACTCACATAGAGCACATAGTGCGTGATAGTAAAACAAATATTCACATAGAGCACATTGTGCGTGATAGTAAAACAAATACTCACATAGAGCACATAGTGCGTGATAGTAAAACAAATATTCACATAGAGCACATTGTGCGTGTTATTAAAACAAATATTCACATAGAGCACATAGTGCGTGATAGTAAAACAAATATTCACATAGAGCACATAGTGCGTGATAGTAAAACAAATATTCACATAGAGCACATTGTGCGTGTTATTAAAACAAATATTCACATAGAGCACATAGTGCGTGATAGTAAAACAAATATTCACATAGAGCACATTGTGCGTGATAGTAAAACAAATACTCACATAGAGCACATTGTGCGTGATAGTAAAACAAATATTCACATAGAGCACATAGTGCGTGATAGTAAACAAATATTCACATAGAGCACATTGTGCGTGATAGTAAAACATATACTCACATAGAGCACATAGTGCGTGATAGTAAAACAAATATTCACATAGAGCACATAGTGCGTGATAGTAAAACAAATATTCACATAGAGCACATTGTGCGTGTTATTAAAACAAATACTCACATAGAGCACATTGTGCGTGTTATTAAAACAAATATTCACATAGAGCACAAAGTGCGTGATAGTAAAACAAATACTCACATAGAGCACAGTGTGCGTGATAGTAAAACAAATATTCACATAGAGCACATAGTGCGTGATAGTAAACAAATATTCACATAGAGCACATTATGCGTGATAGTAAAACAAATACTCACATAGAGCACATAGTGCGTGATAGTAAAACAAATATTCACATAGAGCACATAGTGCGTGATAGTAAAACAAATACTTACATAGAGCACATAGTGCGTGATAGTAAAACAAATACTTACATAGAGCACATAGTGCGTGATAGTAAAACAAATATTCACATAGAGCACATAGTGCGTGATAGTAAAACAAATACTTACATAGAGCACATAGTGCGTGATAGTAAAACAAATACTTACATAGAGCACATTGTGCGTGATAGTAAAACAAATATTCACATAGAGCACATAGTGCGTGATAGTAAAACAAATACTTACATAGAGCACATAGTGCGTGATAGTAAAACAAATACTCACATAGAGCACATAGTGCGTGATAGTAAAATAAATACTCACATAGAGCCCATTGTGCGTGATAGTAAAATAAATACTCACATAGAGCCCATTGTGCGTGATAGTAAAACAAATATTCACATAGAGAAAATATTCACATAGAGCACATAGTGCGTCATAGTAAAACAAATACTTAGATAGAGCACATAGTGCGTGATAGTAAATTCTAACATGACGTTGTTTTCCTTGCCTATAGAGAGCGAAGAAAATAACCGTTGATTATTCGTCAATAACCAATGGATGTGCACTACTTTTCACATTGGCTATTCCAGTTATCCCCCCGCGTATAAGCCTGTCATTCAGCGTCACGTGGATGTAAAGAAACATACATGTGTATACTACGTCGTCTGCAATGGCTGACTCGATATTTTATTTATTTTATTTTTATTTATTTCAAACCGCTCACGTGACGTCACTTTCCTAGTCACGCCCACAGAAAAAATTTAAGTTAAGAACCCCTATTAAAAGCTTTCTCCAAGAATCCAAATTAAATGTATGAGAAATCTAAACACACCGTTGTTTGCACTGGATCTCGGACAAGTTTTAGGTTGAATTTCAGGTTTCTAGCTGATTCCGTTATTTGCTGGTGCGAGATCTACAGAAATATGTTGTGAAAATGTCGATTTTTCAGGTTTTAACCTAAAAAATATCTGAAACTAGATTATTCCCAGATATTTATAACGAACACGCCCAGACCTAGATCACATTGAGTTCTATAAGTGTGGGGAATTTCAGCGAAATTTCTTTGTCCTAAAATCGCTGAATTTTCGGACAAATTGTGACACAATAGCCCTGTAGACATTCGTTACGTAGAACAGAGTAGAATAATTCTGCTCCAGTACACTCATTCTATACATATTGTTAACTTGTGTAGTACAATGAAAACTAAATAATTAATTAAATAAAATTACATTGTCTCGTTGCTGAGTCTACCCCTCTTTGTCGTTTTTTTCTGCAGTTATGCGTATAATGCAGTGGGTAGTCACAATTGATGGAACAGCAAACTGGTTGGTAAACTGGTTTGCTAAATAGTGCATTTATTTCCCTTTGTTAAGGTGTCGGGTCATGTTAGAATCGAAATGAAACTATCAAAAACCTTGGTTTATTGGCGAATAACCAATGGTTTGTCGTTCTGATGCGTTGTAATTAACCACTCAGGCCGTAGGCCTTCGTGGTTAATTCCTGCGCATCAGAACTCCAAACCATTGGTTATTCGCCAATAACCCACGGTTGTTGATAGTTTATTTCTTAAACAAATACTCACATAGAGCACAGTGTGCGTGATAGTCAAACAAATATTCACATAGAGCACATTGTGCGTTATAGTAAAACAAATACTCACATAGAGCACATAGTGCGTGATAGTAAAACAAATACTCACATAGAGCACATTGTGCGTGATAGTAAAACAAATATTCACATAGAGCACATTGTGCGTGTTATTAAAACAAATATTCACATATAGCACATTGTGCGTGATAGTAAAACAAATATTCACATAGAGCACATAGTGCGTGATAGTAAAACAAATATTCACATAAAGCACATTGTGCGTGATAGTAAAACAAATATTCACATAGAGCACATAGTGCGTGATAGTAAAACAAATATTCACATAGAGCATATAGCGCGTGATAGTAAAACAAATATTCACATAGAGCACATAGCGCGTGATAGTAAAACAAATATTCACATAGAGCACAAAGTGTGTGATAGTAAAACAAATATTCACATAGAGCACAAAGTGCGTGATAGTAAAACAAATATTCACATAGAGCACATAGTGCGTGATAGTAAAACAAATATTCACATAGAGCACATGGTGGTGATAGTAAAACAAATATTCACATAGAGCAATTTCGTCACCTTAATCTATGATTTCTGAGTTAGTTCCATGTTTTTTCTCCTTCTCTCAAATGACTGTTATACTATTGAAAATATTTCTAGTAATTTAGTTATAACCAGACAAGATTATGTAAATCCGTTTGCCATTAAAAGGATAAAACATATCTTATATAAAAAAATTCTTGATTACTTTTCAAACATTATTTAACACTCCTGCGGCGCTAGGTTAATCTGATAAAGACCACCGCTTTCGACACTCCTCGGCCGCTTTCGGTACCCTACATATGTAGTCTGCCGAGGTGTTCCGAATGAGACCACCGAGGAAGGCGACTCTATCCGGAAATGACTTAAATTTGAAGTGGCCCGGTGGTTTAGTGGTTAACACGCTGAACTTTCAATCCAGAGGTCTGGTCTTCAAATCCCGGTCCGTGTTCTGGATTTTTCAGAGGTGTTTGACGTGTCTCCCAGTCTACCTCTCAACTAGAGGTCAAGTACTGGTCATTTTCAGGTAAAAAGTGCCTCGCGTGTATCGGTGCTATACACTGAGCACGTTAAGGAACCAAGGGGTCTTTTCGGAAAGAGCTAGGGTATCGCACCCGGACTCCCTTGTATCTAGCTCTGTCTCTTGAACTTATCTGCACCTTTCAGATGTGTGTACATGATACAGTGTATGCTATCAAACGGGCCTTAAGAAGCTATACACTGAGCACCTTAATGAACCAATGGATCTTTTCGGAAAGAGCTAGGGTATCGCACCCGGACTCCCTTGTCTCTAGCTCTGTCTCTTGAACTTATCAACACCTTTCTGATGAGTGTACATGATACAGTTTACACTATCAAACGGGCCTTTAGAAGCTAAAACATGGTGCTCAATCAAATCAGAGCAATTGGTCTCTATAATTATTACATTACAACATATCACTATAATACGATGATTTAAAAGCCCCAGTAAATGGTTGAAAATAGGTCAATATGGTAGAACTTGTTATAGACTTAGAGTTTATTGACTACAGACCGACGTCATCTCATCACAATGCATACGGAACAAATCGGATACAATTATTAGATAGGGGAAATGATCTTCTATTAACCCTTTCCGACATACGCGAGCCTATAGCAGTCGACTTTGAAAACATCCAAACAAACGTATACATTTGTTTAACAGAAGACGACTTTGAAAAAATATGTGAAAAATCTCCATAAATGACAGTTTAATTATTAAATAGAGTTGAAAACATTGTAGCAAATGGTGCAATTGCTCATCAAATTGTTGTCTGCTGCAGAGGCGTTAGAAAGTAAATTATCATTACTTGATGGAGTAGAAAACATTCGGATAATATTTACCTTTGCCAAGTCGTCTGTTGCGGATGCGTCAACATGCATTCGTGAGTAAGAAATTGTTAAATAAAGGCAAAGACGAGTTTAATGTCCATCAGACATGATATATTCGAATTTTGTTCTTCCGATTCTGATTGACGCATTTGTTAAACAATACTGCCGGAAAATAATTCCATTCATCTGTTCATAAGAAAATAGATCAAAGTACCAATATTGCTATTATCACGCGTTTGGTATATATGATTCATAAAATAAAAATTCGTTCATCAAAACGGCCGACAAGGGAGGTAATTGTTGTAATTCTGGGATACGTCTTTCGAATAAGGTACTGGCATGAATGTCAATTTTCATAAATGACGCAGAGTTGCATTTCTTTTTCGATATTACTGCAGACTAAAAATGGTTATGCAGGTAAGCACCACACTGAAATAAGCTAATGATCGAGGAGTCATGTATACAATGTGTCGTGTTGGTATTAGAAATATCGGTCCGGTCATTGTAATTGCGCGCTTCATGGATTTGCGAAATCGCGGGCAAGCGTTCATACTGCATGCACGTACGAAACATAATAATCAATCCTTAAATACATCACGGACATTTGTGCAGTCAAACATTGCGAATACTTGTATGGGATGAGATTAAAATCTCTTTTTTAATTGCTTTGAAAAAACAACAACCATGTAACTAAATATAATTACCGTCATCTCGCACAGATTGCAACATACCATGGCAAGAGCCATAATGAATTAACAACATAAATTTCATAGAATTTCATTGTAAACAGTTTGAGAGATTTTATATGAACCTGTAGGAGGTATACATGTATTCACGTATGCACATTATACAAGGACATGTCGACAAATAAGTTATATTATGAAGGATCAGGTTAATATTGTCGAGTAATACCATCGACCTTAGCATAAAAATAACATTCCTTATGTTATGAAACATTAGCTTTATATCTTCGAGTTATACCAAAGATCTTAGAATATAATTAACATTCCGCATGTGATGAAGGATCAGGTTTATATCGTCGAGTAATAACAACGACATTGACCTTTGAATATAAATAACATCCCTGATGTGATAAAGGATAAAGTTAATATCGAGCAATAACAACGACATAAGAATATAAATAACATTCCTTATGTTATGAAGGATCAGGTTAATATCGCCGAATAATACCAACGACCTTTGAATAAAAATAACATTCCTTATGTGATGAAGGATCAGGTTAATATCGCCGAGTTATACCAACAACTTCAGAATATAAATAACATTCTTCATGCGATGAAGGATCAGGTTAATATCGCCGAGTTATACCAAATATCTTAGAATATAAATAACATTCCTTATGTGATGAAGGGTCAAGTTAATATCGCCGAGTTATACCAAAGATCTTAGCATATAAATAACATTCATCATGTGATGAAGAATCAGGTTAATATCGCCGAGTTATACCAACGACCTCAGAATATAAATAACATTCTTTATGTGATGAAGGATCAGGTTAATATCGCCGAGTTATACCAACAACCTCAGAATATAAATAACATTCTTCATGTGATGAAGGATCAGGTTAATATCGCCGAGTTATACCAACAACCTCAGAATATAAATAACATTCTTCATGTGATGAAGGATCAGGTTAATATCGTCGAGTTATACCAAAGATCTTAGAATATAAATAACATTCCTTATGTGATGAAGAATCAGGTTAATATCGTCGAGTAATACCAACGACCTTATAATATAAATAACATTCCTTATGTGATGAAGCATAAAGACTCGTTGAACATATAACAATGTGACATTTAAAACATGGATTAAATAGTGGAGGAATTAGGAATCGAAAGCCTCATCAGTAATTACAAATGATTGACAACTGCATTTCCCCGTAATTACTTCTAAGTCCATTATCTGAAATGTTCCGAGCTGTGTGGAATTACTTGACGTCAATAACATGCAACTCTTTCATGGGAGGATTACTCGTGAGAAACCATTTATTTATTTCGAAAAATAAATGAAGACGGTCTGGATCTGTGCATATTTTACCCTTTCCCTCATACGACTATTATGCAGCAGACGACTTTGAACATATTTTGTCAAAAAATAGAAAATCTCTTTAATTGAATGGATAACCTATGACTAAAAGTAGAAAAAATTGTGGCAAAAGGAGAAATTGCTCGTTTTGAGCAATTTCTTCTTTTGTCGCTATGTTTTCAAAAAGCCGTCTGCTGCAGAGGCGTCAGAATGTGGGAAAGGGTTAAGCATTTGATATATTATTCAACCAAACCCTATGATGCGGGTACTCAAAAGAATCGTCTCAATGAGACGATTCTTTTGAGTACCCGCAGCATAGGGTTAGATTGTCTAATAATGATTTTAGAACATGCAAAACGCTCCTTATCTAGAGTTCTGAACAAAATGACGTGTAACGTCGTCTCTTAAAAAATCATCTTGATACTATACTTCATTCAAATAAATTAGCCGTTCCACGAGAAAACCAACATTACGGATTATTCTGCGCCCGAAGTTCTCATAGTTTCGCAATGCCTGACTAAGAAAATCAAATGTCATACCACTATATGAGCCGGCCCGCGAGAAAACCAACAGTGTTGACTCTGCGTAAAATATCGACCCGGATTAGCCTACGCATGTCACGCAGGCTAACCCGGACAGACCTTTTCGCCTCCTGTGGATTTTCTGTTCCAGGAATCATTACTCTATACCTTTATCCCCCTGAGACGGAATGAGTCGGCCCGTATTAGCCTGCGCGGACTGCGCACTCTGATCTAGGTCGATACATTACGCAGAGACCATAAGGTTTGTTTTCTAACGGCTCAAATATTACACTTACTTTATACAAAGCCGAAACGATGTTGAAGACACTTCTTCAAAGTTAAACGATATTTGTTATAATAAATTTCATTTAACGTATATATATAAATATACTATAGTTTAGTCATTTTATTCATTTCCCCCAACATACAGACGACTTCGGAAGCCTCTGTCGCAAACGACTTTTGAAAACATCATGGCAAAAGATGATATGGCTCACAATGACCAATTTCTCCTTTTGCCACAATTTTTTTTCAACTCTATTCAACAGGTGTGCTTTCATTTTCAGGGAATGTTCATACTTTTGGACAAACTGTTTTAAAGGTCGTCTACTGCAGTTTGTTGTAAGAAGGAAAGGTTTAAAGGTAGAAATATACCAACTTTTAAAACGACAGGTAACTTATACAACAACTACACGTTTACTGATTATTCTGTTAACCCTCTCCCTTATATAGACGCTTTCTGACGCCTATGCAGCAGACGGCTTTTTGAAAACATAGTGACAAAAGAAGAAATTGCACAAAACGTGCAATTTCTCCTTTTGCCACAATGTTTTCCACTTTTTGTCATAGGTTATCCATTCAATTATGGAGATTTTCTATTTTTTGACAAAATACGTTCAAAGTCGTCTGCTGCAGAATTGTCGTATGAGGGAAAGGGTTAACTCTTTCCCAAATACAAGAAATCTGCAGCAGACGACTTTGAACATATTTTGTCAAAAATTCGAAAATCTTTATAACTGAATGGTTACCTTTGTGGCAAAAGGAGAAATTACTCGTTTTGAGCAATTTCTTCTTTTGTCACTATGTTTTCAAAAAGCCGTCTGCTACAGAGGCGTCAGAAAGCGTATATATGAGGGAAAGGGTTATGCATAACCCTGATGGAGGAGAGATCCATTTTAATTCCACGTTCTATTTACAATTTAGTGTCATAGAAACATAACAAAAAATCGATGAAAGCGATACGATATAATTAAAATAAATTTAAATACTTTCTTTAAAACTATAGCATTTAACGTCACATCGCATCATTGAGAAATAAAAAAAAGAGAGTTTTACAAATCGAGGGCTTGGCGTGAAACGGTTGTAACTAAAATCGATAATTTTTTACCAAGGTTATTCACCTCGCCATAAAGTCTTTATAAGCGTTAAATTATTTTTCTTGGTAAACAATGGAAATTTAGGTGCCATTGCTCGTTCTGAGCAATGGCACCTAAATTTGCATTGTTTACAAAGGGGTCAAAATTGCCCCTAAACCAGGGTTTTCAAAATAGGTTTTAAGTTACAACCGTTTCACGCCAAGCCCTCGAAATGCTCAGGAAAGAACAACCGACAAATGACGAACATTGCACGCAATGGTTGTGACAGAGTCGAAATTACGCCCTTAACTAATCGAATCCATTAATTTTTTCGCAGATTGCATTTAGGAAATAAACACAATTGGGAATAAATATTGCGTATGACAAGCTATATCTTTTGATGGTTCTTTTTTGTTAAAGGAAAACTGGTAGAATAAAAATTGTGAACATGAACATATAGCTGTTACTCCAGGTTTAAGACTTACCGATTCGTATAGCATTAATGACAAAATTGAAATGCCAACTTATAGAGGAATGGGTTGAAGTTGTCACAAATAGCTTGATTCGGATAAATCGCCCTAACTTCACGTTTGCATGACAAACTCTTCCAGCAATTAGGACTTGCTTCCTTCACGCACGCCATTGTATAATTACATAAACAGTAACGACAACCGAAGTACCGTTTCCGGTGGAATCGATGGTAAAAATTAGTTCCCAAACGACAATCGTCTTCTCGGACTTCATCACGTGACCGCTCTGAGACACAGGTTTGCGTGTCGGATAATCGGACTCTTGTTCATTTAAGGTCCAGATATAAATAACCGCTAATGAGGTATGAAGGAAGCATTAGCTTTTTTTCCCCCTCCAGGACGGCAATATTTTTTTGCAATACCTGTATACGGAGAACACATTTCAAATGTAAAAAATAGAAAATGGCGACAAACAGTTTATAACTTGTTTCAAAGATCAAATAGGTTTCCCTTTATTTTTTTTAATTTTTTACATTTTACGACGAAAAGACCCCGGTCTTAAAACTGAGAAAAGATTCTGGAAAAATTCACAATACGGCCTCGAGAGATATTGTATAAATTCCTTCCCTTAAATCGAATTTCCTCCAACATGTCGTGTCTGAATTAAGATGATTGTGCAAGGTATTTTCTCGAATTATTGTATAAGGGAATGAAATAACTGAGTTTGTTTATGAATGGTGCCATTTTTATTCTTATCCTAACGATTTTCTTTCTCTCCTTTAACCCTTTCCCTCATACGACAATTCTGCAGCAGACGACTTTGAACATATTTTGTCAACAAATAGAAAATCTCTATAATTAAATGGATAACCTATGACTAAAACTTGAAAACATTGTGGCAAAAGGAGAAATTGCTCGTTTTGAGCAATTTCTTCTTTTGTCACTATGATTTCAAAAAGCTGACTGCTGCAGAAGCGTCAGAAAGCGTCTATATGAGGGAAAGGGTTAAAACACAATGACTCCAAACTAGGTCATGTTAGATTTACACCCAATATTGACCAAGTTTGTCGATAGTAATTTAACGTTCCAAGTAACTTTTCCTTTTATAACTTCGTGTTCCATACTGTTTCATGCGATATTGTTAAGACTCCCTCAATACATACGACTTTAAACATCTTAGAAGGCGACTATTCTCTGTTAGTTGTTATTATATAAAGTTCGTACCTTTGTGCTAACTGAACGTTAACTCTTTTCCAAATGAAAAACATTTGTAGCAGACGACGTTTAAAAACATACACGTTAAAATATGCAGGCTTCTTTTAAATGAAAGTATAATGATTCAAAAGAGTGTTGAAAATTCTCTTGATAAGCAATGTATCTATTTGCCACAATGTTTTCAAAAGTCTGGGGATGCGTCAAAAGGCGTCTGTATGTGGGAAAGCGTTAACAAGAACAAGGGAGCTATGATATATTGGATCGCTCGCCTGTGTATATCCTCTAGACAAGATTAATATTTGGAGATCCTTACATTATTTTGGTAAATGCACTTTAAACCTTTCTAATATAGAACGAATTCGCAATATATGCAGGCACACAAGTAGAGCCAGCCCAATGTTTAAAGGGGTATGTTTTTCGGTCAATCAAAATAGTTTTATTTTTTTCTATACTTTCCCACATAGAACCAATGAACAGCAAACCATTTAAAAAACCATCTATGCTAACTAAGGAAAAGATATCTAACTGTAAGGTAATTTATTGAAAGGACTAGGAAACAATATGTCAGGTGTAAAAGGCGTCTACAGGTGGGAAAGGGTTAAACGGAAATCACTTCTCTCTGACAATATTATCCAATGTTGCACTTTTATAAGGGAAACTAGCTCCATCTCCCTGACAGCCATATCTTTCTTCGATCACTTAAGATGGCTTCAATAGTTACGTTACCGTCAGAACAACTTGTTTCTGCACATTTATGTTAAATTAGACCTGCAGTATCACAGAAGCATTTTTTGCCATTTTAACCATTTTCTGCGAAAGCCAGGATCCTTAAGGTAATTTAATTTTTTGAACATCTTAAATAGGAAAACCATAAAACATTCCTGTGAAGTTTGAATGAAATAAAATTAACCAAATCGTCTACAAGGAGGCGCTGTTTAAAGACATTGTTGACGACGCACGAATAGTACATGGTTATCCAAATAGCTCAACTTGATCAGTTTGTGAGCAAATGCTTATGAATAAAAACTCGGATGAATTACGCAAACTATTGGCGTAATCGTATATCTACATAGTTAGAAACCAGAAATACACTTTCATCCGACACTCTACACCGGATGTTAACCGCACAACCGTCATAAAAGGTGTACGTATTGTAAAGTAGTTCACTATTCTTAAAATACACGAATGCCTTGTGAGAATAATTTTCCAAACATGCTTCTGGAAACACAATTTGAATTCAGTAGGGAAAGTATATTATTTATTTAGCCTGTTGAACATTAACATCCGTGTGGTGGCCGGGGACACCTTCTAGCGATGTATTAGTTTCTTTACACGAATCGTTTATGTGCTCCCGACTTTCAGTACTTTGAATCATGTTCATAATGAATTTCATTTATTGACGCTACTATGTACTAGTAATACTTGGCAATACTCAATGTGAAGGCCGTCTCGTGAGAAAATCCACATTGTGGACTCTGCGTAAATTATCGACCCGGATCAGCCTAAGCATGCCACACAGGCGTACCCGGATATACACGTAGTTCGCCTCCTGTGGATTTTCTGTTTCAGGAATCACTACTCTATCTATCCCCCTTAGACGAAATGTGTCGGCCGGGTCAGTCTGCGCGGACAGCGCAGGCTGATCTGGTCGATACATTACGCAGATGTGTATCGCTGCAGCTGCATGTTTGGGCATTTTTAGAAAAACATGATTAGGCACGTGCCTACAGTGCCTAAAGAGAGCTACGCCCCTGATGTCAATTGGAAAAGGTATAAGTTGACTTTTGTGAACAGTGCAGATTCAGATCAGTTTGTGCAGTCTGTAACAATCTCAACCTTACATGTTTTATTTATACAAGTTTGTTAGAAACTTCTGTTATCTTTTTCATCTTGTGTAGAATCTCATAAAAACTGAGCAGATTTACAGGTTGAAATTGTTCAGAAATACCTACTTGTACCTTTATACAAGCACTCACTTGTATATAAAATATATTTTCCTTTGTATTTGATTGAAACTTTTACCCCAGACTCTCCAAAAAGCACATCAAATATAATCGAACAAATAAAGTACATTTGTAAACAGATTGAATCTGTTGAAATTTATTTCTCAGAGAGAAATAACTAGAGTATTCATTGTCAATTTTATTGTTCACAATATACACGTCAGACGGTAATATAGATCTAATATTCACTTTCACGAACGAAAGCATGGTGTAAATGCTCGAAAAACGATGAAAATGCACGAAATGAAAAATGATTGAAATGCACTAAAAACGAAATGAAAAACGATGAAAATGCACGAAATGAAAAATGATTGAAATGCACTAAAAACGAAATGAAAAATGATGAATATGTACGAAAATCGAAAGGAAAATGACGGAAATGCATGTAAAACGAAAGAAAAAATGATGAAATGAACGAAAAACGAAGACAAAATATGAAATGAAAAGTAATGGAGCGCTCGATAAACATAAATACAAATGATGGAAATGCACGAAAAACAAAAGGACAATTAAGGAAATGCTCGAAGTTTGAATGAAAAATTGTGGAAATTACTTTAAAAATGATGGAAATGCACGAAAAACAAAAGGAAAATTAAGGAAATGCTCGAAGTTTGAATGAAAAATTGTGGAAATTACTTTTAAAATGATGGAAATGCACGAAAAAACAAATGGACAATTAAGGAAATGCTCGAAGTTTGAATGAAAAATTGTGGAAATTACTTTTAAAATGATGGAAATGCACGAAAAAACAAATGGACAATTAAGGAAGTGCTCGAAGTTTGAATGAAAAATTGTGGAAATTACTTTTAAAATGATGGAAATGCACGAAAAACAAATGGACAATTAAGGAAATGCTCGAAGTTTGAATGAAAAATTGTGGAAATTACTTTTAAAATGATGGAAATGCACGAAAAACAAAAGGACAATTAAGGAAATGCTCGAAGTTTGAATGAAAAATTGAGGAAATTACTTTAAAAATGATGGAAATTCACGAAATATGAAAGGAAATATAATGGTAATGCATTTAAAACAAGAGGACCAATATGGTCCTTAAACAATCACATGATTTAATAGAAATCAGTTTTCAATGTTCTTACGATATGCATAGAAGGAAAACAAGTAACGACCCCTTCCAGTCATATTAATACTTTCAATACTCTTGATAAAGGGTCACCCAAGGAACATTTGTGTCAAATTATTTTGAAATCAGGCCCATGTGTTTGTACAAGAAGATTTTTCACAATATAAACATATACGGTAAACAAATCCGACCCCTGGTGGCCATGTTTTCCGATGAATTATAGTAATTATAGCAACATTGGTAGAGGGTCATCCAAGGAACAGTTTGTGTTAACTTATTTTCTAATCAGACCAATCTTTTTGTAAGAGAAGTGTTTTTAAGTTTTTACAATATAAACCTATAAGGAAACCTATAAACCTGGAGGCCATGGTTTTCAACGGATCGGGATAATTTAAAGAAACTTTGTAGATGGTCACACCAGGGACACTTGTGCCAAATTACTATCAAATCTGGTATGATCTTTTGGATAAGAAGATTTGTTAAGTTTTCACTATATATATATATATATATATATATATATATGCAATTTAAGAATTATTTTGCACAACAGTTCCATGGGTGAGACCCTCTGGCGGCCATGCTTTTCAACGGATCGGAATTATTTGAACAATCTTGGTAGAGGTCACAATACACCAAATAAATTATTTCTTTGCTTCCATGTAAATCAACCAGTTTCAACCCTCAATTGTCACACTTTCTAAGCGTTTCCCAGATAGAACACCATATATCATTGAAAAGAGATACACAATCGAGCTAGGCTGAAACTAGTTTTACACAAGCTTAACAAATTCCAGTGCTTCCTATATAGGTTTACAAAGAAGTTATACCCATTGTCTCATATTCAATGCAGTCCAGGGAAGATGTACAACCATTTATAGGCTAACAAGTTTTATTTTATAGGGACTACAGGCTGGCCCGCGGATATATTTGCCGTTATTTGACCTAAAGGGTCTCACCCAAGGAACATGTGTTCAAAATAATTCTCAAATTGCGCCTGTACTTTTGGACAAAAGGAATCATACAGTTTTGGCACTTCCCCCTTTTCTGATGCCGCAGCAACCAACCACAGTTCTTCATGGAATTGAATTATTTGAACAAATTTGAAACAAAACCATTCCAGTAAAATTATTGGTTTAGGAGAAGTTGTTCGTAGGAAAATGTGAACAGACAGACGAAGAGTTATCACAAAAGCTCAGCCGCACTTCGTGCTCAGGTGAGCTAAAATGAACACGAGCACCGCGGAGCGAACGCCAACGCTCGTCTGTTTAGACATGCGTATTGTTCCTAGGAGCATGAGTACCAGGTTTCATTTGAAAATGTTGAACGGTTTTAGAGTTACGGGCAAGGTAAAACGTTTATATGAACTTCTTAGTCAAAAAAAGAGCATAACTAAATAATGTGACCTGGTTTAGACATGCGTATTGTTTCTAGGAACATGTGTACAAAGTTTCATTTGTATATGTCTGACTGATTCAGATGTACGAGATAACGTAACATTTATGTGACGACGACGCTAATGATATAACAATAGCCCGACTTTTTTATTAAAAAAACCAGACTAGCTATAAATGGAATTGTACGAAAAACAAAAGGAGAAATGAATAAAGTCCGCGGAAATCTACATATTAATGAAAAAAATATTTAACAGTTAGATTCGAAAATATTCACTTCACTGACAAAGCCGTTCTTGTTAGTGAGAAACTTTGTTCCAAAAATACTTTAAAATAGATAAAAAATAAATATGAACCATATTAAGACGCCATAAATATCGAACTGCCTGATTTTAGGTGGTTCACACGGTTTTATTTGATTTATTTCAGAAGACTTTAACCATAATATGTGGCCTTGTTATGTGTAGATGGAGCACATTGTGTCTATTTTTAGAGAAATAACTTGACATGTAACATGCTTATTATTTTTTAAGCAGAGGTTAATTTAAGAATACAACATTCTTTCGCTTCTAAGATCTTTACTTGTAAGAGGTAATTTATTTGTTTAATTTCTTTCAAAGAACAACACGCATCGTAAACTTCTGTTAAAAACCCCAAGAAACATCCATATGAAGAAGCGAGAACACGCATTAATGGGGCGTTCTCACCGCCGATCTGAGTACCTCGATCTCCCCGAACGGCAAATTTCCGCGATCAAACTCGACCAGGTGTTGTTTGGTCGGGGGTATACACAACCGAAAGGGACCTCTGCCAGACATTTAGTGGACCATACTAGATCAACTCAAGAAGAAGCAACATCATGGAAGTTATTAATCAGCAAAATATTGACTAGATGTCTTCCCGATGAACTAGACCTTGTACACGAGTATACACGAGTTTACAATCAGCAAAATATGTGACTAGATGTCTTCCCGATGAACTAGACCTTGTACACGAGTATACACGAGTTTACCAGAGCGCTACAAGATGTACTTCAGACCGCTCCAGACCGCCTGGCTTCTCGAGCGCCACACGGACCCGACCAGGGTAGACCGCTGCAGACCGGGCGGGGGCCCCTGCAGACCGAGGAATATCATTTTACGACTGCATGATCGAGTTTGATCGAGGTACTCAGATCGGCGGTGAGAACGCCCCATGAACAATATTGTGTGACCTACATATGTATTAGTTGAGCGCATTTTGCCTATTTGTAGAGATTAAACTAGACATGTCACATGTATATTAATTTAAGTGCTTGCATCTTTCGCAAATATTAATTTGAACCAGTCCGTGGAAAATGTACAAGTTGGCGTTTGTGAACAGTAGATCAGATCGGCTCGCACATCAACAATCTGTTCGCGATCTGCACTGTTCACATATTACTTACAAAAGCTTGCAGGAAGATTCTGTAAACTTTGTAAAAGGCAGGGTTATATAAACCTACACTTTATAGAAATATCATCTTGTACTATTACACATGGACGGGCTCAATTTGGATTGCTGTATTCCTTCCATACTAAACAACTTGATATTTGCCCCTCTTAAATAAGCCGCCCGAGATTTTCCTTACCTAAATCATCATTTCCCCACATTCTAAGAAACTACAGCAGACTCTTTTGAACGTTTCTGAGAGAAAGTATGAAAATAAAATATAATCAAAATACGACTGAACCTGTTTGTTCAAAACAATCCTGTTCACTGTACATCAAAATATAATAGTATTTACTTTGAACATATATTACTATGTAGAACAAATAAAAACACGCATTTTCGTTTTGATTTTACCACAACCAAGTAAAGCCACTGTCTTCTAATATCCCTACACGTTAGATCGAATGAACGACACCATACGAATTGACCTTTCGAGGTTGGCCATGAATGGGTTTACTGTAAATTGGAATGAAGTACACTCGCAATAACTCGAACTCGAAAGGTGTCCATAAATAACTTCGAGTTATCGACGAGTTCGAGTGATCGCTGGGTGTATGCTTAATTCATTTATGTATAGTTTGGTCAAGCAGGTCTGATGTTACGTTGTTTCCAAAAGGAATCCGTTCCAGGCTATTGTTCGAGTTAAACAATTTAGTTGAATGTTTACTAGTTCGAGTCATTTCGAAACCACTGTAGTATGTTTTCAGACGAAACAATTATCTTTAGAAAATTTCAGAATGTTTTTATTTGAATTGTTTTTTTGAATGACGCCCTTTTTCAACAGTTTATTTTTAGTTATATTGAAGCGTTTTCTGGGTAAATGTTTATTTCTTTCAGTATTATGTATTCGTAAACCGATGCACTAGTCTTGATGCTTCTCCGAAAACCCTGAGCGCCAAAGAGGGAAGCCATAACCACCATTTTTCAGGTATCTAGCATCACCCGATCGGGCATCACACCCAGGTTTCCGCTCTAGAGGTGGTCATTGTATGTACGCAATTCCTACCATTTTTCAAGTATTAAGCATCACCCGACTGGGCATCGTACCCTGGTTTCCCGCTCTGGAGGTCGTCATTGTATGTACGCAATTCCTACCATTTTTCAAGTATTTAGCATCACCCGACTGGGCATCGTACCCTGGTTTCCCGCTCTGGAGGTCGTCATTGTATGTACGCAATTCCTACCATTTTTCAAGTATTTAGCATCACTCGATTGGGCATCGTAACCTGGTTTCCCGCTCTAGAGGTGGTCATTGTATGTACGCAATTCCTACCATTTTTCAAGTATTTAGCATCACTCGATTGGGCATCGTACCCTGGTTTCCAGCTGCAGAAGCGGACGATCACGACCACTACGCCTAGGAGGCAGACAATATCAGTGCGATAAGATGGCAAATAATATCCCAGACATACCGCACTACATGGACTGCACGGCTGTTTATTATCTTCGCTTATCGCAACACGGTCGGTTTTCGCGAGGCGTTGTCTGACTTCACCAATCATCTGGCCAGGAGAAGGACTTGAGAATTTGAGTTTTTCTTTTCAAAATTACAATTTCAGTTGAACTAGTTTGGACTCATTTCCAACATTTCACATAATTTAATAAAAGGCCAAGAAAGAGTTAAACAAATCAAAGCTATGAATAGTCGCCATATTGCTTTAAATGTCCATGTATGATGGAACTTGCTGGTAGATTTTCTATTTGGCAAATGATGACATAGTGAGTAAACATCAGTAAAATTCTATTTTTCAGTTTGTTATCACTTTGTTCAAAGTTTACATTTAATTTTTTCCAACATTAAAACAAATCTATAGCAGACGACTTTGAACAATTCTATGCAAGACGTGGACAATCTCAAAAACTGGAAGTTTTATTATTCAATAGAGTTGAAAACCTTATGGCAAAGATACAAATTGCTCATTTAGAGCAATTTAATCCCTTTGTCACACTGTTTTCAAAATTCTTCTGCTGCAGATGCGTATGAAAGGTTGAGACAGTTAACATATATCTTATGATAAAGAAAGTTTCCAACCCACTCATTTTCAGCTGCATTTCATGTAAAGAAAGCAAAGCGTTAAATTTGTCTTCATTGTCGGATAACATCAAATCAAACCGTCACAGACAAATTTGAACCAATAGATTTAAATCTAATATCCTGTCTGTTCAATCAAAAAATGAGAGAAAACGTTGACAAACGGATTGGTTTTTCATAAAAAGAATTCATTTTTTCTTTGCTGACATGCTTTGAAACCATCTGGGGGGAAGCATGGGGAAATAAATATAATATATGAAAGTATTATAATTCAATAGAGTTTGAAAACCTTGTCGTAGTTGGAGAAATTACTCCCGCGAGAAAACTAACATTGTGGACTTTGCGTAAAGTATCGACCCGGATGAGCTTTAGCATGACACTTATTGCCTCCTGTGGATTTTCTGTTTCGGGAATCATTACCTCTATCCCCCCTTAGACGGAATGTATCGGCCCGGATCAGATCGTCTGCTGCCGATCGGTCGAAATGCGTCTGTACGTGGGAAAGGGTTACAAAAAAGTCTTCGAAACATGGGGATTATGTCGATTCAGGAAAGAACGATTTTATTCTGCCAAGTTAATAATTCAGAGACCAGTTGCACCTTTGCAACCACCTTATCTGATTTCAGTTATTACGATGGCTATATCGTTAACGAGGAGGGCTACCGATCCAATGGGTCGTGGTTTCGAAACCCGGCTTGGATTGATAAAAGTCATTGTGACTAGCCAATCGTGTTCCTACAAGTCAGTTGCTTGGGAAGATTGTTGTGTGTTGTACTGGTGTAAGAAAACCTGGCAATGCCGGCGTAGGTGAACTGGCCGCCGTGATATAACTGAGAAATTGTTAAAAACGGCGTTAAACCCCAATCAATCAATCCTACGATTGCCTTTATTGTCTAACGGCGTTAAACCCCAATCAATCAATCCTACAATTGTCTTAATTGTCTAGCTATGAGGAGTTATCTTGGATGAACATTGTGGGGAGAATTGTTACGAGAAAGCCAGGTAAACACGAACGGCGAATTGACCGCCTGTAAACATTTTGTCTGCGCATGCGCGTTCTTTTCCCCCCCATAATATATTCTTAAAATCGCAAAATTTAGCACAATAACTTCGCACTTATGAAAATATTCCCATTTTCCTGTTATTAAAACCCCGGTGGTTCCCAGTGATGTTACATATACTCCGCGCTGGTATACTGATTGTGTTCAGTTGTGTGACTTCGGGTCGAAGTCAAGAGAAAAGAGGGAGAAATATAACGGGAACGGGTATAAATATCACTTATACAGCCGGCTTTTATAGCAACGTTGATACAGTGGTTGACCTTCTGGTAAAGTTAAGCAACGTTCATCGCGGTTAGTGCCTGGATGGGTGACCTGCGATGGCTTAGCGCCGGTACATGTTAGTTAAGCTATGGTTTTAATTTACATTTTGATTATAAAAAAAATACTCGCATACAAACTCGAACGAGAACCAGTCTAGTGACGAACTGCTACGGATATATATATTAGCATTGCCCTGATGAGTAGAATAAACGAAACCGGTTGGCACGTTTAAAACTCATGTAGTTTTGTTTCCTTTTTACTATATATGTGAGCCGTTCCAAGAGAAATCCAACATTATGGAGTGTGCGTAATGTATCGATCCAGATCAGCCTCCGCAGTCCGCGCAGGCTAATCCGGGCCGACTCATTCCGTCTCAGTGGGATAGAGGTATACAGTAATGATTCATGAGACAGAAAATCCACAGGAGGCGAAAAGTGTCTGTCCGGGTTCGCCTGCACAGCGGGCTTAGGCTGATCCGGTTCGATACTTTACGCAGACTCCACAATGTTGGTTTCTCGCGGGGCGGCACATTTAATCATTCAATCTATTAATATGATATTGTTAAAGAGACCGCGTCACAGTTTGTGTTATAAATACACCTCATGCTAAAAGTACGTGTAATTGTTGTAAACATGGTATAACTTGCAGAACATGATGCTTTAACATGAATTATAGCATTATATTTTGAAGTTAACAAATGAACATTTCCTTGTGTATTAGGCAATACTCAATTGTGGCTATTTGTGTAATTCCCTTTATGTTAAAGTTAATACTTAATTGTGACTATTTGTACAGTTCTTTTTATATTTAAACAATACTTATTTTGGCCAGTGTACAATGCCTTTTATGTTAAAGCAATAAGTAATTCTGGTTATTATACCCCCTTCGAAGAAGAGGGGGTATATAGAGTCACTGTGTCGGGCTGTCTGTCTGTCTGTCGGTCGGCCGGAAGCCATATTTTGTCCGGCCTATTTCTTACAAACCACTTGGTGGATTTCAATAACATTTTACATGAAGCTTCTATACCATGAGGAGATGTGCATATCGTAAAGAGGTTACAATTGCATAATGTATGCCCTTTTACTTATTACGTTATAGTTCAAGGTGCTGTTTAGGGGGTATTTATCATCTTCAGTGATAGTTCGTTCTAGTTTGTGTAGTTCTCTTTGTATTAAAGCTATACTAAATTCTGGCTATCTGACCACCAATTTAATTGCAAAAATATTTTAACAATGGGTGAACAGCCTTGATATTAACTAATATGGTCATATGCATATAAAAATTGACAGTAGAGAAAAAAAACCCAGATATAAAACAGTGGATAGATAAATTGGTATTGCCTATGATTATTTAGTCCCTATGCAAAATGTAATGTAGGAGGATGTATATGCTCAATGAATAAATAAACTGTAATCAGCGACTTGTTTTACAGATTTTTGTCAAAAACAATGTCAAATTCTTCTGGTTACCTGTACACAGCTGTTTATTGACTCTTTCAGCGCCGAATTTTCTATGGTAGACACTCCCTTGTTCAAAATTCATCTTCATAAAACAAGATTGTTGTAATAGTTTTATAACTTAAAGGCACACGATGCTGATGCCATTTGAGACAGCTCGTTACGAACTGTCTGACCTGAATCTGTATTCTTTGCAAAACCTCAATACCATTGGCGCTGAAAGAGTTAAAACAATATACATGTATATACCTCCATGGCATTAGAATCGTGCCAAAGTGCATGCTGTTAAATAACCAACATATCAAACAAGAAACTTGGTGAAGTGGCAGAACCAGGTTTTAAAAAATAGTTTTATTAGAGTAAACTTAAATTTTGACCTTTTCCAAAATCCTTTACATCTGAGCTACAGTCCTTGGTCTTACATGCGAGAAGGACATTATCAAAACCAGGAGCGTAGCTCCCTTTAGGCACTGTAGGCACGTGTCTACACATTTTTTCTCAAAATGCCCAAAAATGCAGCTGCGGCGATAGACATCTGCGTAATGTATCGACCAGATCAGCCTGCGCTATTCGCGCAGACTGATCCGGCCGACACATTCCGTCTTAGGGGGATAGATGTATAGAGTAGTGATTCCTGAAACAAAAATCCACAGGAGGCGAAAATGGTCTATCAAAATAGGCCTGTGTGACATGCTTAGGCTGATCCGGGTCGATACTTTACGCAGAGTCCACAATGTTGATTTTCTCACGGGACGGCCTACACATTGATTATTGCAAAGCTACGCCCCTGAAAACGTATTCTAGATTGATATGAACGCGAATAAATATTTGAAATAGAATCAATACTTAGAATAAGATATCACTTTTTTCTGTTCATGGATAATTACCCCACCCACCTTTAAAACTGTATTTCTCCAAATGTAGCGCTTTCGGTCCTAACTTATTCTGGTTACATTAGCTAGAAATAAATAATTCTGCAGAGGTTAAAAAAATGGTTAAAAAAATGTCATTATAGGCAACCCCTCTTTGAATTGGTCACACGATGTGTTTTAATTTGTATTCGAATACTTTCTGTGGTATTTTACCATATTCTGTGCTGCATGCAGTCCTCTTCCTTGAACCAAATAAAACACAAGACAAGAGCGCCACGGAGCGAATGCCAACGCTTTTTTTTTCTAAGTCGAAAAAGGGGCATTTTTGAATAATTAGAATTATGTGACTTGGTATAGACATGCGTATTGGTCATTGGAACATGTGTACGACATTTAAAACTGTTGAATGGTTTTTGAGTAAAGAGGTATGGTTAAAGTTGTGTGTTGACGCAGACGACGTCGCCAATGGTATGGCAATAGATCGACTTTTTTCTTCGAAAAACGGACGAGCTAAAAATTAGCTCCCAGTAAGTGAATCCGGGAACCAGGGCAGTGTAATGACGTCATTAGGTAGGTTATTATGCTGGTCTATTTTGGGAACAATTTTAAACAATAAGGTCAATAATAAAGTACTTCATTTATCTTCGTCCCTCGATGATTTGCATAATTCGGATAGTGGATTCGAATTACTGAAGGCAGTTTTTCTCATTAATAACTACGTTAAACTTTGTTCGTACACGGAATATGTAGTCTGTTGACTTAAATCCTTTACCAAATGTATACGGTTTAAATGACGCCGCTGCAGCAGACGACTTTCGAAAACATTGCGACAAAGGGAGAAATTGCTCAAAACGAGCAATTTCTCCTTTTGCCACAATATTTTAAATTTTTCAGTTATAATTGCCAATTTCAAAGTTTTTACCAAGATGATTTCAAAGTCGTCTGCTGCATATTTGTTGTATGTGGGATTTAATTTAGATACAAGGTTGTTTTTTTTAAAACCGATTTCTTCACTCAAATGCAAATAGAATCTTCAATAAAAAATGGTCTCCGAGTCGTATAACAACGTATATATTATACTGCCTCTATCGATTAATCAAAATGCGTCTGTATTCTCTCTACCAGTATCGAATTTCATAAAGTAGACCCTTCCATGTTTAAAATCGGACGATTCCAATTTTCATTTAAGAATAGAATTGTAGTATTTTGAAAACTAAAAGGCAAATACTGCTGGTTTCAGAGGAGACAGCCTCGTTACGAGCTGACACACCGATTATGCATTGATTACAGAGAGCTCAATAACGCCATTGATGCTGAAAGAGTAAACCCTTTCCTTCATAAAAAAGCTTTCTGACGCCTTTGCAGCAGACGGCTTTTTGAAAACATAGTGACAAAAGAAGAAATTGCTCAAAACGAGCAATTTCTCATTTTGCCATAATATTTTCCACTTTTAGTCATAGGTTATCCATTCAATTATAGACATTTTCTATTTTTTGACAAAATATGTTCAAAGTCGTCTGCTGCAGAATTGTCGTATGACGGAGAGGGTTAAACTGTAGAACAGACAGGACATGCTTACAAATGAGTTTATCGGTCTATTGTTGTTTGTAGACAGACTAACTTATCTTTATTAATACAAACTGTTAATTCCTCATTTATCACCCGTCAATAGATGTACCATTAGACGACATCGATGTGGCTGGCGTTCAGTATGCATATATCCTTTTATGCTTGGCAAGGCAAGTGTAACAGTTATTTTAAACACATAAATACACATAGGTTTATAGACATTGCCATATGCATGAAGATGCCTTTTATAGACATTATCATGCGCATGTAAATACCTCTTATACGCATTTGCATTATCTGGGGTTGTTTACCCTTGCACTCAGCTATATAGCCATTTGGCGAACTTGTACGCATTAGCATATACCACTTAAATAGCACTTTGTTTATGTTATATTTTGTTGTAAAATTTGCTGAAAAGTGAACGGTGCGAAATCAATAAAAATACAAATTAAGTGTTTCAGTTCCCTCTGTGCAAATTGAACTGTCGCACAAAACACTTTCGGTGCCAAATTTCCCTTAATTATACTCTTCCATGTTGACATTTGAATGACTCCATTGTTCATGTATTACGAGTTATGTAATATTTTGATAACTAAAAGACAAATGATGGTTATTTTATGTGGGACAGCTCATTGTTCTGACCCACCTTACAGGAACGGATCATACTGCACAGGGGCGGAAATCGAGTAGTTTACAGATCTTTTCCCCGCATTATTTCTCCTATTATTAAAAAAAAAAGGATTTTAGAACATGCAAATCGCCCCTTATCGAGAACTCTGTACTGCATGACTTTATTTGAATATACAAAGATCGGGAATCATGTATTGTTCAGTCCTCATAGAGCACATTCCATAGAAACGTGTAAGGGAGTGTTTTATGTATATCAATAACACACCAACACCCGCATTTGTTATTAACTCTTTCAGCGCCAAAGGCAATGCAAACAATACTGATTCAGGTGAGTCAGCTCGTAACGAGCTGTCTCACCTGAAATCAGCATTGTTTGCCTTTTAGTTATCGAAATAGTCCAAACTTTTATTACATCAGAAATGGAGATGCCTGATTTTGAACATGGAATAGTCTACTTTAAACAATTCGGCGCTGAAAGAGTTAATGCAAGTACAATGTATACGAACTTTGAATGTTTACTAGTCGTGATTTGTCTGGCGTGAATAGCTTATCAATCACAACACAATGGTTACTCTCGTGGACGAATGTATACAATAAACTAATTGAAATTAATATCAGCCAACGTCAGACCATTTGACAACACATATAAAGTAACATCTCCCTTAAAGACTTCCACTGTACTTACGTGTATCAAACAAGAAGATTTAAACCTTCACTTCTAATCCCCTTCCAGGCTGAACAGTTGTTAAGAATACAATATAGACGCACTTGTATGGAACGCCGTAGCTGTCTTATGTTGAGATATCTTATGTTATTTTGTCAAAGTGTCATGCTATCTTGTGCATAGAACATGTCATTATGTCAATAGAACATGTTATTATGTCACACGCTCATGTCATTATGTCAAAGTGCCATGTCATCTTGTCAATATGACGTGTTATTATGTCAAACTCTCATGTTATTATGTCAAAGTGTCATGTTATCTTGTCTAAATGACGTGTTATCTTGTCAAGATGACGTGTTATCTTGTCAAGATAACGTGTTATCATGTCAAACGATCATGTTATTATGTCAAAGTGTCATGGTATCATGTCAATATGACGTGTTATTATGTCAAACGATCATGTTATTATGTCAACGTGTCATGGTATCTTGTCAGTGTGACGTGTTGTCAAAGGGTCATGTTATCTTGTCAATATGACGTGTTATTATGTCAAAACGTCATGCTATCTTGTCAATATGACGTGTTATTATGTCAAAACGTCATGCTATCTTGTCAATAGGACATGTTATTATGTCAACCATTAATGTTATTATGTCAAAGTGTCATGCTATCATGTCAATATAACATGTTGTTATGTCAAACGCTCATGTTATTATGTCAAATTGTCATGCTATCTTGTCAAAAGAACATGTTATTATGTCAAGCGCACATGTTATCTTGTCAATAGAACATGTTATTATGTCAAGCGCACATGTTATCATGTCAAAGTGTCATGCTATCTTGTCAATCTGACATGTTATTATGTCAAACGGTCATGTTATTTTGTCAAAGTGCCATGCTATCTTGTCAATATGACGTGTTATTATGTCAAACGATCATGTTGTTCTCTGACTGTACCATCTTGTTAAACAAGTATGGTATTATGTTCACACGACGTTATGTTGTTGACGAACTTTTATTGGCGCGAAACCACAATTCAAAATGGCGGAAAGCGACACAATATGTAGCGGGCAAATTTCCGCAATTCTTTCGCGTGCCGGATTGCCGGCACTTACAGACACTTTTCTGAAGGAAAAGATTGAACCAAACATCATTTGCTCGATGACTGATGAGGATTTGACCCGTTTGGGAATAAGTACAATTGGAGAACGGATACGCCTACGAGAAAGCGCGAAACTAGAGGTTCGTAGATATTTTTATGCCCCCGGAATCACTGATTCGGTGGGCATTTAGTTTTTGGCCTGTCTGTCTGTCTGTCTGTCGAAAAAAACTTTAACCTTCACCACTACTTTTGAACCATAACAGGTACGGCTTCCATATTTCACATGTGTATTCCTTCTGACATGACGTTTCTGTCAGTACCAAGATTTTTCACCTTGCGACCTTGACCTTTGACCTACATTTTGAAAACTTCTTTGTCTGTGGCAAAGAAAACTTTAACCTTCACCACTCCTTTTGAACCGTTACAGGTACGGCTTCCATATTTTCATGAATCACCGATTCGGTGGGCATCTAGTTTTTGGCCTGTCTGTCTGTCTGTCTCTTTGTCTGTCTGTCGAAAAAAACTTTAACCTTGACCACTTCTTTTGAACCATAACAGGTACGGCTACCATATTTCCCAAAAAGTTTAAAGAAACGTCCAGAAATTAAAGACTGGACAATTTTGAACGTCCGGAATTTCCAACTTATGCCCGAAAACTTTGAGAAAATCCCTATACACACACTGTACTTAGACAACCCCTCGATAAATGTGTAACATGTATATTTAACGCGAGTCAGCTGTGTTGTGTAATAAATCTGGACTACTCACGTATTTCAAATTTACAGAGACCAATATAACTGAACCATAATAAAACGGAATTATACCTATATATATATTAAACTGACAGTCTGTCGATTACAGTAAGTGATTAACCATTTTCTTTAACTCATCCAAATTGAAAACATAAGTCTCTCGCTTTCCGGGCTATTGCTGTACCGACAGAGCTAACCAGGCCGCTTGCACATATTCATCTGGAGTAGGTTACCAACTACACATAGTTACATACACCCCCAGAACAACAGTATTCATCCTTGAATTTCTAATCTGATACACCTATAGATCATTTGTGGTACGATCCCAAAGCACCTACAGTCTAGTCATGGCCCCCTGTTGGGTGCCAAATGTAACCAGACATTGAAAAATATGCAGCCAGTCCGGGACGAGGGACCGCCCGCTTACAGGGCGATTTGCTTTACCCCCTGAGCTATAAAATTTAAAACATGTACTGACAGAGTGAAAACAGTGTAGTCACTACGAGCATTTTGAATTCTTCCTACACTGTTTTTAAAGGCCTTCTGTATCGGGTTCGGGAAAATGTGGTATTATGGAGCATAGGGTTAATTCACTTCTTATCAGTAATGGGTGAATTATGTTTACATTTACTTCAACAGAGTGAAAAACAATGCAGGAAGAGTTAATATTGCTTGTGACAAGCAATCTGAACTCTCCCTACTGTTTTTGAAGCCTTCTGTATTGGGTGCGGGAAAATGCTGTACTATGGAGCAAAGGGTTTTTGTTTGAATGGGGTTTAATGCTGTTTCAACAAAGTTTCAGTTATATACAGCAGTCAGTTACCCTATTACCATGCTTCCTGGGATTTTAACCAACTGTACTCCACACAAATACTCTGCAAGTGGCTGACATGACATGTCCCTTTATGGCATGTATGCCAATCAACATATTTGTGTCGTCATTGCACACTGTCCTCTCTTTCAAGTTCTCAAAGAGCCATTTTTAAAACCAAGTTGTGTAATGGCTCGATGGGGACTATTAACTTAATTAAGGGTGATTATGGATTATAATAATAATGAGTTAGGAATTCTCATAGTTACAGGTATGAGCTATATTATTTAATGACATTCAATTAAATCTTTCCTCCATAAGAATTTTATTGGACTCAAAATTTAAAGCATTAATTCAACACTTATCAATAATGGGTGAATTATGATTACATTACTGAAAAAGTGGAAAACAATGCAGGAAGAGTAAAGATTGCTTATTACGAGCAGCCTTAAATCTTCCTACACAGTGTTTTCAAAGGCCTTCTATATTTGATGCGGGCAAATGTGGTATTGATATGGAGCAATAGCGGTTTTCCAGCATTCATCCGAGAACAAAATTACATTTTTAGCTCGACTATTCGAAGAATATGAGGAGCTATACTACTCACCCTGGCGTCGGCGTCCACGTCACACTTTGGTTAAGGTTTGCATGCAAGTACTTAAATACTACATGTATTGCATTGAAACTTTCTACAACCCTACTAAACTATCACACATATAGATTATCAAGTTAGATAACTGTATCCTGCATTTTATGCAAGTTATGGCCCTTTTTTACTTAGAAATTCTGGTTAAAGTTTTGCGTGCAACTAAATTAAGAGTCCATATCTCAGTATTTACTTGATGCATTGCATTGAAACTTTATACAACCCTACCCAAGCATCACACCTATGTAGATTATCAAGTTAGATAACTCTATCCTGTATTTTATGCAAGTTATGGCCCTTTTTTTACTTAGAAATTCTGGTTAAAGTTTTGTGTGCAACTAAATTAAGAGTTCATATCTCTGTATTTACCTGATGCATTGCATTGAAACTTTTTACAACCCTACCCAACTATCACACCTGTGTAGATTATCAAGTTAGATAACTCTATCCTGCATTTTATGCAAATTATGGCCCTTTTTTTTACTTAGAAATTCTGGTTAAAGTTTTGCGTGCAACTAAATTAAAGAGTCCATATCTCAGTATTTACTAGATGCATTGCATTGAAACTTTATACAATCCTACCCAACTATCACACCTATGTAGATTATCAAGTATGATAAACTGATCCTTGCATTTTATGCAATTTATGGCCCTTTTTTTACTTAGAAATTCTGATTAAAGTTTTGCATACACTACATTAAGAGACCATCTCTTAGTAACTACTTAAAGCATTGCATTGAAACCTTACACAGTCCTTCCCAACCATCACACCTATGTAAACAATCAAGTATGATAACTCTATTCAGTATATTTTGCAGTTTATGGCCCTACTTTAACTAGAAATTTGGTTAAAGCTTTGCATGCAACTACATTAAAAGTCGATATCCTAGTATTTACTTCATGCATTGCTTTGAAACTTTATGCAACCCTTTCCAACTATCACACCTATGTTGATTTTCAAGTTAAATAACTCTATCCTGCATATTATTCAAGTTATGGCCCTTTTTGGACTTATAAATTCTGGTTAAAGTTTTGCATGCAACTACATTAACCCTTTTCCTCATATGGCAATTTTACAGCAGACAACTTTGAACATATTTTGTCAAAAAATAGAAAATCTCCATAATTGAATGGATAACCTATGACCAAAAGTGGAAAACATTGTGGTAAAAGGAGAAATTGCATGTTTTGTGCAATTTCTTCTTTTGTCACTATGTTTTCAAAAGGCCGTCTGCTGCAGAGGCGTCAGAAAGCGTCTATATGAGGGAAAGGGTTAAGAGAACATATCTTAGTAACTACTTCCTGCATTGCATTGGAACTTTATACGATAACTCTATCCAGCATTTTATGCAAGTTATGGCCCTTTTTGGACTTAGAAATTCTGGATTAAGTTTTGCAACTACATTTAGAGTGTAATCTCATTAACAACTTGAAGCATTGTATTGAAACTTTATACAACCTTTCCCAATTTCACAACTATAAACACAACCAATTAAGATAACTCTATCCTGCAGATGATGCAAATTGTTGCCGTTTAACTACTTAATGCATTCCATTGAATGTTATACATCCCTTCCTAACTATCACTCCTATTAAAATAATTAAGTTAAATAACTCTATCCTGCATATAATGCAAATTATCACCCTTTAAGGAATTGTGCTTAATGTTTTGCATGTAACTACATTAGAGTCCATTATCTCAGTAACTTAAATAAGCAGTGGAATAGTCGAGCTCGCTGTTCTCCGACAGCTCTTGTTACAATGATCGTCATTAAGGCATATAATGGAAATTCAATCATAAATAAATGAAACGACACAATTTTAAGAGAATATAAATCATATAGCAAAGAACTCATAGCTTGAAAAGCAGCAGATTTTCCTAAGCTTTAAAATCCATTGGCTGTACAGTTTGGTGCTAAAAATATCGAACGTATTGCATTGAAAATTGAGGGATATGCATTGTGAATTTTATGGACTGTGTCTGGTGTCAAAATCGAATTAAGATTGATTGGATCGGATTAATGCAGCTCTAATGGTTTATATAGTTATATTTCAATGTATGTTGATAGAAACTTTTCTCACTGAACAAGTCAGTTTAAACTAATTATTTTTTCATATCAATTCTAGATTTCCAACACCAACAACCCTAGTTCAAGAATGTTTCCTGGATTTCGAAATTTGTGTAGACAAAAGGCAAACCAAAGGGTCGGAAAGAAACATAAGGCTGGTAGCTGGACAGCACAGTTTTTTTGTATAAGTTCTATTGAGCAACAAAGGACACCATCTTGTGCAGAAAAAGAAGTTCTCCATAAAACAGGACTTGGCCTGAAGAAAGTTAAAGTGTTGAGCACTTTTAATGAAGAAGAGGTAATAGACTTGTTAAAAAGTGACGAAGTGTTTCCAAAATTAAAACAAAGTGGGGGCTTTGAACTATTAAGGACAATGCAAAATGGGCGAAATCTTGTTGCAATTCCTCCCCCATGGACTTCAAATGATTTGAAAATCAATGTTGGACCTCAGGCCAGAATATATGTTAGACCGATTCAACATTCGTTATCTGTTGAACCTATAGTTGCGGCTATAAAAGAGCCAAGTGTGCAGATTGCATGCGAGAAATGTCACGTTGCGTTTGCTATTCAAGAATTAAGAGATCATGTGAGACATTGCAGTCAACCATTGGAACTGCCAGATATTAGCTCCTATGTCACTGTGGTTAATGATCAACAAATACCAGTAGATTATGAAGATGAAGATGAAGGCCAAAACCAGTATTTCAACTATGTTTTGACTGACTATTCTGAAACTTTTGTTGAAACCCAGAACTCTCATGAAGCCTCCTTTCAAAATTCTCTTGATGTTCAGAACCAGGATTCGCATGTTGAAAATCATGAAATCAACTTGCATGGCACACATATGCAGGATAGCAGTGGGCTTTCCCATGAAGCTCTGAACTCAAACGAAACACGTGTCTTTGGAGAAGTCCATGATCAATTAAATGATACAGTAAATGCTTGTATTATCTTTTGTAAAAACAACAACATAAGCAATCCAGTGGAAATACTCAGGAAAATACAACAAGAGATTGTTGTAGGAAGGCCGTTGGAGGTGGAAGATGCGGCTTCTTCAATTGAGGGTGAAACAACTTTCATAAGCGTGGACAGGGATAATCTCTTAGTAACGGGCATGGAGGAGATCGGTGTCCTATCCACAGAAGAACTCAGGAAGACACTTGAAGTTCAGTTTTATAACGAGGTATTAAATATTGCCTAAGCTTTAGTAGTTTTTAGTCACACATTAAGAAAGCTTAAACATTTAGTGAATATTGCTTTTTTCTACAAATCGGTGAAATACTGAAATTGTCGGTGAGATATTTCCCGTTGTCATCTAACAATTAGTATAAATTAAGATTTGATTGTTGGAGTGTGATTTCAAAATATATCGTCATCAAACATCACTGAGAAAATTCAATATTTTGACTCGCACTTCATGTTAGTGATTATCTCACTTATCGATGTGATATATTTTGATATCATTAATCACACTTCAACAATCAAATACCCTCTATTTAAATGCAGTCATTGTAAATAGTTAATATTTTAGTGCAAAAGCAAACCCAATTTATTTTACGCTAATCTGTAAAATACTGAAAATTATCAGTGAGATATTTCCTGATATCACTCATTGTTATGACGTGTTGTCATCTGTGAGATACTCCCAACATCACTCACTGTGCCAGAACTACCAAATAGTTTAAATGTTCAAAAAGAAAATTTGATTGCTGGAGTGTGATATTGAAAGACATCATCATAATAAGTGAGAAAATTCCATATATATTTTCTTATCAATGACTATTTATTTCGATATCACACTCCGAAGTCTTCTCCTCTGAAACCACTGACCGGATTTTAATATAGTTTAATCTGATTTGTTCCTTTGATGTTTTTAGCTATACTCGCCTTGATTTGTTCCTTTGATGTTTTTAGCTATACTGGCCAAAGGCCAGAAGAGCTTATGCCATGGCATTGTGTCCATCGTGCGTGCGTCCGTAAACAATTGCTTGTGAACGCGATAAAGTCTTAAGTTTTGATTGTATCTCAACCAAACTTAGATAGTAGTTAAATATTGATGAGAGCTCGGTTCCTTTCGAAAACCAGCCAGATCCGCCCATAGAAGACTTGATTATGGCCCTTGAAATTGTCAAAATTGCTATAATAGAGCTTGTGAACACAATAGAGGCTCCATTTACTATCTCATCTTCACCAAACTTAGATAGTAGTTAAATATTGATGAGAGCTTGGTTTCTTTCGAAAACCAGCCAGATTTGCCCTTTCATGACTGGATTATGGCCCTTGAAATTGTCAAAATTTCTATAATACAGCTTGTGAACACAATAGACCTTCCGTTTCTTATCTGCCCTTCACCAAACTTGGATAGTAGTTAAATATTGATGAGAGCTTGGTTCCTTTCGAAAACCAGCCATTTTGAGGTCATGCTCCAGTGATGTTGAGCAACACATCTTTTGGCAAACATTATACATTTAAAAAAAATCAAAGCTTCTTCACTTGAATCTCAATTCTTATTACAAAAGTTCAATTTTATAACTCTTATTCCACCATACACGACTGTTATTGTTTTTGCAAACAATGAAAAAGCAGACAAGCCATCTCGCCTGAATTATCATTGCTTGCCGCTCTGATACTGGAATAAAGAAATTATCTCTGGAACATGTTGTATTAAAATGCCTCCGGTTATGAAATTGAAAACCTTTAAATAGAGAGAACAGAATATCCCATTTTGAGAATTTGGCAGAATAAGGGTTAATAAAAAAGTATTGGGATTTTTTCTTTCAGCAAGCATGTGATTTTGGTGGACCACGAAAAGAATTCTTTCGATTGATCCAGCTTGAATTGAAAGAGAAATACTTTGATAATGGTTTACGAGATTTGTTGGCTGCAGATTATAAGACAGTTGGAATCATTCTTGGTATGTTGTTTCATCTATCGGTCAGCCTGACATACAGATATTTATACATGTTTAAGAAATAATAAATTCATATGAGTAATCTATTATGAATTGTCAAGTAAATCAGATCATGAGGCCATTAAGAAAAGTGATCTATTTACCAACATTTCAACTCCTAACTGTTGTCTAAATTACGATAGATCACTTTTATGAATTTATTATTCCTATTCTGATATGTCTGTAGTTTAAAAACCACAACAAAGAAACGGACAACAAATTATCCCCATAGCATGTTCAAGTTCACAGTGCGTGTTGAGATCATTTTGGCTTTTGCATTTACCTCCTAGGTTTTATGAAAATGGTGTATCGCTGCAGGAAAACATTTTCAATAATTAATCATATGTCATTAGCTCGACTATTCGAAGAATATGAGAGCTTTACTACTCGAACCGGCGTCGGCGTCTCCGTCTCCGTCGGCGTCCGGTTTAAGATTTAGGGCAAGTTGGCATTTTCATTCATAAGTAATTGTGCTAGGGCTTATAGTTACATCTTTTATCTTTCTTCACATTGAATGCTAAAGATGCTGAGTGTGACCTTCCTTTTGGGGAAAAAAACATGATTTTCGGTGGTTAAAGTTTTAGGGCAAGTTGGATTTTTTTTTTTTTTTTTCTCAATAAGTACTTGTGCTAGGGCTTTCATATTTGGAATATAATTACATCTAATACCTTTCTTCATATCGTATGCTGAAGATTCTGAGTGAGACCTTCTTTTTGGGGTAAAAGACATGATTTTGGGTGGTTAAAGTTTTAGGGCAAGTTGGCATTTTCATTTAATTTTTAATTTTTCTCAATAAGAATTTGTGCTAGGGCTTTAATATTTAGAATATAGTTACATCTTATACCTTTCTTCACATTGAATGCTGAAGATGCTGAGTGTGACCTTCTTTTTGGAGTAAAAAACATGATTTTCTGTGGTTAAAGTTTTAGGGCAAGTAGGATTTTATTTTATTTTTTTAACTTTTTCTGAATAAGTACTTGTGCTAGGGCTTTCATATTTGGAATATAATTACATCAAATACGTTTCTTCATATTGTATGCTGAAGATTCTGAGTGTGATCTTCTTTTTGAAGTAAAAGACATGCTTTTGGGTGGTTAAAGTTTTAGGGCAAGTTGGCATTTTCATTTAATTTTTTAATTTTTCTCAATAAGTACTTGTGTTAGGTCTTTCATATTTGGAATATAATGACATATAATACCTTTCTTCACATTGTATGTTGAAGATGCTGAGTGTGACTTTTAGGGGGTAAAAAACATGAATTTTGTTTGATTTTGAGAATTTTAGATAAATTCATAATTTTTGGTTACATTCCTTTCTAATTGTGATCATTCATTTATCAAATATAACTCTTCAACATATCAAACGGGTTTTGCATGGTGTCAGACATTTGGAAAACCTTTTTTTTAAGATTTTGCTAATTTTGTCAGTTTTAACATTGGCGTTTAGCTCAACGTTAAAGTTACATCATTCAAATCACTTCATACTTCACACATTTATTAAGGACCATCGTAAAATTAGGTTAGATAACCTCATTGTATCTTAAATATGGAGTAATGGCCCTTGATTGACTTAGGAAATTTTATTTTTAAATTATATATATTTAAATGTATGTATCTATTCAGTTGCTTTTACATATAGGGTATATAATATGATTTAATAGTACTTAAGTGCAATTTAATGAAATAGTGCTTTATGTGAATAAGCGGCATATAGTCGAGCGCGCTGTCCTCCGACAGCTCTTGTTTTTATTAGCTTGTCTATTCGAAGAATAAGGGGAGCTATTGTAGACACGTCGCCGTTGCTGTTGGTTAAAGTTTTTGTGAAAGCTAGCATTTACCCTTATAACTTACATACGCCTAGGCCAATGATCTTCAAACTTGGTCTGGACATACTTCATAGCAAGTTGGTGATGCCTACACAGTTGGAAGTTAGTAGGTCAAAGCTGAAGGTCACTGTAACTTTCTATATAGAAACATGGTTAAAGTTTTTGTGCAAGCTAGCATTTACCCTTATAACTAACATACACCTAGGCCTATGGTCATTAAACTTTGTATGGATATTCTTCATAGCAAGTTGGGGATGCCTATAAACTTTGGAGTCAGTAGGTCAAAGGTCAAGGTCACTGTGACCTTCTATATGGAAACTGTTCAGGGTTAAAGTTTTCGTGCAAGCTAGCATTTACCCGTATAACTAACATTCACTTAGGCCTGTGCTCTTCAAGTTGGAGTTACTAGGTCAAAGGTCAAGGTCACTGTGACCTTTCTGTAAAAAAACAGTTAATGGTTAAAGTTTTTGTGAAAGCTAGCATTTACCCTTATAACTTACATACGCCTAGGCCTATGATCTTCAAACTTGGAATGGACATACATGACATAGCAAGTTGGTGATGCCTAGAGAGTTTGGAGTCAATAGGTCAAAGGTCAAGTTCACTGTGACCTTCAATACAGAAACATTCCTTGCCTTAAAACTACTGATTGCTTAGGCCTATGACCCTGAAACTTAGTTTGGGTAATGGTCATGATCAGCACTTGACTCAAACAGATCATGGGATCATAAGGTCAAAGGTCAAGGTCACTTTGCACCTTGCAATTACTTTTAACTAGTTGCATATGGTGCAACTTCTTGCACTATGGTTAAAGGTTTGCGTGCAACTACATTAAGAGCTCATATCTTAGTAACTACTTGATGCATTCTATTTAAACGTTATAAACCCTTCCTAACCATCACACCTATGAAAATAATCAAGTTAAATAACTCTATCCTGCATATAATGCAAATTATCACCCTTTAAGACATTGTGGTTAATGTTAAGCATGCAACTACATTAGAGTCCATTATCTCAGTAATCAAATAAGCGGTGAAATAGTCGAGCATGCTGTCCTCCGACAGCTCTTTGTTTCTCTAACACTTACACTTCAAACAGTAATGAGTAGGAGTTGTAGTAGTTTAAACAGTTCAGTGCAATAGCCAAATGTGGGTAATTATACATATGGGGGATAGAAGAATAGATCATCTTTAAGATTGTTCTTTGTCACCAAAGCTTGCAAATCTTGTTAGAATATTATTTATTTTTGCAATTCTGTTTGCCCTTTTCAACAATTTTTCTGTAATTATAGAAGTTTGATTATTGGCCAGTACTCGGGCGATCAATTTAGGGCCATCTTTGGCCTCTTGTTTTAATGAGGTCTTTGTTCCATCAAAAACAATCATTAACTAGAATTGCGCAATCGATGGCAAGCCATTGCATATCCACGCACATACTTGTTGACCCCTAACGAGAATTTTCTACTCATCATCCTGTTCAATATGATATGCTACATGACCATGTTCTGAAAATTTCTGTTTTTGTCCCCTGTCCACTCCACCAGGGGAACAATTAAAATGTGAAAAAGTATTGTGCACTCCTCAGACCATTCAGCTATCATTTCCCAAAGTTTGAAGTTTCTAATAGTTTGGGAGGAGTTCCTTGCTAAGAAGGACAGATGCTACTTTTTACCCCTTTTTGACCACACAATGACCACCCAATGACCCCCAATTTGACCGCAAAGGTAAAATTGTAATTGAAGAATGGTCTGGGAGGAGTTCCTTGCTAAAGACGTACAGATGCGCGGGGATAATCAGAATTGAAAGTCATTGTTAACAGCATGCACACACACACATGTAGTAAAGGATGAGTTTGGTTTGTACCAAAATGCTATTAGAAAATATTGGCCCAAAAAATAGAAAATTATGTATTAACAAGCAACTGTCATTTATTACAGCCTTGACCATTCTTCAGAATGGTAAATTACCGACATTTCTTTCCCCTGAAGTGGTGGAGGAGATTGTCAAAACTGAAGAACCACAGTCCTTAGCAGTAAAAAAGCTGAGGGAAGGGTTTAATGTTCTTGGAATGTATGATGTAAGTTTCAGATATATTTTTAGCTCACTTGAGCTTTGCTCAAGGTGAGTTATTGTGATCACCTTTTGTCCGGCGTCCGGCGTGCGTCGTGCGTCAACTTCTTCTCCTCAGTAACCAGTGGGTCAATTTGGATGAAACTTCACAGAAAGCATCCTCTCAATGACCTCACCAGAATTCCTTCAAATTTTTAGGAGCCATGCAAAACTCTGGTTTCCATGGCAACGAAACCGAAACCCCACACTTCAAAATTCTTCTTCTCCCAAATTCGTTGGCAGATTTTCAAATAATTTTGTAGAAATGTTCCTTGGATGACCCTCTATCAGATTCCTTCAAGCCGTGTTGATTGGTCGAAAAACATGGCCACCGGGGGGGGGGGGGCGGGGCTATTTTGCCTTATATGGCTATAGTGAAAACTTAAAAAATCTTCTCCTCCGAAAGTGTAAGGCCGATTTTCAAATAATTTTGTAGAAATGTTCCTTGGGTGACCCTCTATCAGATTCATTCAAGCCATGTTGATTGGTCGAAAAACATGGCCGCCAGGGAGGGCGGGGCTATTTTGCCTTATATGACTATAGTGCAAACTTAATAAAATCTTCTCCTCCAAAAGTGTCAGGCCGATTTTTAAATAATTTTGTAGAAATGTTCCTTGGGTGATCCTTTATCAGATTCCTTCAAGCCATGTTGATTGGTCAAAAAAACATGGCCGCCAGGGGACGGGGCTATTTTGCCTTTTATGGCTATAGTGAAAACGTAAAAAATCTTCTCCTCCATAAGTGTCAGGCTGATTTTCAAAAAAAATTGTAGAAATGTTCCTTGGGTGACCCTCTATCAGATTCCTTCAAGCAATGTTGATTGGTCGAAAAACATGGCCGCCAGGGGGCGGGGGCTATTTTGCCTTATATGGCCAAAGTGAAAACTTAAAAAATCTTCAACATCTTCTCCTCTGTAACCAGTGGGTCAATTGGGATGAAACTTCACAGAAAGCATCCTCTTAATGACCTCACCAGAATTCATTCAAATTTTAGGGATCCATGCAGAATTCTGGTTTCCATGGCAACGAAACGAAAAAAAAAATCAAAATTCTTCTTCTCCCAAAGTGGTTGGCAGATTTTCAAATAATTTTGTAGAAATGTTCCTTGGATGACCCTCTACCAGATTCCTTCAAGCCATGTTGATTGGTCAAAAAACATGGCCGCCAGGGGGGCGGGGCTATTTTGCCTTATATGGCTATAGTGCAAACTTAAAAATTCTTCTTCTCCAAAAGTGTCGGCCCGATTTTCAAATAATTTTGTAGAAATGTTTCTTGGATGACCCACTTTCAGATTCCTTCAAGCCATGTTGATTGGTCAAAAAACATGGCCGCCAGTGGGCAGGGCTATTTTGCATTATATGGCTATAGTGAAAACTTAAAAAATCTTCTCCTCCAAAAGTATCCGGCCAATTTTCAAATAATTTTGTAGAAATTTTCCTAGGGTGACCCTCTATTAGATTCCTTCAAGCCAAGTTGATTGGTTGGAAACTATGGCTGCCAGGGGGCGAGGCTTATATAGCTTAAGTGAAAAAAAAATAAAAAATCAGGTGAGCGATTCAAGGGCCATCATGGCCCTCTTGTTTAGCTTACCTGAGAACGAAGTGGTCAAGGTGAGCTACATGTATTGCGATCACCTTTTGTCTGTTGTCCGTCCGTCGTGCGTCATCAACAATTCCCTTGGTAACACTCTACAGGCAACATTTTGCATCCAATCTTCATGAAAGTTTATCAGAACATACATCTTCATCAAATCTTAGACAAGTTTGAAACTGGGTCATGTGGGGTCAAAAACTAGGTCACTAGGTCAAATTGAACTTGGGTCGATAAGTCAAATTGAAAGAAAATCTTGTTAAGACTTTGGAAGTCGCATTTTTAACTTGAGCATGTTGAAACTTTGTCAGAATGTTTGTCTTAATGATATCTAGGCTAAGTTTGAATATTGGTCTAGTCGGATCAAAAAATAGGTCACTAAGGCAAGTTTGAGAAAAATCTTGTTAACACTGTAGATATTGTAATTTTTACTTCAGCAACTTGAAACTTTGTAAGAATATTTGTCTTGATAATAGCTAAGCCAAGCATGAATATGGGTCATGTCAGGTCTAGATCTAGGTCACTAGGCCAACTTAAAGAAAAATCTTGTTAACATTTCTTGAGCCGTATCTTTTAATTGAGCATGTTGAAACTTTGTCAGAATGTTTGTCTTGATTATATCTAGGCCAAGGTTAAATATGAGTCATTTCTGGTCAAAAACAAGGTCACTTGGCCAAATTGAAGGACAATCTTGTTAACACTCTGGAAGCTGCATTTTTAACTTGAGCATGTTGAAACTTTTTAAGAATGTTTGTCTTGATGATATCTAGGCCAAACACAAATATGGGTCATGTCAGGTCAAAAACTAAGTCACTGGGCCAAATTTGAGAAAAAATCTATTTAACACTCGAGAGACTTCTGCAGCTTGAAACTTTGTCAGAATGTTTGTCTTGATGATATGGAGCGATACTTGCCCTCTTGTATAAGCTTACCTGACTGCAAAATGAGTAATTGTGGTTGGTATGACAAATAACATTGCATAACTCAGGTGAGCGATCAAGAGCCATCATGGCCCTCTTGTCCAAATACTGTATGAGAAGGTACATTTTTAGCTCACCGTCGCCAACAATTTCTTAAATCAACAACTCCTCCTAAACCACATAGCTAATTTCACTTAAATGTTCCTTACATGATCCCCTTTAAAACATTGTCCAAATAATTGTATTTCATACACAATTGTGGTTGCCATGGCAACGAAAAGGAAAACATTAAAATTCTTCTTGACAGAAACTACTGGCCTTATTTAAAAACAATTTCACATAATTGATCCTTGGGTGAAGCCATTGTGAGGCTGGGGATGGTTTTCCATATATGGTTATTGTAAAAAAATCTTCTCATACGAAAACTGCTCACCAGATTTCAATATGATTTGGCAGAAATGTTCCTTGGGTGACCTTCTACCAAGATTGTTCAAGCCGTTATGATTCGTCAAAAAGCATGGCCGCCAGGGGCGCCCGGCTGCACTTGATTTTCCATATTTGACAAAGTAAAAGTTGCCTATATTGCCCCTGCGAAATGAAATTCATGAAATCATGAATTTTTCATACCTTTTAAGGATTGTTCATGAACCACTCTTTATCAATTCTTGAGTTGTGTTCATGAACTTATGGACATGAACAGTCCTTGAAGTCTTTTCTTGAACAGTTCATGAATAGTTGAAGCCCAATTTGATTGATTCAAGAAAATGTCAAAGTTCTTAAAAATGTTCATAAACTGACATGAATGATTCAAGAACAGTTGAAGAATATTTAAAGTTCTTAAAATGTTCATGAGTTCACTTCAATACTGGTTTAAGAACAATTGAAGAGTTTGTTGAGTTCTTAAAACGTGCATGAATTGACTTCAATACTGGTTTAAGAACAGTTGAAGAATTTGTTGAGTTCTTAAAAGGTGCATGAATTGACTTCAATAATGGTTCAAGGATAGTTGAAGGAAAATTATATTCTTAAAACATCCATGAAATCAACCCTTTGAAAGTTTCAAGAAAAATTGAAGGAAATGTACAATTGTTATAAATTGTAAAACATTCATGAAATGCCAGCCATGTATATATATAATTATTCCATTAATCACATAATTTACAGTAACTATCTGGCAGTATAATAACTGCAAGCCTGCTAATTATATATAGTTTCAATATACCACTGTGACTAGTTAATTATATTAAACAGTAACCATCACTGATTTTAAAATAATATTTTTTACTCAGTTAATTTAATTAAATTAGAATCTACAATGACTTTTTAATTTAGTGTGAAACCAGTGGAATAACCAGAAAACACAAGTTGACTTCAATTTGAAATATACCAAGGGAGTTAACTCTAGCATAAAATACAGGAACTCTTCAATAAGAAGAAAGTAATGTTTACTACTTCCTTTACATATTTTGGTGGGAGAAATATGTTGTGGTTCAAAGGCACAGAGACGAATTTTGTAATTTCTTATGAACAACTTGATGGGCACATTTGATAAATGTCTTAAATGTTACATTATAAATTAAATTATCAAATTGTATTGTGCTATGTCATAAAACAACATGTTATATTGGTGATTTATTAAAGTATTGCATTGCCACATTTGGAAGAAGCCATGTCTTCATGTAAAATTATTTTTATAAAATTCTGGTTCAACTATGTTTCAATTAACCAGAATATTTTCTGTACAAAATCTGCACAGACTTTCTGTATTTTCTTCTGTACAGAATCTGGTTCCAGTCCACCCAGACTATTTGGTACAGGTTACCAATTGTAGAACCATTCCCCTTTCAGAATTGTTTACAGAATTACATTCCAGAACTGTTCAAAGACAATTCAAGATTTGCCTGTCTTAAATGGTTTATGAACTTTTCCAGAATTTCGAGACATGAACAGTTCATTTCCAGAACATGAAGTTAAAATGAGACTATAAAGTTATATAGAAGAAATTTCATGAACAGTTCATGAATGAAGTATTCATGAACTGACCATGAACTGTGCATAAAATATATTGTCCTTAAATGATTCATAGATAATTCATGAACTATTTAAGAGAGTTTGGCAGTGAAAAGTCTATGAAATAACCTTCAATGTATTTCACAGACAGTTCATGAACCATGCATAGTTCATGAACTGCTACATCATGAACATTTTAAGGATAAGTCCCATTTTAACTTCAAGGACTTTAATGAATTTTTCATGAAATCTGAACATGAACAGTTCATGAATACTTCATGAATAATTCATGAACTGTAACTGTTCATTTCACAGGGGTGTTTAACACTTTATTCCAGTATTTTTAGCACGAGTGTTTGAGAATAGTCTGAGATATTGCAGTCACCCTTTCGTCGGTGTACACAATTTGTCTAGCTTGTCCAGAACATAACTTTCTAAGTATTAAAGATATTCAAGTGAAATTTCATATATGAATATAGGCCAGTTTGAGGAAGTGCAGTGTACAAGAACCATAACTCTAGCATCAATAATGTTTGGATTATCCAACTACTTTTATGTTAAAAATTGCTTGTCTGGGCCATAACCTTTTAAGTATTAAAGATATTCAAATGGCCAATGACAGGAAGTGCAGTGTGCAAGCAGAGTAACTCTAGCTTCAATAATCTTTTAGTTAATGCCCTTTTTGGCCGAATTGCAACATATGGATTGACGTCTATGGATTGACGATTTCTGTCCATATATCAGTCCATCCATCTGGCGTCAACATTTTGTTAATCTTTGTGTTTAGGTCCATATCTCTACTTGTCACAGGTCAATGAGATTCAACATGTGACTTAACCTTGATGAGTCCTGCATGGTTATCTACTCTGTTAGAAAATCTTTATAAACTTTACTGCAATATGATATGTCACACAGTCATGATTTGTGTCAGGAACAGTCAACTTTAACCCTGTACTTCATAGATACTAATTATTTTGCACCAATGAAACATTGTTAGGTTAACTGACCGCAATATATAACTGCAAAATTGTACAAAAGGCATTAAACTCCATTCAATCAATTGACCTTTTTGTATTTCCTTTAAATAAATTTTATTTTTCAGTTGTTCATGGGTCTTCCAGTGCTGAAATTCCTCCTTCAGTCATCAGCGATTGTCATCACTATGAAGAGAGTGGTAACCATGTTAAAACCAAATTTCTCAGCAGAAGGAAGTAACGCCATTCAGTATGAAAAAGATGTTTACGGTCTTTTCATTAAGTACATGAGAGAAGTAACAGGTATCTTTTTAAGTCATAGAATACATTTGAAATATGTTTTACCAATGAAGGACACTTTCTATAAAAAGTCAAACCTGACTTAAGCAGCAATCGAAGGAAAGGCAAAATGTTGGCTGCTTACTGCAGGTGGCTGAAATTGTCATTTTAGTAAATTATCAAGTGGCTGCTTAAACCAAGTTGTTGCTTAAACAAGGTGACTGTTATAGCTGGTTGGACAGTAAAAATTAAGTATGATGTTATCTCAATTACATTTCCCAGAGGACTGGGCTTGTTTTCCTTATATGTATATATATTGAAAACTAATTAAGAATCTTCTTGTCCAAAATTACTGGCCTGATTTAAAAAATAATTTGGCACAAATGTTCCTCTGGTGATCCTCTATCAAGATTGTTCAAATAATTCCAATCCGTTAAAAAACATGGCCGCCAGGGGGTGGGGCTTGTTTTCCTTTTATGTATAAATAGTAAATGTTTTAAAATACTTGTACAAAAGCACTGGCCTAATTTGAAAATAATTTGGCACAAATGCTCCTTGGATGACCCTTTACCAAGATTGTTCAAATTATTTTATCAGTTGATAAACATGGCCATTGGGTGTGGCTCATTTTGCTTAAATGTATGAAGATTCAATTTTAAAAACTTTTAAAGTTCTATTAAATCAGGTGAGCGATATAGGACCATCATGGTCCTCTTGTTAAGTAATTTTCAGAAATTTAGCAGTTTGATAATGGGCCATTGATCAGGTGATAGATTTATGGCCATCTTGTCCCTCTTATTTGTGTCAAGGTCCTATGCATATTACACACTCAACTCTTGTTTATTTTTGCAAAACTAATTTTAAACACTTGCTCTGATCTAAACTTCAGCTGGAAGAAGAGGCAACATAACACTGTCCAGTATACTGCAGTTTGTTACAAGCACAGACGAAGAACCAGTTCTTGGGTTTAAGATACAGCCATCTATACAGTTTTGTGAAGTCATTGATGGATTTTTGCCAACTGCTAGTACTTGTGTGAATTCTTTGACAATACCTTGACCTACTCAAAATATCAGATTGCCCGAACGTGAACAAGTATTCAATCTGTATGACTATGCCTTTTCGAATACATTTTATGGGTTACATTAACAAGGATGATAGTAACTAACTTATGTACGGATACAAAGAAACCTGCAAAAGAAGAAGAGTGAAAGGATATTGTCACTGTGATCATAATAACCCTCTTGTAACTTAACTGTTTTCATTATAGAATACTTATACATACTTCTGGAGAGCAGAGATAGTATTTAGTTGTAAAGCTACATTTCTGAATTATGATGTCTCATTTATTTTGCATTTTCCTGCCTCTGCAGCAGATATTGAAAAGATTAAGTAAAAAAGAGCTATTGCTTATAAACAACAGTTTGCTTGTATGTCCCTATCTTGGGGGAGGGGCACATATACTTGCTCTTGTCTGTATGTATGTATGTATGTACGAGGGTTGTTTTAAAAAATTCCAGAAAAGTGCCATATCACTTTTAATAATTAATATTAAATATTAAATGCATCTCTTTATGTTTATGTATTACAAACATCGCACATTTTATAATCGAAGAAGCAATGTCATTTTAATGTGAGTGGGGCAGCTACAAATAACACATAAATGTTTTACTTAAAAAGCCACACACCAGTTGTTGTTGGAAAACTACCTCATAATTGAATCTTCTCAAAATACTATCCTGCATTCGTAACACAATTTTCCCATTTATGTACCCATGATTTATAACAAGTTCTGAAATGTATAGTGGGTATTTTCTGTATGTATTTGTCCACTATCATAAAAGCGAAGATGCTTGGATCAAAGTTTGATGACGTTGACAACCTGCCCATGGTAGTGCACAAATGCATACGGAAAATTCTTACTAAGCATTTTAGAACTTGTTATAAACCATGGGTACATAAATGGGAAAATGTGTTATTTGTAGCTGCCCCGCTCACATTGACATGACATTGCTACTTTGATTATAGAATGTGCAATATTTGTAATACATAAACATAAAGAGATGCATTTAATAAAATATACTTGAAAGTCATTACTGTCAACATTTCCTTAAAAATATTGATTATTAGATATTTAAAAGTGATATGGCACTTTTCTGGTAACTTTTAAAACACCACTTGTATGTATGTTTGAAATATTGCATGTTTTTCACACAGAGAACAATTACTAAACTATAAAAGTTGTTGTAGTTTTGAAGTGTTACATGTTTTTCACACAGACACAATTACCAAACCGTAAAAAGTGTTGTAGTTTTGAAGTATTACATTTTTTTCACACATAGAGCAATTACCCAACTATAAAAGTTGTTGTAGTTTTGAAGTATTACATTTTGTTCACACACAGCAATTACCAAACTATAAAAGTTGTTGTAGTTTTAAAGTATTACATGTTTTGCACACAGAGAGCAATTACCAAACTATGAAAGTTGTTGTAGTTTTGAAGTATTGCATATTTTGCACTCAGAGCAATTACCAACCTATAAAAGTTGTTGTAGTTTTTAAGTGTTACATGTTTTTCACACATCGAGCAATTACCAAACTATAAAAGTTGTTGTAGGTTTGAAGTGTTAATACTATAAAATTTGTTGTAGTTTTGAAGTATTACATTTTTTTCACACATAGAGCAATTACCAAACTACAAAAGTTGTTGTAGTTTTGAAGTGTTATATGTTTTGCACACAGAGAGCAATATCCAAACTATAAAAGTTGTTGTAGTTTTGAAGTGTTACATGTTTTGCACACAGACAGCAATAACCAAAATTTAAAAGTTGTTGTAGTTTTGAAGTGTTACATTTTTTGCACACAGAGAGCAATTACCAAACTATAAAAGTTGTTGTAGTTTTGAAGTGTTACATGTTTTGCACACAGAGAGCAATATCCAAACTATAAAAGTTGTTGTAGTTTTGAAGTGTTACATGTTTTGCACACAGAGAGCAATTACCAAACTACAAAAGTTGTTGTAGTTTTGAAGAGTTACATGTTTTGCACACAGAGAGCAATTACCAAACTACAAAAGTTGTTGTAGTTTTGAAGTGTTACATGTTTTGCACACATAGAGAAATTACCAAACTACAAAAGTTGTTGTAGTTTTAGAAGAGTTACATATTTTTCACACAGAGAGCAATTACCAAACTATAAAAGTTGTTGTAGTTTTGAAGTGTTACATGTTTTGCACACAGAGAGCAATTACCAAACTACAAAAGTTGTTGTAGTTTTGAAGTGTTACATGTTTTGCACACAGAGAGCAATTTCCAAACTACAAAAGCTGTTGTATTTTTGAAGTGTTACATGTTTTGCACACAGAGAGCAATTACTATAAAAGTTGTTGTAGTTTTAGAAGAGTTACATATTTTTCACACCTAGAGCAATTATCAAACTATAAAAGTTGTTGTGGTTTTGAAGTATTACATTTTGTTCACACATAGAGAAATTACCAAACTATAAAAGCTGTTGTAGTTTTAAAGTGTTACATGTTCTGCACACATAGAGAAATATCCAAACTATAAAAGTTGTTGTAGTTTTGAAGTGTTATATGTTTTGCACACAGAGAGCAATTACCAAACTATAAAAGTTGTTGTAGTTTTGAAGTGTTACATGTTTTGCACACATAGAGAAATATCCAAACTATAAAAGTTGTTGTAGTTTTGAAGTGTTACATGCTCACAGAGAGCAATTACCAAACTATAAAAGTTGTTGTAGTTTTGAAGTGTTACATGTTTTGCACACAGAGAGCAATTACCAAACTACAAAAGTTGTTGTAGTTTTGAAGAGTTACATGTTTTGCACACAGAGAGCAATTACCAAACTACAAAAGTTGTTGTAGTTTTGAAGTGTTACATGTTTTGCACACATAGAGAAATTACCAAACTACAAAAGTTGTTGTAGTTTTAGAAGAGTTACATATTTTTCACACAGAGAGCAATTACCAAACTATAAAAGTTGTTGTAGTTTTGAAGTGTTACATGTTTTGCACACAGAGAGCAATATCCAAACTATAAAAGTTGTTGTAGTTTTGAAGTGTTACATGTTTTGCACACAGAGAGCAATTACCAAACTACAAAAGTTGTTGTAGTTTTGAAGAGTTACATGTTTTGCACACAGAGAGCAATTACCAAACTACAAAAGTTGTTGTAGTTTTGAAGTGTTACATGTTTTGCACACATAGAGAAATTACCAAACTACAAAAGTTGTTGTAGTTTTAGAAGAGTTACATATTTTTCACACAGAGAGCAATTACCAAACTATAAAAGTTGTTGTAGTTTTGAAGTGTTACATGTTTTGCACACAGAGAGCAATTACCAAACTACAAAAGTTGTTGTAGTTTTGAAGTGTTACATGTTTTGCACACAGAGAGCAATTTCCAAACTACAAAAGCTGTTGTATTTTTGAAGTGTTACATGTTTTGCACCCAGAGAGCAATTACTATAAAAGTTGTTGTAGTTTTAGAAGAGTTACATATTTTTCACACCTAGAGCAATTATCAAACTATAAAAGTTGTTGTGGTTTTGAAGTATTACATTTTGTTCACACATAGAGAAATTACCAAACTATAAAAGCTGTTGTAGTTTTAAAGTGTTACATGTTCTGCACACATAGAGAAATATCCAAACTATAAAAGTTGTTGTAGTTTTGAAGTGTTATATGTTTTGCACACAGAGAGCAATTACCAAACTATAAAAGTTGTTGTAGTTTTGAAGTGTTACATGTTTTGCACACATAGAGAAATATCCAAACTATAAAAGTTGTTGTAGTTTTGAAGTGTTACATGCTCACAGAGAGCAATTACCAAACTATAAAAGTTGTTGTAGTTTTGAAGTGTTACATGCTCACAGAGAGCAATTACCAAACTATAAAAGTTGTTGTAGTTTTGAAGTGTTACATGCTCACAGAGAGCAATTACCAAACTATAAAAGCTGTTGTAGTTTTGAAGTGTTACATGTTCTGCACACATAGAGAAATATCCAAACTATAAAAGTTGTTGTAGTTTTGAAGTGTTACATGTTCTGCACACATAGAGAAATATCCAAACTATAAAAGTTGTTGTAGTTTTGAAGTGTTACATGTTTTGCACACAGAGAGCAATTACCAAATTACAAAAGTTGTTGTAGTTTTGAAGTGTTACATGTTCTGCACACATAGAGAAATATCCAAACTATAAAAGTTGTTGTAGTTTTGAAGTGTTATATGTTTTGCACACAGAGAGCAATTACCAAACTACAAAAGTTGTTGTAGTTTTGAAGTGTTACATGCTCACAGAGAGCAATTACCAGACTATAAAAGCTGTTGTAGTTTTGAAGTGTTACATGTTCTGCACACATTGAGAAATATCCAAACTATAAAAGTTGTTGTAGTTTTGAAGTGTTACATGCTCACAGAGAGCAATTACCAAACTATAAAAGTTGTTGTAGTTTTGAAGTGTTACATGTTTTTCACACATAGAGAAATATCCAAACTATAAAAGTTGTTGTAGTTTTGAAGTGTTACATGTTTTGCACACATAGAGAAATATCCAAACTATAAAAGTTGTTGTAGTTTTGAAGTGTTACATGTTTTGCACAGAGAGAGCAATTACCAAACTATAAAACTTGTTGTAGTTTTGAAGTATTACATTTTGTTCACATATAGAGAAATTACCAAACTATAAAACTTGTTGTAGTTTTGAAGTGTTACATGTTCTGCACACAGAGAGCAATTACCAAACTATAAAAGTTGTTGTAGTTTTGAAATATTACATGTTTTGCACACAGAGAGCAATTACCAAACTATAAAAGTTGTTGTAGTTTTGAAATATTACATGTTTTGCACACAGAGAGCAATTACCAAACTATAAAACTTGTTGTAGTTTTGAAGTATTACATTTTGTTCACATATAGATAAATAACCAAACTATAAAACTTGTTGTAGTTTTGAAGTGTTACATGTTTTGCACACAGAGAGCAATTACCAAACTATAAAAGTTGTTGTAGTTTTGAAATATTACATGTTTTGCACACAGAGAGCAATTACCAAACTATAAAAGTTGTTGTAGTTTTGAAGTGTTACATGTTTTGCACACAGAGAGCAATTACTATAAAAGTTGTTGTAGTTTTAGAAGAGTTACATATTTTTCACACAAAGAGCAATTATCAAACTATAAAAGTTGTTGTAGTTTTGAAGTATTACATTTTGTTTACACATAGAGAAATTACCAAACTATAAAAGTTGTTGTAGTTTTAGAAGAGTTACATATTTTTCACACAGAGAGCAATTATCAAACTATAAAAGTTGTTGTAGTTTTGAAGTATTACATTTTGTTCACACATAGAGCAATTACCAAACTATAAAAGTTGTTGTAGTTTTGAAGTGTTATATGTTTTACACACAGAGAGCAATTATGAAACTATAAAAGTTGTTGTAGTTTTGAAGTGTTACATGTTCTGCACACAGAGAGCAATTACCAAACTATAAATTGTTGTAGTTTTGAAGTGTTACATTGTGTTCACACATAGAGAAATATCCAGACTATAAAAGTTGTTGTAGTTTTGAAGTGTTATATGTTTTTCACACAGAGAGCAATTACCAAACTGTAAAAGTTGTTGTAGTTTTGAAGTGTTACATGCTCACAGAGAGCAATTACCAAACTATAAAAGTTGTTGTAGTTTTGAAGTGTTACATGCTCACAGAGAGCAATTACCAAACTATAAAAGCTGTTTGGTAATTGCTCTCTGTGAGCATGTAACACTTCAAAACTACAACAACTTTTATAGTTTGGTAATTGCTCTCTGTGAGCATGTAACACTTCAAAACTACAACAACTTTTACAGTTTGGTAATTGCTCTCTGTGTGAAAAACATATAACACTTCAAAACTACAACTATAAAAGCTGTTGTAGTTTTGAAGTGTTACATGTTCTGCACACAGAGAGCAATTACCAAACTATAAATTGTTGTAGTTTTGAAGTGTTACATGTTTTGCACACAGAGAGCAATTACTATAAAAGTTGTTGTAGTTTAAGGGTGACAAGAGAAATGTAAAAGAAGTGGTCATTTTAAGCACCGGTATCACAACATGGAGTAAGTTGTCTGAGATAAAAGTGTGAAAAGCTTGTATTCCAAACTTGTGTGTGCATAGGCTTATTATTTTGGACTGATTGACAGTTATGTTTACAAGATCATGTATTATGAAATATTTCTTTCCCATTTTTGAAATGGCTTTAAGCTCACCATAGCATGAAGTGGTCAAGGTGGGTTATTGTGATCGTCTTGCGTCCGGCGTCCTGGGGACGGGGCTATTTTACCTCATATGGCTATAGTGAAAACTATAAAAACCTTCTCCGACGAAAATGTCAGGCCGATTTCCAAATAATTTTGTAGAAATGTTCCTAGGATGACCCTCCATCAGATTTCACCAAGCCATGTTGATTGGTCTTAAAATATGGCTGCCAGGGGGGTGGGGCTATTAGCCTTATATTAGCTTTAGTGAAAACTTTAAAAATCTTCTCCCAAACTATTTTGCTGAATTTCAAATAATTTTGCAGAAATGTTCCTTGGGTGACACTCTACTAGATTCCTTTGATTTAATTATGCCTAATGGCAGTAGAGCGATACTGGTACTCTTGGGCCTCTTGTATTAACTGACCTCACCACAACATGAGTTACTTTGGTTGACTGTGTGGTAGGCATGATAAATCACATTGCATAAGTCAGGTGAGCGATCCAGGGTTATCATGGCCGTCATCCGTTTGTCAACATCTTCTCCTCAGTAACCAGTGGGTCAATTGGGATGAAACTCCATGCAGAATTCTGGTTTCTATGGCAACCAAATAAACTTTAAAATTCTTCTTCTCCCAAACCAGTTTGCTGATTTTCAAATACTTTCGTAGAAATTTTTCTTGGATGACCTTCTATCAGATTCCCTCAAGCCATGTTGATTGGTAAAAGAACCATGGCTACCAGGGGATGGGGCTGTTTTGCCTAATATGGCTATAGTGAAAACTTTAAAATCTTCTCCTCCCTAAGTGTCTAGCCGATTTTCAAATAATTTTGTAGAAATGTTCCTAGGGTGACACTGTATCAGATTTCTTTAAGCCATGTTGATTGTTTGAAAAACATGGCCGCCAGGGGGCGGGGCTACTTTGCCTTATATGGCTATAGTGAAAACTTAAAAAATCTTCACGATGAAATTTGTGGCAGATTTTCAAATAATTTTGTAGAAGTGTTCCTTGGGTGACCCTCTATCATATTTTTCAAGCCATGTTGATTGGTCGAAAATCATGGCCGCCAGGGGGCAGGCCTGTTTTGCCTTATATGGATACAGTGAAAACTTAAAGAAATCTTCTCTAACAGTGTCGGCCGATTTTCAAGTACTTTTGTAGAAATGTTCTTAGGGTAACCAACTATCAGATTCCTTCAAGGCATGTTGATTGGTCGAAAACTATGGCCACCAGGGGGCGGGCTATTTTGCATTAAATGCATAAAAGTAAAAATCTTCTCCTCCGAAAGTGCCGGGCCGATTCCTTCAAACCATGTTGATTGGTTAAAAAACATGGCTGCCAAGGTCAGGGCTGTTTTGCCCTCCCTATATGGCTAAAGTGAAAACTTAAAAATCTTCTCTGACAAAAGTTTCGGCTGATTTTGATAAAATGTTGTAGAAATGTTTCTTGGGTGACTCTCTATCAGATTCCTCCAAGCCATGTTGATTGGTTTTAAAATATGGCTGCTAGGGGGGGTGGGGTTGTTAGTATTATATTGGTTTTAGTGAACACTTTAAAAATCTCTGATCTTCAAATAATTTTGCGGAAATATTCATTGGGTGAGAATCTACAAGATTCCTTCAAGCCATGTTCATTGGGGCTGGGGCTGTTTGATTATTAGTCCCCTACCAGTCGAAGACCAGTTTGGGGACTATAGGTTTGGTCTATTTCGTCTGTCCGTCTGTCTGTGTGTCAGTCCCACCAAATCTTGTCCGGTCCACATATTAACCATGCATCATAGGATTTCCAAGAAACTTAGCACAAAAGTTCACCATGATGAGGTGGGGTGTCATGCTCAAAACCCAGGCCTGTACCTCAAATGTCAAGGTCACACTTAGAGGTCAAAGGTAAAAATGAGTAATATTTGATAGGACTACCTTGTCCTGCCCACATTTCAACCATGCAGGCGTGTCGCACTTTGTGACTTAGAGGTCAAAGGTCAAAATGAGTACTGTTTAATAGGACTACCTTGTCCGGCTCACATCTCAACCATGCATCATTGGTTTCCCTAGTTACTAGGCACACATGTTCACCTCAAATGTTAAGGTATCACTTAGAGGTCAAAGGTCAAAATGATTACTGTTTGATAGGACTATTACTTGTCCGACCCGCATCTAAACCATGCATTATAGGATTTCCATGAAACTTGGCACAAACGTTCACTATGATGAGGCAGCATGTCGCTCTCAAGACCAAGGCCTGTACCTCAAATGTCAAGGTCACAATTAATAGGTCAAAATGAGTACTGTTTGATAAGACTACCTTATCCGGCCCTCATCTCAACCATGCATGATGCATCATAGGATTCCCAAGTAATTAGGCACACATCTTCACCACCATAAGGTGGCGTGTCACGCACAAGACCCAGGACTGAACCTCAAATGTCAAGGTTGCACTTGGAGGTCAAAGTTCAAAATGAGAACTGTTTGATAGGACTGTACCTTGTCCGGCCCGCATCTCAACCATGCATCATGGGCTTCCCAAGTTACTAGGCAATCTTGTTCACTATAATAAGGTGGCGTGTCGCGCACAATACCCAGGCCTGTACCTCAAATGTCAAGGTCACACTTGGAGGTCAAAAGACACAATGTGCTGTCCTTGTCTGGTAGGGGACTTTTGTATTGCTTGCAATACGACATTAACTTGTTTAATTTTTGCCTAATGGCAGTGTAGCGATACTGGCCCTCTTGGGCCTCTTGTATTGGCAACCGTTTGGTTCTTATGTCAAATCACATAAATCAGGTGAGCGATCCAAGGCCATCATGGCCCTCTTGTTCATTATATCTTTGCTTTATGGTAAAAGCGAGTTACTGTTTCTAATGTTTGGTTTTTAGATCACTTGAGCAGAAGGCTCAATGTGATCTATTGGGATCTCTATCCCTCTGTTGTCCATTGTTCACTTTTTGCTTCAAATAACATCTCTGAAACCCCCTTGATGAAGTTCATGAAATTGGCATGGATGTTTCTTGCATATTCCCCTTTGAAAAATTGTTTGAAGAATTCCATTCAATGCACAACTTGAAATGATGTCACAGAATTGTTCCTTGGGTGACCCTCTACCATAATCAGGTCATCATGATTGAGATTCTTACAAAACTATGGCTGCCAGTGGTTTTCCCTATAGACTATATTCTATATTAAAAACTTTAAAAATATTCTTGTCTGAAACTACTGGCCCAATTTTGAAATACTTTAAGTTTAGAAGAATAATTAGGCAATACTCAGTGATTGATTTCAAATGGAAAATCCATTTTGAAAATTAAAGGATTTTAAAAGTATAATAGTTTGATAATGGACGATTAAGGACCAATTTGACCCTCTTGTAGGGCATCTCAGGTTCTCTTTAGTCACTTTATATTATAATTCTGTCAGGCAGACACAATTCCATTTTAATTATGTATTGTTTGCCCAAGTTGGGTTTGTTAATTCTTAATTTACATTGATTGATTTATTATAGGCCTTTTTTAGCTCACCTATGCACGAAGTGTAAGGTGAGCTATTGTGATCACATTTTGTCCGGCGTCCATCCGCCGTGTGTCGTCAACATTTCATCTTGTTAACACTCTACAGGCTACATTTTGCATCCAATCTTCATGAAAGTGTATCAGAACATTCATCTTCATAAAATCTTGGACAAGTTCGAAACCGGGCCATATGAGGTCAAAAACGAGGTCACTAGGTCAAATTGAAGCGAAATCTTGTTAACACTCTCGAGGCCACATTTTCAACTTGAGCATGTTGAAACTTTATCAGAATGTTTGTCTTGATGATATGTAGGTCAAGTTCGAACATGTGTCATGTTGGGTCAAACAGTAGGTCACTAGGTCAAATTGAAGGAAAATCTTGTTAACACTCCAGATGCCACAATTTTTGCTTCAGCAGTTTGAAATTTTGTCAGAATGTTTTTCTTAAAAATATCTAGGTCAAGTTCGAATATGGGTCATATTGGGTCAGAAACTAGGTCACTAGGCTAAATTGAAGGGTAATCTTGTTAACACTGAAGAGGCCACATTTTCAACTTGAGCATGTTGAAATCTTGTTAACTCTGTAGAAGCCGCATGTTTTGCTTCAGCAGCTTGAAATTTGGTCAGAATGTTGAGCTAAATGATATCTAAGTCAAGTTTGAAGTCACTAGGCCAAATTGAAGGAAAATCGTGTAAACACTTTGGATGAACTTTGGTCAGAATGTTTGTCTGAATTATATCTACGTCAAGTTCGAATATGGGTCATATTGGGTCAGAAACAATGTCAATAAAGGAAAATATTGTTCAAACTCCGGAGGCCGCATTTTTACTTTGAGCAAGTTGAAAATTTGTCAGAATGTTGTCTTGATGATATCTAGTCCATGTTGGAATATGGGTCATATCAGGTAAAACAAATATAGATCACTAGGCCAAATGAAGGAAAATCTTGTTAACACTGTGGAGGTTGCATTCAGAATAATTGTCTTGATATGTTTTGCATTGCAGTACATTGTATAATTAAGGTGAGCGATCCAGGGCCATCATGGCCCTCTTGTTTGAAAAAACGGGACGTATTATAGTTTTACCTGCGGCGTCCAGTATGTTGTCGGCCCAATAACTTTAGAAGCCTTTGTCCAATCGTAACCAAATTTGGTCATAATGTGTATTATTGTTTGATAACTAGCCATATCGCTCTAGTCACGCTAGAGTCATCGCCCTTTAATTATAAAAATTACCTCAAATTGGTCTTGTCCGATCAATAACTTTCAAAGCCTTTATCCAATCATCACCAAATTTAGTCAGAATGTGTATGGGCATAATATCTCGGACATGTGCTATAATCAGCCATATCGCTCTGGTCATTTTATTTGATCATCACCAAATTTAGACAATATGTTGATGGGCAGAATATCTTGGTCAGGTTCGATAACTAACCACGTTATCTTAGTCACTCCACACTTATGTCCCTCGAAATGGCCAAAACTGTATTAACAGTGGCCGCTTTCTAAAGTTGCCTGACGTACAACCATTTATCACTAAACTTGGTCTCCAAAAAACAGGACGGGCGTATTTTATGACAGTTGGCGCTCTTGTTATTTATTTATTATACATGCACTACATGTATAGGCAATTTTAATAAAGTGTATTGATATATCTTTGTATTTGTGAAGTTTTATCCAAACCAATAAGGGCCAGTTTTCCTACTACTTATTTGTTACTGAAAGTCGAATGCATTACTCTTAACATGTGTTCATCTTTGGTCCTATATAGAAACTTCCATGTTCATGCAAGTTCTAAATGCACACCATGTTCCGCCATGATATATTAATTAGATAAATATACTGAACCAAAAAAGAAACGTTCCGTAGTTACTTTAAACACGGACCTATATGTATATAGGTCCTTGGTTTAAACTTATTCATTTTACATGGATTGGAAAGCAAGTTTTTACAACTTGTTAGCTCACCTGAGCATGGTCATCAATCATTGTCTGGCATGCAGCGTCCCTAGGCAATCCCCTTCAAAAACAGCTAAAAGAATTACATTCCATCCAGAACTGGTTGCCATGGCAACGGAAAGGAAATTCTTTAAGTGACATCTATACCATTGGGCTAATTTCAACTAAACTTTTAAGGAATGTTTCCTAGGTGGTACCCTAGCTAAAAGAATGTTCCCTAGTAATACCCTATTAAAACAGCTAGAATAATTCCACGGCAGCGGAAAGAAAACAAAGAAAATTCTTTAAACGACATCTCCTATACCATTGGGTCAATTTCGACCAAGCTTTGCAGGAATGTTCCCTAGGTAGTCCCCTTTAAAAATTACTAAAGAATTCTATTCTATCTAGAAGTCTGGTTGCTATGGCAACGGAAAGAGAAAAGTATTTAATAATGTTCCCTGTTCAATCGGGCCAATACAATTTTAAAGGAATGTTGCCTAAGTGGTCACCTTTAGAAACGGCTAAACAATATTCATCCCCTGCAGAGCTCTGGTTGCCATGGCAACGGAAAGAAAAAAGTTCGAAAAATCTTTAATCATCATCTTATCCTATGCCACTGGGCTAATTTCAACCATATTTTACAGGAATGTTTTCTAGGTTACTCATGTTATCAGATGAGCGATATAGGCCCATTTTGCCCTCTTGTATTAATTCCTTTCGACAACTCCCTGGGTAGAACCAGTAATAAAATCGTGATAAATGTTCACCCCCGGGGATTAAAGCCCACGACTTTTGGATCCGGAGTCCGAAACTTTGGATCCGAAGGTCGTGGTTTCCATTGTTATGCTGGGTTTTCCCATAGGAGAAATTCAGTTCAGTAACACTTTTTTGAAAGTCATTCTAGCAAAATAATTTTGTTTTCAGAAGGCACAACACATTTTCAAAGGCGCCATATAGCTGGTTCTACACAGGAAGACGCCGAGAGGAATTAATATAAGTTGTAAAAACTTGCTTTCCAATCGACCTAAAATAAATATGTTTAAACCACGGACCTATATACACATGGATTGGAAACTTCCAATCATTATCGGTGACCATCTAAGTAACAACATTTTACCCACTGTTATAGACTGGAACGCCTTACCACCAGACATAGTAGAGGCGGGCACCCTGGACGCCTTCAAGGTCCGAGAGCAAACCATCTGATCCAAACTGAAGATGTTTTTAATTGTGTTTTTAAATTAGACAGTAAATAGCTCTGCCCAGTGGTATAGGAAATGTGTTTTAAAGAAATGGTTGCCGACGGACGATTGACACTTAATGACCAAAATAGCTCACGTTGAGTACCGCACAAGTTCACCTATCCATGTTGGCTTGGGGGTTGCTATTTCTTAGGTTGCGGAAATGTGCCTCGCTCAATGACTCTCCTGCAATACCTGGAGCAGCATTCTAACCGAATGACGGAGTAAATGACAACATTGCTTTTCCATTTTTATGGCCAATATCGTGGTTATGTAAACCCCATAGCACGGTATTTGCTCACATACTGATTTATTTGTTCAGTATCCATAATATGCATGCTTATAAAGTCAATAGTACAACTTAAGTAAAGTTCATGTTTTATTTGTACTTTGGAACATAATCTCATAGGTTTAACGGGTAACTATTCCGTAACAATACTTAAAGCTTTTAAATACATGTTAATACCGAAGTTTGGACAAATCCAGTTCCTAGGGCACTCTATGGATAATCTATGTAAACGATCATCACTCATTTCTGGATGATCTGGTTGATAAATGGGTCTTTCGTTAGTTGGTGGATTGAATTCTCTATCATATTGGTGATGGACAAAGTCCACTGTGTCTAATCCACCGTTTAGAACTCCAGATGTCCACAGGCGCAACGGGGATGTGCCAACTGTTCGAAGTCTATGCGATGCCCATGCCCCTCTCCAGATGTCAAGTTTATTATTTATTTTATGCTTGTAAACATAATGTAAAGAAAATATATGTAAGGGGTTCAATATGTCCAAAATATGTTCGTCTTCCATAAAGGAAAATATACCATAATAGTGTATAAGAACACCGTCATATACGTCACGCCAGAGTCGTTCGATTCTCTGATTGTGCGTGCTTTTTCCAGTGAGTATGCCATTAGAGCCTCTTTTTTCAAACATAAATTCTGCAATTTTAGCATTTTCCATGCCCATATCAGTTCTAACACGATGCGGCGTACCAAATGTTTCCGTTGCTCGTTCGAATATCTCAAATAGTGAATCTGCTCGATTATTGTCTAAACAATGTAACACAGTCACCAGTCTACTAAACCCATCAATGGCACCTGTTATGACAAATCCCCACCTTATAAGTTTATGATTTGTGTCTACATGCCACATTTCGTTAGGACATTGTACATGATAAATGCGACGGTGAAGCCGACCCAGTGTTCTCTCGGCTATCCCCGCTTCATCATGCAAGTGAAGAATGTCCCTCAGTCGGTATCTTGGAATCTACACAAATAGAAAGAGGCACTTAAAAATTGGCATTAAGATCACATGACTTTGTATTAATATTCCGAAACTCATTTTTATGTTCAACCTATTCATATAGTGTGACATTTAAAGGTTGAAACTTACACTTACAGAGACACGTGTGTAGGTCCAACCAACACGGTGCTACGTTTGTGCCATACACCGAAGAAAGGAAAAAATAGCATATACTGATACCATTCTTATCACATGCATATACTGATACCATCTTTTCACATACATATACTGATATCATTGTTATCAGTTGCATATGCTGATATCAGTCTTATCACTTGCATATGCTGATACCATTCTTATCACTTGTATATACTGATATCAGTCATATCATTTATATATACTGATATCAGTCGTATCACTAGTATATACTGATATCAGTCGTATCACTAGTATATACTGATATCAGTCGTATCACTAGTATATACTAATATACTGGTTCGAGTCCCGTGATGAGCGGGTCCTGACTTTGGGATTTTTCCACACAATCGGCGCGAGTATTGGTTACGTATCCAGGAAGCAGACATCGAGCGTGATTAATATAAGCTTAAAGCTTGTTTCGCAATCGATTTAAAATAAATAAGTCTTATCACTTGCGAATTATTATATCATTCTTAGCACTTGCATACACTGATATCATTCTTATCAATGCATACATGTACACTGATATCATTCTTATCACTTGATTACACTGATATCATTCTTATCATTCTTATCACTTGAGTACACTGATATCAGTTTTATCACTTGCATACACTGATATCGGTCTAATCACTTGCATACACTGATATCAGTCTTATCACTTGCATATTATTATATCATTCTTAGCACTTGCATACACTGATATCATTCTTATCACTGCATACACTGATATCATTCTTATCACTGACACTTGCATGCAGTGATATAATTTATATCACTATGCCACTTGCATACACTGATATCAGTCTTATCACTTGCGTATTAATATATCATTCTTAACACTTGCATACACTGATATCATTCTTATCAATGCATACACTGATATCATTCTTATCACTTGATTACACTGATATCATTCTTATCACTTGATTACACTGATATCAGTTTTATCACTTAATACACTGATATCAGTCTTATCACTTGCATACACTGATATCAGTCTTATCACTGCATACACTGATATCATTCTTATTACTTGCATACACTGATATCATTCTTATCACTGCATACACTGATATCATTCTTATCACTGCATACACTGATATCATTCTTATCAATGTATATAATAATATCAGTCTGATCACTTGTATATTATTATATCATTCTTAGCACTTGCATACACTGATATCATTTTTATTATTATGGCACTTTCCTACAGTGGTATCATTTTTATCACTATGTCACTTGCATACACTGATATCATTCGTATCACTTGCATGCACTGATATCATTCTTATCACTGCATACACTGATATCATTATTACCACTGCATACACTGATATCAGTCTTATCACTTGCATATTATTATATCATTCTTATCACTATGTCACTTGCATACACTGATATCATTCTTAGCATGTGCATCACTGATGTCATTTTAATCACTGCATACATTGATATCATTATAATCACTTGCATACACTTATATCAGTCTTATCACTGAATACCCTGATATCATTCTTACCACTTGCATACACTGATATTATTCTTATCACTGCATACACTTCTATCATTCTTATCACTGCATACACTGATATCATTCTTATCACTGCATACACTTATATCATTCTTATCACTGCATACACTTCTATCATTCTTATCACTGCATAAACTTATATAATTATTATCACTGCATACACTTATATCATTCTTATCAATGCATACACTGATATCATTCTTATCACTTGCATACACTGATATCATTTGTATCATTTGTATACAATGATATCATTCTTATGACTTGCATACACTGATATCAGTCGTATCACTGCATACACTGATATCATTCTTATCAATGCATACCCTGATATCAGTCTTATCACTTAAAACACTGATATCAGTCTTATCACTGCATACACTTATATCATTCTTATCACTACATACACTGATATCATTCTTATCACTGCATACACTTTTATAATTATTATCACTGCATACACTTATATCATTCTTATCACTGCATACACATATATCATTTGTATCACTTGCATACACTGATATCATTCTTATCAATGCATATATGTATATCATTCTTATCAATTGCTTATACTGATTCTTATCACTTTCATACACTGATATCAGTCTTATCACTGCATACACTGATATCAGTCTTATCACTGCATACACAGATATCATTTGTATCACTTGCATACACTGATATCATTCTTATCAATGCATATATTTATATCATTATTTTCACTTGCTTATACTGATATTATCAATGCATATACTGATAGCATTGTTATCACTTGCATACACTGATATCATTCTTATTAATGCATACCCTGATATCATTCTTAGCACTTGCATACACTGATATCATTCTTATCAATGCATATACTGATATCATTATTATCACTTGCATACACTGATATCAGTCTTATCACTGCATACACTGATATCATTCTTATCACTGCGTACACTGATATCATTCGTATCACTGCATACACTGATATCATTATTATCACTTTCCTACACTGATATCAGTAGTATCACTGCATACACTGATGTCATTCTTATCACTTGCATATATATATTGATATCATTCTTATCAATGTATATACACTGATATCATTCTTATCAATTAAATACGTGTATATTTTTTCACGTTTTAGAATGCTTTTTAGGTTTAGTAAATGAGACTAAGCCAGAAGAACACTGTGAACACATTTACAGTATATATATAAAAGAAAGAAAACACATTAGTGAAAAACAAATCACCGGAACGGATAAATGAGCCTACTGTCAACATATGCAATATTTCTACTATTAGATTTTTTAAATAATCACATTAACTTTTGCTCTATAAACATTTTCGTATGCTCTTCCAAATTGTAAGCATGAATTCAACATTTATCAGTAATCAGTAAAAGGCGTTTCTATATTGGTGCAGGAAAGTACTCGTACGTGTCTACGGAGCAAAGCGTTAAGAACGTGCCCTTTGTCGCGTAATAACATCTTTCTCATTTTCAAAAGGAATCGAGCTATCAGTGATACAAACAAGCTTTTGTATTTATACGCAAAGTCTGACGTCATGCAGCTCAATATGCTTTACGGACGTAAAAGCTTATACTTACAGTGATCTTTTTCTGGTGAAGAATCTCAATCAACATCCGTTCTCCACATTTTGGGAATTCTTGTAATGTCTGTTTAACTGTAATAGTTAGTTCCTCATCGGTAATATCAGCGAATTGGACTTTCCTCAATCCAAACATGCGCATACGTCTGTAGACCGTGCTCTCAGAAACACCGAGTAATTGAGCCATTTCATCTATTCTAAATCCTATACTAATAAGAGTTTCTAGACTTTCTTTTGGTATCTGATACGACGGTGCTCCACCAAAACTACTTTTTTGAGAGATGGGTTTTGTCGACCCATATAAAAGACATGCTGTTCTTAATTTCATAATTTCATTTCTATCATTAAGTCCTACACAACGCATATCATACAAAGACATTTTGCACACAATATCCGGAGTAATCTTTTCCTTTTTGAATGCATCAATTAGGCGTTCCAACCCCATCTTTTTCAAAACAGATTCCATCTTGGATTGTGGTCACGCATCATTAAAAGTTCGTCAACAACATAACGTCTAGTGAAGATAATCACATACTCATTTAACATGATGGTACAGTCAGAGAACAACATTAACGTTTGACATAAAAACACGTCTTATTGACAAGATACCATGACGCTTTGACATAATAACACGCCACATTGACATAATACCATTAATGTTTGACAAGATAGTATGACGTTTTAACATAATAACAAGTCACATTGACAAGATAGCTTGAAACTTTGACATAATAACATGATCGTTTAACATAATACCACGTCACATTGACAAGATATCATGGCTTTTTGACATAATAACATGACCGTTTCACATAATACCATGTAGTCTTGACAAGATACCATGCCCGTTTGACATAATAACACACCATCTTGACAAGATACCATGACGCTTTGACATAATAACACTTCATCTTGACAAGATACCATGACGTTTTGACATAATAACACGTCATATTTACAAGATAGCATGGAACTTTGACATAATAAGATGAGCGTTTGACATAACAACAAGTAATATTGACAAGATAGCATGGCAATTTGACATAATAACATGAGTGTTTGACATAATAACATGTCATATTGACAAGATACCATGCACGTTTGACATAATAACACGTCATATTGACAAGATAGTATGACACTTTGACATAATAACATGAGGGTTTGACATAATAACACGTCATATTGACAAGATATCATGACACTTTGACATAATAACATGAGGGTTTGACATATTAACACCTCATATTGACAAGATATCATGACACTTTGACATAATAACATGAGGGTTTGACATAATAACACGTCATATTGACAAGATAGCATGACACTTTGACATAATGACATGAGGGTTTGACATAATAACACGTCATATTGACAAGATATCATGACACTTTGACATAATAACATGAGGGTTTGACATAATAACACGTCAAATTGACAAGATAGCATGACACTTTAACATAATAACATGAGGGTTTGACATAATGACACGTCATATTGACAAGATAGCATGACACTTTGACATAATAACATGAGTGTTTGACATAATAACACGTGATATTGACAAGATAGTATGGCACTTTGACAAAATAACAGAAGCGTTTGACATAATAATACGTCATATTGACAAGATATCATGATACTTTGACATAATAACATGAGGGTTTGACATAATGACACGTCATATTGACAAGATAGCATGACACTTTGACATAATAACATGAGGGTTTGACATAATAACACGTCATATTGACAAGATAGTATGGCAATTTGACATAATAACAGAAGCGTTTGACATAATAATACGTTATATTGACACCACCAGTGTTTGACATAATAACACGTCTAATTGACAAGATAACATGACATTGTGACATAATGACATGATCGTTTGACATAATCACACGTCATATTGACAAGATAACATAGCATTTTAACATAATAGGATGAGCGTTTGACATAATAACACGTCAAATTGACAAGATACCATGACAGTTTGACATAATAACACGTCATATTGACAAAATCACATGAGCGATTGACATAATAACACCTCATGTTGACAAGATACCATGACAATTTGACATAATAACATGAACGTTTGACATAATAACATGTTATATTGACAAGATAGCATGGCACTTTAACAAAATAACATGAGATGTCTCAACATAAGACAGCTACGGCGTTCCATACACTTGATTTCAACCAAGCTTTCTCATCAATCAAGCAAAAAGTGGGTTTCCTTTCGTTTAAGTAGTTCGTACTGTCTACGTTCCAGTACAACGTCGATATAATATCATAATAGTTAAATGAAGATAGAAAGGTTTGAGTTTAACTAGTTTATGTGTGTGAAGTTGGCTCTTCGATGAATCATCGGACAACGGTGTTCAAATTTATATAGCAAACTAAACGCCGACCTGGAATACCGAGCGTATTCAAATTGATAAAGCAAACTGAACGCCGACCTGGAATACCGAGCGTTTTAAAATGCTTATAGCAAGCTGACATGGAATACCGAGCGTATAACAAATAATATAGTAAACTGAACACCGACCTGGAATACCGAGCGTATTCGAATTGATATAGCAAACTGAATACCGACCTGGAATACCGAGTGTATTAACATTTATATAGCAAACTGAACACCGACCTGGAATACCGAGCATATCAAAACTGATATAGCAAGCTGAACGCCGACCTGTTATACCGAGCTCTACCATCGGTATTCGAATTGATATAGCTATTTGAACACCGACCTGGAAGACTCGGCCATCGTTTTTCGAATTTATATAGCAAACTGAATCCCGACCTGAAAAACCGAACTCTACCATCGGTATTCGAATTTATTTAACAATTTGACAATTTAATTGATCGTTTTACAGTCATATCACGGCAGCCAGATTACATATTCATGTTTTTCGTGGCATTCTCACACAAGTAAATAATGACTTAAATACATAATATATAAGAAAATAATATACACTGTGTATGATCCATCTTTGACGTTACGCTTGCAAATAGGACATACTCGTTAAGACATATATAATTAATATAGATTGGGATACAAGCTTACAGACTATATTAATTGCACCCCAAAGGCAGAAGCCGCTCATCTCTGATACGAGCGACCGGAGCTTCTACCGCAGCACGAATATCTACCATACGACTTACGTAATAGGCATATTGTTACATTATACGAACAGGCACCACGTGTAGGCGGATGGATCTGAAACCAGATGATTTTATCTTTTTTTTATTAACTCCACGCAATTGGCCTGATCCAAATTTAATTGTTATATCGCTTATTCCACAATGTCTTTTTTCATAAAACATATCGTATGTCAGTTTGATACATCTATACATATTTGTGTTCGGGTCAGGGTTATGGTCAGGTCAATATTGTGGTGTGATACTGTGTAACATATAGACGGCGGTGAAGGCAATGGAGTACCGAAGGTACAAGCTTGCCAGAGTTAGGGTGATGGTCAGCTCTTGTGAAGTGATACTATGAAACATATATACTGCAGTAAAGGCAATGTAATGACGAAGGCACACTTTTACAACAGTCAGGGTTATGATTAAGTCAATATTGTGAAGTGATACTGTGTAACATATAGGCGGCATTTAAGGCAATGGATTACCGAAGGTACAAACTTGCTACAGGCAGGTAGATGATCAGGACTTGTGAAGTGATAATGTGTAACATATAGACGACAATGAAGGCAATGGCGTGACGAAGGTACACTCTTGCCATAATCAGGGTGATGGTCAGATCTTGTGAAATGATACTGTGTTACATATAGACGGCAGTGAAGGCAATGGTGTGACGAAGGTACAACCAGATGGTAAATGGTGTCCGGACACATGGTAGTAATGATTGCCATACAAGACCCATGTCGCCTGACACGCATTGTATATATATATATATATATGCCATCGGGGGCTCTTTCTGCTTATCGAAGTAAGACTATTATTTAGTGATAATGTGTAACATATAATAGGAAGAGACAACAATTCAGTGACGGAGTTACAATCTTGCCAGAGTCTTGGTTATGGTCGGGTCAATACTGTGGAGTGATACTGTGTAACATAAAAGAGGATGTGAAGGCAATGGAGTGACGGAAGTACAAACTTGCCAGCGACAGGGCTATCGTCAGGTATTGTGAAGTGAAACTGTGTTACATATAGACGGAGAGTGAAGGCAATGGAGTGACGTTAGTACAAGCTTGCCATAGTCTGGGCTATCGTCAGGTCTTGTGAAGTCATACTGTGCAACATGTAGGCGACAGTATAGGCAATGGAGTGACGTAAGTACAAGCTTGCCAGAGACAGAGGGCTATAGCTAGGTCAATATTGTTGAGTGGTACTGTGTAACATATAGGCGGCAGTTTAGGCAATGGAGTGACGTAAGTACAAGCTTGCCAGAGACAGAGGGCTATAGCTAGGTCAATATTGTTGAGTGGTACTGTGTAACATATAGGTGGCAGTTTAGGCAATGGAGTGACAAAGGTACAAGCTTACCAGAGTCAGGGTTATGTTCAGGTCAATATTTTGAGTATTATATATGCGACAGTAGAGACAATAGAGTGACGTAGGAACAAGCTTGCCAGAATGTTAATGTTCAGGTCAATATTATCGAGTGATACTGTGGATCATGCAGGCAGCACTGTTGATACTTAGGTACAATCTAACAACAGTCAGGTTTATGGTCAGGTCAATATTGTGGAGTAATACTGTATAAGCGACAGTAAAGGAAATGGAGTGACGTAGGAACAAGTTTGCCAGAAGGTTAATTGTTTCCGAACAAATGGTAGTAATGATTGCCATCCTCGGCGCTGCAGGGTAAGCATTACGACTGACTGGCTGGTATAAGGATATATGAACCAATAGTACTGGTAACTTACCAAGGAAACGCCGAACAAGTGTTGAAAGCGGCGTTAAACACCAAACAATCAAAGAATCGTTTCCGAACTACAAGACCGATTTCGCCTGACACGAATTGTATATATATATGCCAACGGCCCTTTCTGCTTATTGATGTAAGACTTCAAATAAATGAATTTCCTTTTTAAATGAATCTGTACGATAACGAATAGTTTGATAAAGCAAATTGAATTTGCCCCCTGATACAATGGTATACGGGTTCCTATTCCAATACCACTTAAATTCTATTTGAGCCATCCCGCGAGAAAACCAACATAAAGCATCGATCCGGATCAGCCAAAGTATGCCGCGCAGGCTTACCCGGATAGACACTTTTCGCCTCCTGTGGATTTTCTGTTTCAGGAATCATTACTCTACACCTCTATCCCCCTGAGACGGAATGTGTCGCCCGGATCAGTCTGCGCAGGCTGATCTGGGTCGATATATTACGCAGAGGCCATAATGTTGATTTTCTCGTGGGACGGCTCATTTGTGTACAATTGCACGGTAATAATAATACATCACCCAAGATAGGGAAATGATACAATTTCACCGAATCTTCACGTATTGTGTTCAATGAATTCCTACAGTGAAGTTTGTTAAACCACATTGACATAAGTGATCAATCAATTCGTTTAACTCGATCAGCGTCGAATTCTCAAAAGTAGATTATTCCATGTTCTAAATCGGGTGACTCCATTTTTCATGAAATAAGGGTTTTGGAATATTTTGATAAAAAATGGCAAATAATGCTGATTTCAGGTGAGACAGCTCGTAACGAACTGTATCACCTGTACCTTAACTCAATATTGCAATTGGCGCTGAAAGAATTGATTAAATGGAATCCTTTTTCATATCTGTATTATGGTATAAACACCTAGCATGAACCTACTTTGAATAGTCAGAAACTTAACTGAACGTCTTCAACCTCCGTGCAGACGCATTTTGACGCATCTGCAGAAGACGACATTTGAAAAGAAATTGGAAAAAAAGTAGAAATTGCCCACAATGAGAAAGCTCTCCTTTTCAAACTTTGTTTTCAGCTCCATTTAAGAATTATATTTTAAATTATAGAGATTAACTCTTTCAGCGTCACAGGCAGAATCTAGATTTTTACAAACAATACTGATTCAGGTGAGTCAGCTCGTAACGAGCTGTCTCACCTGAAATCAGCATTGTTTGCCATTTAGTTATCAAAATAGTCCAAACTTGTATTTACATGAGAAATGAAGACGCCCTATTTTGCACATGGAAAGAGTCTACTATAAAACATTCGGGCTGAAAGAGTTAATCATAGTACTGCTTTGATATTTTTAAAGTCGCCGCCTTCAGGTTCGTCATAAGTGGGAAAGGGTTAACTGCGATGTAGGATACCATTTTGATTCTAATCGTACTTCAAACGTACATTTGCTGCGTTAAAAATAACGTTGAAGAGTCGGACAACAGATAGTGTAACCATAGTAATCCGAACTGATGTATTTAATGCTTTTATCACATACACCAATTTAGCAGACAACTTGGAAAACATTTAGTCCAAAATGTGGAAACTTTCTTAAGATGAAAAAAAAAAAAAAAAAATTTAATAATGTTGAAACATTGTGGCAAAAGGGGGAAATTGCTCTTGATGAACACTTTCCCATTTTTTCCACAATGTTTTCAAAAGTCGTCTGCTGCAGAGGCTTCAGAAAGTGTATGTATGTGGGAAAAGGTTAATCTATAATATCAGATCACCACCATCAAGGTGTAGTGGTTAGAGCGACCACCATTAGATATACTAATGACTTTAAAAATGGCTTCCCTCCTTGCGCTCAGGGTTGCGGTGATAATAGAATTACGATCGATTCATCGATATCGGGAAAAATAATACCGGTAGTACTGGTAATTTAACCAGGATACGCCGTGATTTAACTGTATCAGGATAAATAATACCGGTAGTACTGGTAATTTAACCAGGATACGCCGTGATATAACTGTATCTGGATAAATAATACCGGTAGTACTGGTAATTTAACCAGGATACGCCGTGATATAACTGTATCAGGATAAATAATACCGGTAGTACTGGTAATTTAACCAGCATACGCCGTGATATAACTGTATCAGGACAAATAATACCGGTAGTACTGGTAATTTAACCAGGATACGCCGTGATATAACTGTATCAGGATAAATAATACCGGTAGAACTGGTAATTTAACCAGGATACGCCGTGATATAACTGTATTAGGATAAATAATACCGGTAGAACTGGTAATTAAACCAGGATACGCCGTGATATAACTGTATTAGGATAAATAATACCGGTAGAACTGGTAATTTAACCAGGATACGCCGTGATATAACTGTATCAGGATAAATAATACCGGTAGAACTGGTAATTTAACCAGGATACGCCGTGATATAACTGTATTAGGATAAATAGTACCGGTAGAACTGGTAATTTAACCAGGATACGCCGTGATATGTCGTCGCTTCAAATATTTAAAAAGAAATCGTAAATGGTTAGAATTAACAATTTAAGAAGCGATTAATCTTTGTAGTAATTCCATAGAATTATTTTGTAAGAGACGGCCCCGCCTTTCTCATGTCATAGGTTGTCATTTCCCCGACAACAGCACAACACGATATCTAAGGAAACTGTTATGAAAATCTCACATCAAAATGATATCAATCAGAATTCAACGTCTAGGTTTCGGTCGGAATAAGATGAAATGATCGGTATGATAGAACATTATCTCATAGATGGACAACTATTGTTTTGAAATCGGTTTTCTTCATAAAAAAAAACAAGTCCCAAGAAAACAATAACTTCAGTTACCTCTGACCTGAAACACATTGCGTTATTTCTCATTAGCGGCAATTATTTTCCCTGTCAGGAGGTTGTTTTCTGTCTCAAAAGTGTTTTTCTTTAAAGAGAATGCTTACATTTCCTAACACAAACATGTGTTCGATTTGTATAATTTAGATATATGGCGGAATGCTTTATGGCAAATTGTGGGAAAATGAGATACCGTGTTGTAGTGGTTAGAGCGTCCACCCTGGGACCGAGAGACCTGAGTTTGATACCCTCATTGGCGCTCAAAGGTTTTAGGATATACTAGCACTACGACTGAACCATCGATGTCAGGTCAATGAATACCCTTAGTACCTGTCGCAGGAGGATAGAGGTATCTGCGTAATGTATTGACCAAGATCAGCCTGCGCAGTCCGCGCAGGCTAATCCGGGCCGACACAATCCGTCTCAGGGGCACAGAGGTATAGAGTAATGATTCCTGAAACAGAAAATCCACAGGAGGCGAATAGTGTCTGTCTTGGTTAGCCTGCGCGGCATGCTTAGGCTGATGCGGGTCGATACTTTACGCAGAGTCCACAATGTTGAATTTTCTCGTGGGACGGCTCATATATATATAAATTCTTCAGTATGTAAAGTTGATATTTTAACAGTTTGTACAAACTTGAACAAAACGGTATGTGACGGTATTCATACAGGATTTTCATTTTTCCTTATTTTGTGCAAAACATTGTTCTTCTTTTATATCTCTATCAGACCAATGGCAATATTGAGGTTTTTGCAAACAATACAGATTCAGGTGAATAGCTGTCTCACCAGTTCAGTAATATTTGCCCAATAGTTATCCAAATATTCCAAAACTCTTTTTTTATTGAATATGGAATCGCCTAATTTTGAACAGGGAATTCAGTGTTGAAAGAGATATACGAGCCGTGGCAAGCGACGTTGGGTTTTTAGCGCATCTCCGTATATAGGAAAGACTCACGCTAGCCTTTGAACCCGCGCCAGGGTATTTACTGTCAACACGTATTTTAGTCACGGGTGTATCTTTGTTTCAAAAATATTTTTTTTTTACCTTTGTATGCTCCTTTTACGGATAGTCATTGAGAAGACGCTGCTCATAGAGGAACTGGCATGAGTTGTCAGGTCATATAAAGTTGGTTGTATTAAACGAGTGCAAGAAAGCGAGCCTTTCGCTGTCAGAAAATGGTCCAAACATGTAATACTTAATAAACTGTTAACTAATCACACAGACAAATATGTGTATGACCGATATCGTGACGTTTGTGTTTACCGGATACACGTTCTCGGCCATTTTGTAAACATTTGCAGATGAATACAAAAATACTGATTCGGTATGTTATATTACACATGTGACATATAGAGAAATACGTAATGGGTATATTAGATCGGATACAAGCATTGTCATGTGATAACTATACATAAACATAGTAACAAAGAAAAAAAGACACTACATAGGTTTAAAGCGTGCCAACCGGTTTCGTTTATTTTACTCATCAGGGCAACGCTAATAATCATTATCATATATATATGTGAAGAGATAAGAAATAATATAAAAATATTCGTATTTCTTTTGCGATATAAAATGTATATACTTGCTTATCTTGGGCCGAGCATTATATGACATTTACAAATAGGAATGAATACTATATATATATATAAAGAATAATGTTTCATAAGAATAATTTAGATTTATTTAAATTTGATTTGAAACTAAAATTATGTATATAATACGTTATAAAGATACCAATTAAAATAAAAGAATAAATAATTAAGATTGAAATTTTAAAAAACAAATAGTAATTAAATATGGCCTGTTTAGCCATACTCGTTGTTTGCTGTGCGATAATCGACCTTAGGGCATTTGTGACCAGTGAAGATCCGGATCAACCTGTACATCCGCATAATAGGTGTCAAGAAACGTCTGAAATACAGTATTCATTTGGATCCTTTAGCGCAAGCAGACGTTTTACTACACTTGTAATTATTATGCTAATGTTGTTTTCATGGAGCACCGTTCGTATCAATCTCACATACAACAAACCTGCAGCAGACGACTTTGAAAACATGGTGACAAAAACCTGAAAAATCTCCATAAAAGATTAAAACAAGTTGAAAACATTGCAATTTCAACTATTGCCCCAATATTGTCAAAAGTCGTCTGCTGCTATTGAGTCAAAATGCGTTTGCAGATGACAAAGGGTTTAGCCCAGACCTAAACTAAGCTCGAATATAGATCTGATGACTGTCCGATCGTCTACTATTGACCCTTGCGTCAGCTAATAAAATTATCGCTTACCAATTTGTTCGATATAAAACAAGTAAGATAAGCCATAAAACGTAAACGCCAAGTAGTTAACTCTGCACGGCGAGGGTAAACACAATCAATGAATGAATGAAATAAAACTAAACGATATAGAGAAGCGGTGATTGTCGAATTCTCCGAGTGTACAAATAGCACGGGCGTTTGTTGTATCGTGCAATTTAATTGGACACCAAAACCGAGCACGTTCTACGTGTCTACGTATCTGAGTATCTACGTGTGAATAAGGCCATTGCGATTGCATTCATATATACACAATTACAAACTTCTGGATGTACATTTTCCCTTAAATATAGATTAATAATGTAGTTTTTAAAAGTCTGCGACCTGATCCTTTGCTTTTCGTTATTCCATTTGATGTTTTGTGATAACGCAACATAACGCATTATCTCTTAATGCCGTTCTTGTGCAGTATACAATTCAACTCCGTGGGTGATAATTTCAATCATAAAGTTTTAGGAACAAATGAGCAAATTAGGTAACAGAACAATTCCATCACATTTGCATTAGATACAGCAGTGTTGACGGTATCAGGTTGCATTAACCATTTCCTACACATATAATTTGTAACAGGCAGCTTTTTGTCTCAATGTTTTCAAAGGTTCCCTACGACAGATACACCCAAATATGTGCATGTGGAAAAGGGTTATGCCGCACAATGAAATTCATTGATTGTATTATAAATCGTTAAAAAGAGAAACACTTTCGACGTGTGTTAAGTAAAACAACTCCACATCAGCTTCAAAAAAATATTGGCTATAGTGTTACTTCAACGGCCATCATGGAATATTCGATTGCAAGTATTGAAAACAGCTTAACATTTCATTTCAAAGTAAGTTTGATTGACTTAACGTTACATTTGCCGCCACAAAGTCTGTAATGTCGTTTACTATTCTCACACAAATTAAGGATTAAAATTATGGATATCAATGTCTTATTTCAGTTTGATTTGCTCGAAAGTTGATTACTCTTTATCTTGAGTATCGAATGCAGTCAGTAACGGAATCATCGGCTCGGTTGTCTAGTGGTAGATTGTCTGCCTCGGGTACGGGAGGTCGCAGGTTCTCCCGACCGGGTTAATACCAAATACTTGTAAGTAATGGCTTCCCCCTTCTTTACGATCAGAATTGCGGGGTTAATAATACGACTGTCTGGCTGGTGTCAGGAAAAATGGACTATTGGTTCTAGTAACTTACAAAGGAAACGCCGTGAAATAACTGAGACATTGCCGTAAAACACCAAACAGTTAATCAGTAACGGAATCAGCATGTGTACATGTTTGTCCCCGATGTATAATATTCTACTGAACATTTTACGCTTTTCTTCATACGGACGCATTTGACGACTTTTAACAACATTGCTGGCAACAGATGAAAGTGCTTAATAACCAGCAATTTATTTATTTGCCACGATGTATTAATTTCTTTAAAAATAATTAAACCTACATTTCTAGATGCTTTTCATGGTTTTACCTTAAGGTTTTCAAAGATGACTGTTACAGATTTGCTTTAGGTGAGAATGGTTTAACATAGAAAGATAAAATCTGATATACGGCCAAAAAGGCATCAAGAACAATGGGATTTTCTAAATATGTAATATTCATGTTGTCCTTATATAAATGGCCACCAGATGAGTAGCGCGATTCTAAACATTTCCCACATACAACACATCTGCAGCAGACGACTTTGAAAACATATTGTCATGAACGTCAAAAATCGCAAAGAATGAGATTATCCAATAGAGTTAATACATTGTGACAAAAGGAGAAATTGATCGTAATAAACAATCTCTCCTTTTACCCGAATGCTTTCAAAAGTAGTCAGCTGCAGAGGCGTCAGAAAGCGTCTAAATGTGGAAAAGGGTTACCCCTTATCTCAGTGTAGTTATTCAAACGATATCAACAATCCTGATTTTCGACAAGTTCTTTACATATTTAGAGATAAGTCTTTCCTAAAACCTGATAAACTAATAGCAAACACTATATAGAAGATTATCAAAGCTAGATAGAAGTATAGAGTCACGAGTCCAGAAACAGAAATCCAGGGGAGGTGAAAAGTGTCTGGCTCGATTAGCCTGAGCGGCATGCTTAGGCTGATCCGGTTCGATACTTTACGCAGAGTCTATACTGTTGGTTTTCTCGTGGAACGACTCATATGTCATTTTGTTTCACCGTTTGTAATGCTTATTTCAATGCACCTCATGTTGCTGTTCTTTGTTATTAAAGAAATTGAGCATTTGAACGATGTAGACCAAGATTAATGTGCTCTCGGTCTACATTGCTCGCACAGTCGTGCATAACAACATACGCACTTGTAAAACGTCGCTTGCACCTTCATAAGGATTACAGTCATGCATATGTATATACTATATACAATTGATTTGAAGAGCTATGTGTATACAAACTGACACCTATGACTTTTTGGGTAATTTAATATAGAGTTAAAATGGGCATCCCGCAGCGCAAACTAGTCCTGTAATATAAACAATTAATGCATATAAATGATACAGGAATGCTGAATCTTTAAATGGGACTATTTTAGGGTACTACGAACGGGAACCACTTCTGTTGTGGTGTTACACTATAGATAACCGGTGCTCCTGGAGAACCAGCCTCAACGTAAATAATACATAGTTTATAGTGTAATCGTATGCTTCTCGGAAAAGTAACCACTACTGGCGTTGCTAGTGTGGAATAATCCCAAAGATAGAACCCGCTCACCACGGGATTCGAAACCAGAACCTTTGGTAATGAAGGCCGACATCCTACCACTACACCCCCTCACTGCCTGCCTGCGCCTTTGGTACTAAAAGCCGCCATTTTACCACTACACACCTCACTGCCTGCCTGCGCCTTTGGTACTAAAGGCCGACATTCTACCACTACACACCTCAGTGCCTGCCTGCGCCTTTGGTACTAAAGGCCGACATTCTACCACTACACCCCTCACTGCCTGCCTGCGCCTTTGGTACTAAAGGCCGACATTTTACCACTACACACCTCACTGCCTGCCTGCGCCTTTGGTACTAAAGGCCGACATTCTACCACTACACACCTCAGTGCCTGCCTGCGCCTTTGGTACTAAAGGCCGACATTCTACCACTACACCCCTCACTGACTGCCTGCGCCTTTGGTACTAAATGCCGACAATCTACCATTACACCTCTCAGTGCATGCCTGCGCCTTTGGTACTAAAGGCCGACATTCTACCACTACACCCCTCAGTGCCTGCCTGCGCCTGTGGTACTAAAGGCCGACATTCTACCACTACACCCCTCAGTGCCTGCCTGCGCCTTTGGTACTAAAGGCCGACATTCTACCAACACACCCCTCAGTGCCTGCCTGCGCATTATTGCTAAATGAACCAAATGTATACTGATTGACAGACTTTTCTTGAACCTTTTATGTCCACAAAGCAAACAGTACCGATCCAGATAAGATTGCGTTGGCTGATCTAAATATAGACTGATCGCAAATGCAGAGCGAGGCAAAAAATGCACACCAGAACAGTCACCGTTTACACACATATACACGAGCATCTTCTTTTATTTTCGCTATGCGCATCCAACATTTTTCTGTGTTCCGGTCAATCACGGTTTTTTTATTGGCCATTGACGCCATGTTTTGAGCGACGTTAATCGACCTTTGACCTTTGTTATTTTCCACTCTGTCACAGACAACAGCCCGTACAGATATGAAATGATTATACGTCAGATGAAATGAGCTGAGAAATATAATATAACACAGTTACCGATCGGCACCGAGATCGGTGATCGCTATTCTTTAATCGGTACCACTGTCTAGAAATCAGGCCGTTTGTGGTAGAGCATAACAATGGAAGAGAGAATGTTTGAATTTAACGTGGTTATTAGTCGCGAATATAGACTGTATTTCGTTTTTCAGATTTCACATGGGAGGACAAGTTGTTATTAAGTTGAACAAAATGTAAATTCTTCGAAAATATTACGTTTGCGATTGTTTCAAAACACGAAGTTATGATACATTTGAAAGGAAATTCATGTTTCGAATGTGTTAAGGGTGTGATTTGATTATCCTCGTATTTCTCTTTATTTCATGATATTTACAATAATTTATTCGTCCCTGATTAAACATGCTGCTGACGCTAATGCTAAAGCGTCATTATATTATCAGCATTGAATAAAGTCGTTTTCTCTTTTTAGTAGTTGCTCCACATTACTGATAGTTCTTTTCAAATTCAATGAGATATCTTGTGTAGATTGCATACATCTCTTACATAGTAAAATGTATATACTTTTTCTAGTCTACTAATCGAAAAAATGACTCTGATAGCAGCTTGCTCTCTGATTGGCTAATTAATTTTACAAAAAATCCTTTCGGTTATTTGATTTACTTAGGAAGAATTATGATTCACCTGAAAGACTTAAATTATTTTATTAAACACAAAATATATGTTTTACATAAAAGAAAATATATTTAGTTTTTTCTCTCGAATGTTATGCTAGCTTGGAATTCTTATCAAATGTCTGCGTTGTCACGATCGATGACGCTTCATCTTGACACGAGTTGAAAACTTCCAAAGATGCTCAAAAACATAACATTACACCCTAACATGATTAAATATAGATGATTTAAGATGCTTATTTGGCTTGAAACAAATTAAGAAAAGAACAAACTCTGATAAAACATAAACACAGATAGAAATAGAGAAAGTCGATTCTTTTAAGCCGCTTTTAATAATTCCATTTATATCACGGCGGTTCCTAGGTAAGTTACCAGTACTACTGGTCTATTTATCCTGACACCACCAAGTCAGTTGTAATGCTAACCTCGCAACCATGAGCGCCAAGGAAGGCAGCCATCTCTACCATGTTTAAGTTTTTGGTATGACCCGGCCGGGGATCAAACCCGCGACATCCCGCACCCGAGGCGGACGCTATCCCACTACAACACCGGCATGTATGTCTACATGTGTTGGGTAAGACAATGTTTAATGATGTCAATGCAGAATTTTTAAAATGGGCTCTGCATTTGGAAGAGTCAATATTCTTTGTTATGAGCTTCAAGATGATACTATTGAGTTGAGCAGTCAACTGTATAGAGCCTGGTATGATGACGCGGACGCGCCAGCTTGCATGGCACAGGATTCACGAAATCGAAAAGTTAGACAGCGAAAACCACAATCCTATCTACTACTACTTTCTTCCTGGAAAGCACTCGTTTATCCAGTTCTGTTGTACTATTTCTTTACCGAGACTAATCATAAGAAAAGATACAATAAAACGACATCGAAACACAACTATTTATCAAAGCCCTTACTGTTTAACAAAGCTTTGTGCTTCGAGTCACTGAGTGCATTTCTTAGAACTTGACATTTATAAAATTCACTAACTCTTTCAGCGCCAAAGGCAATATTGAGCTTTTTGCAAACAATACAGATTTAGGTGAGTCAGCTCGTTACGAGCTGTCTCACCTGAAATCTGCATTGTTTGGCTGTGAGTTAAAAAAATATTCCAAAAATTCTATAACATGAAAATAGAGTCGTCCGAGTTTGAACATGGAAGAGTGTACTTTAAACAATTCGGCACTGAAAGGGCTAAACGAAAGTTTGTTTTCAGAGTGCGTCTGTTTGATAGCCTTAATACAATAAATGAGATGCCGTTAGAGGCACGGTATATGGGTGAGTTTTCATACAGATGAAGTGTTTCTGAAGTGTTAGCCTAGTGCAATCGTTTACTCTATTGACCTATTAATGCCATTGTTAAGTACATCTTATTTATCATGGCGGTACGGCATGAACTTGGGGTCAAATATAGAAAATAACATCACTCATTGTTTACTATTTGTATGATTGCAATTGATGACGATGCAAATTGGTATACGGGAACAGACAGTGCGCATGCGTAAACAATGTTATTGCTCGCGATCATTTGTTTATGCGTTCATGGTTTATGAACCTAGGTTAATAAAGAGCTCTTGGTATATAATTGCTGCACGCGAACATGAAATCTAAACGTTCGTTCGTACCGAAGTCTGGCAGTAAAAGCACGCACGTGCAGGGACGTAATAGAGTGGCCTAATATGAACCGTCCCGCGAGAAAACCAACATTGTGGACTCTGCGTAATGTATCGACCCAGATCAGCCTAAGCATGTCTCGCAGGCTTACCCGGACCGACACTGTTCGTATCCTGTGGATTTTCTGTTTCAGGAATAACTACTGTATACATCTATCCCCCCCCTAAGACGGAATGTGTCGGCCGGATCAGTCTGCGCGGACAGCGCAGGCTGATCTGGTCGATACATTACGCAGTTATATTGATATGAGCCGTCCCGCGAGAAAACCAACATTGTGGACTCTGCGTAAAGCATCGACCAAGATCAGTCTCAATATGCCGCGCAGGCTAACATACACTTTTTGCCTCCTGTGGATTTTCTGTATCAGGAATCTTTACTCTATACCCCTTAGACGGAATGTGTCGGCCCGGATTAGCCTGCGCGGATTGCGCAGGCTGATGTGGGTCGATACATTACGAAGAGTCCATTAAGTTGGTTTTATCGTGGAACGGCTAATAAATCGAGTTCTTGTCGAGTGCTAGTCAAAAGCTGTAATGTATTTGGTTGGTTCAGCTAGCACATTCCCTTGTGTTGGAACAATCTGATTAAAATCAAAGCACTGAAGTGCTGACGGGCCTGGGGGCTGCAGGAAGGTTTGAAAAGTAAAGAAAATGTGAATGGAAATAGCTTATGTTTATGTATTTATTGTTAAGAAGTTGAAAGATCATATCAAAAATAGTAAAAGTATGAAACTGCCAATTTGAAAACAGGAGGACCTTGTTGTCACTATATCGCTCACCTGAGTGCAAGAGCTCACACCTATACACATTTAAGACATGAAGAATCAAAGGAAAATTTGACAGCCGGTTTAGGCAGTATATTTTGAAGTTTCTGCCTTATTATATTGAGAAATATGTCAATGTTAAATCATCTTCCATCAAGTAGAAATAATTCTCTAAACCATGTACCTGACTGGGAGAAAGTGTTTGAACAATGCAAAACTCATCAAGACCATTATTTAAAATTCAACATCCAGAGTGTTATCAAGATTTTCCTTCATTTAGCCTAGTGACCTATTTGTGTTTACCCGATATGACCCGATATGACCATATTCGAACATGGAATAGATATCACCAATACAAACATTCTGACAAAGTTTCAAAATGCGGCCTCCAGAGTATTAACAATATTAAAAAATGTGGCTTCTACAGTGTTGACAAGATTTTCATTCAGTTTGGCTTTGTGACCTAGTTTTTGCAGAGACATTACCAATATTCAAACCCTACATAACACCAAAACAAACATTCTGATACGGTTTCAACATGCTCAAGTTGAAAACGCAGCCACCAGAGTATTAACAAGATTTCCCTTCAATTTGACATAATGACCTGGTTTCGGACCAAATATTACCCATATTCGAACTTGACTTAGATATCATTAAGACAAACATTCTTACGAGAATGCCGTTGATACATCCACAGCGCTTGCGAGCACCTGCACAGCGCCACCGGTTCGCCATGTTGATGGAGAGGTTGGCGTTTGCACGCTACCGCTACAACTTAGTTATTGGTACATTGGTGGCTGAAGAGAAGAGGCATGGTCTCATTCATTTAACTGCCACTCTCCCTCTCTTGTGGGTACTGCACTCCCCTCCTCCCTCAGTCCTACCTTATTTTCTAGGGCATCTTGTAGTACTGTTACTCTGACACTTTTGTGGTAAACTGTGTGTTAAATTGTCACCTTTTGTGAAGAGCGCGACTGGATAATCTGATGAATGATGCGATGAGCCGGCTTTAATAACCTGCGAGCCACAGTGAGTGGTCGGCTAGACGCCGGCGAATTTGGCCCGGCGTTCGCTCGATATGGGTAATGCCCGGCAGGACATCGGCCAGACATCAACCTATTAATGTGCGATCAGTTTGCGATGAGGTTTTAAGTTCGAGTTTAAAGTAACACGATACCCGAAATGAGTCCCGAAGGGTTCCGGCCGAAAATGCAAAGAAAACCGCCACAAACTACTCGCAAACCTATCGCAAGGTAATTTTGACTGGGGTTTAAGTGATACTAGGTAGGCTGCATTTTTAATTATTCATAAATATGCTTTTGAAAACAATATAAATCTGCAGCAGAAGCCCCCGGTAAATCCGCCACTGCATTTGTCACGCGACTTCTTGTACTTGTTAATTAGCTTCCATATTGGTCTCTCGGCGCATTAATTTCTGAAGCATTTGTTAAACTTATATTGGAGTTATCACGCCTGAAGTTTTTCACTGATGTTCCAACAACATTATAATGATACTTTTTTGGTGATCTTAACCTTTTAAATGCAGTTTTGTTGAATCCATGATAAACTATTTGTTCTCTTGCAGTCTCATCCTAAAATGCGTTGTTGGGTGTTAACAGCAATTAGCAGGCTGCCAACTCCGAAAAAATGGTTTTACTACTATTATGACCAGGGGCTAAAGCCCGAGGCCAAAACTGACATTCTCTAAGATACAAAATTGAAAACTCTTACCATTAACCACTTGGAGGTTGAATTCTTACATTCGACTTGGTAAGTTTTTAATGTTGAAGAGCCCATAGCTCGTCTTCGGAATATCAAGATAACAATGTTGACCAGCAATCAAAGGGTAAACTATTTATTAATATGAAATTAAGTATGGGCGAAAACTGAAAGATGTTATTGTCGGTTTGATGTCGTAAAGACGAATGTAAACGGTTTGATGTCGCAAACATGAATGTAAACGGTTTGATGTCGTAAACATGAATGTAAATGGTTTGATGTTGTAACGACGAGTGTAAACGGATTGCTGTTTTAAAGACGATGTAAACGGTTTGATCTTGTAAAGACGATTGTAAACGGTTTGATGTTGTAAAGACGAGTGTACACGGTTTGGTGTTGTAAATACGATGTAAACGGTTTGGTGTTGTAAAGACGATTGTATACGGTTTGATGCCGTAACGGTTTGATGTCGTAAAGACAAATGAAGACGAAGCTACACTGGACAGATCAATTAGGATTATCCCATGTCACTAATTGTTTCCTACTCTTTAAAATATAAAAATGTCAAAACTGATAAAGAAGTTAGTTTGTCAGTTACAATTTATGTCTCCTGTTGCTTCCTAAACATACTGCCTTGGTTTTCTCGCGGGACGGCTCATATATATACATATATGATCCCTGGCCGGGTTATACCAAAGGCTTTAAAAATGGTAGTAATGGATGCCCTCCTTGGCGCTCAGGGTTGCAATGTTTTCATTACGACTGCCTGGTTGGCTCCAGGATAAATGGACCAGTAGTACTGGTAAATTACCCAGCAAACACGCCGTGATTTAACTGAAAACATGTTGAAAGCGGCGTAAAACACAAAACAATCAATAAATCTTAGTAAACAACACTCGCGGGTTTCTAGAAGGAATATATAAATCGAAATGAACATATGTATCTTTAAAGAGTATGACTTTCATCTTAATATTCCATATATTTTTTTAATGGAATTTGGTTTTCAATTATTAAAACAAAATATCAAATAAAATTACCTTGGTCGAAAAATGATGTTTAACTTTTAGGCGAGCAATTACAATTCTTGATAGAGCATGAAATAATTTACTTGTTTCGACTAAGTCTTCAATATTGAGTGTTTTTCTATTAGTGAATAAGGTTGTTTGACAGCCTCCTTAGAATCTTTCCAACCCGTCGGGTAAATTCCACGAACTATTTCTTTTGCTGGAAAGGCAAACTCGTTAAACTGCCATAATTTAGTAAACACATTTGAGTTCCTTTGCTTAGAATTAGGTGTTCCCTTAGCAGTCGAAAAGTCTATTAACCCAACCACGGTTATGAAATGTTTGGAGTTAGAAATTGGCCGTTTGAATACCAGATCATAAGTTAGAGGAATTATCTAATTTGCTCTCTGAAATATCCAATAAAAACAAAATAACATTACGCCAGCTACATAGCTTCGTTGGAAAGTTTAGTTTCTTTAGTAGGGTCATTCGTTCAAGTCGGGCTTTCCTGAGGAGATTTTATGATGCCATGAGTCATTTAAAGAAGCCCCATCATCACAGTCTACGCATTTCTAAAGGCATGTTAGAAGATATGAGGGTTTGGAAAATATATTTACGCGATTTTAATGGCATAACTTATATCCCACCTTCCCGGTGGTTTACCAACGAGGTCTTGCAACTGTTCACGGACAGCGCTGGCGCAGGTCATCTCGGGCAGTTGTTATTGCAGAGTTATTGCCCGTGGCCAAAGGAATTAGAAAGTTCATCAGCTCTAAAAGATCTCTCAATTTTGGAGATGGTTCCTGTGTTTCTAGCTTTATATCTCTGGGGACGGATCTTACAAATAAAAAAAAGTATCATTTAACATAGACAACGATACTTTGGTGTGGGTCCTTAATAAGCATACATCAAAGTCCAAGAAGCTCATGCTGTTGGTCAGACCATTCGTCCAACCTTCTATGTCATATAATATTCAAGGCTGTGCATATTAATTCTAAGAACAATTCTATAGCCAATGCTATTTCTCGTCAGCAGTGGAAAAGATTTAGAGTATTGGCACCAAACGCTCTATCGGACCCGAAGCCATACCCATCGTTTTCCAACATCTGACCTCCATCTGACCTCCAGTCTGAGTCTACAAGATTGCTAACTGCTCCAGTGGCGTCAAACACGGCGAAAGCCTACTACACCGGTTTAGCACCCTTCAAAATGTTTCGCGTCATGTACCAATATAGAGTTTTGGCCCCCGCCAGTGGAGCATATCTCCCTTTTCGTTTCCTATATGTCCCTTGAGGGTTTCAGTCATAGAACGGTTCATCTTTATGTGTCAGCTATCAGCTTTCAGTTTAGAGTATCGAATTGTCAAGATAATACGATGCATTTTCTAATTAGCAAGCTTAAAGAGGGTATCAAGCGTAGTGGTAAAGATAAAAGACTAAGGCTGCCTATCACTCTTTCATTGCTGGGAAGCATTCTGACTATGACGTCAGCAGTTTGCCGGGATCATTATGAATCGAGACTTTTTTTCAGCAGCATACACATTAGCCTTTTTTGGTTTCTTCCGAGTAGGGGAACTTACAATTCACAAACAAGGGGTAGTCGATTTAAAAGTTTTGAGTAGTCAAGATATAAAACCAATACACGAGGGGGCCATTCTGGTGTCCATTCGCTTCACTAAGGGGGACCAATTAGGTGCAGGCACGTCTCTTAAATTAGAACACACGGGCACTCGTATATGCCCTGTCAAGACTTTGCTAATGTACATTGAAAATCGTCCATCAGTTCCGGGGCTATTGTTCTGTCTTTTTAACGGTAAACCACTTACCCGTTACCAGTTCTCAGCAATATTACAGAAGGCCTTGAAAGCTATCAATCCCAACCTCTATGGATACAAATACCATAGTTTTCGTCTGGGTGCAGCTACTAGGGCAGCCCAAATGGGTTGGTCTTTGGAAAAAAATAAGGAAGCTGGCAGATGGGCTTCAAACGCTTTCAAGGCGTATATATGTCCGTAAAGGGACGTCAGGTCGATGCCGCCTTTGTCGTAGTAGATATTATACTGGTTTTACTTTTACCGATACATTTAGGAAATTATATTAGCACAACGCACCAGCCATTTTGAGCAAGTTCTCTTATTGTTGGCTAACAAGAAACAAGTAATTTCAGCTGTACCTCAGAATTGGTTTGTTGGATCTTTGATTAAAAGAAGATTTCCAGTCGTAAAACGATTTTATCAAGGGTTGAACATGGGAGTCAAGGCAGAGTTTTGGTGGCAAGGATATAGGGGGGCTTACTTAGGAAAAGACAGGGGCAAAGTTAGTTACCTTGTAAAAGATCAGGGACCCTCCTTCCTTTTTGCTGTTGCATGTTGGAGGCAACGATTGAAGAAGCTACATTCCATTTGATTACGTTTGATAGAGTTTTTGAAATCTAAATTCCCCAAAACTACTATAATATGGTCTGAGATCCTTCCACGGGAATGGTCTGTTAACAAAGGGCGAGACGCTGCTAGGAAGAGGTAGCTGTAAAACATGTCAGGCTGATTAACGGGTTTTATCTTTTACCTTTTAATTCAACCCAGTATGCTCCGGACGGGGTCCATCTGTCATTGGCCGGTAGTTATATTTTTGCCTTGCTGCCGCATCTGCGGCCCATACTCGGATAAGGTCATTTCATGAATGGTTAGGGCAGTTTGAAGTCAATTCTATGCTAGGGGTCACCATGCTTTTCGGGACCAATTGTTTGTGTTTATTTCAAGGCGCCCTATAGCAATTTGCCGGTGCCAAGCCACGTTAGGGAAATAGTCATTTCTTGCGAAAATAAGTTGAAACTCCATCGTAACATATGTGATGTGATTTTAGCCTGTAGTACAGAGAATTGGGAACTTCAATCTGCAATTTGCAGCATAGTTATTTCATTTGAATTTTTGTGATACAGAATTTGTTATTTACTCTGCAAGTTGCAGAAAATTTATTTCATTGGAATTTGTGTGATATTGAATTAGCTAATTACTCTGCAAGCTGCAGAAAAAATATTTCATTGGAATTTTTGTGATACAGAATTAGAATTACTTCTATTTTGAACACATAGGTTCACACCCTTCAAAACGCCAACATTAAGGTCTTTATATTATTGGGTTCCGTTATAGGATAACTATTTAGGTGCAATTTGCCAAGTTTGACAGGTTTATGATTTATTGTATTAGATATATTTTGGATTAATAATAATTGGTGTAAAAGTAATTTGTCTTTTCTTATTTAACAGCAGCGCTCTCAGAATCAAAACAATAGATGCTCGCTCGTGAAAGATAAACTGTATGTAAATGGCCTTTTGTACAATATCGACAACGATCGACTCGAAAACCCGAGACCACAAAACGTACAAAGTAATGACCGTACTCGTTACAGTGCTCCTTTTAAAAGCCACAACAGGTCACATGACACCCAACAGCCTAACATTTTACATAGGGCACCAGTTAACTTTGCTTCAAACAATAGATATAGCCCTTTCGATATCGCTTCAACGCCCGAACAGCCATCGGCAAGTGTCAAAAACAAAGCGCGGTCTCCGCTTGAAGATCCGCTCTTTAAACGTCTGCGTGACGAAACGGAACCCAAGACCAGCGATGTCGACGAGACCCTCGGCGCGCCTCAAGTCACCTTGCAGTCAGACGATGAACACGTGCCTATTGACGATCAATAGGCCAGACAGGGAGGTACACCAAATTGTAACTGTCGCTATCCGGTTATATAACCGGACCATATTTCGAACAATAGAAATCGTGTGAATAGTGACAACAAACGATGTAAAAACCTAAGAATGGTATCGCTAAATACATGTGGTTTAAAATCAAGACAATTGTATCCAGATTTTTGTTCTTTTGTTAACAAATACGATATTATAGGTTTTCAAGAAACTAAATTGGACAGTTTAGATACAGTAACTTTTGATAATTTTAATTTGCATTTTAAACATAGAAAACAACTCATGAAAAGAAAATCAGGTGGTTTATGCTTAGCAGTCAAAAAAAATATTGATTGCTATATAACCGTTTTAGAAAGTAACAGTAAATTAGTACTTTGGTTTGTCGTATCAAAACTATTAACAAAATCCGAAGACATATTGTATTGTGTAGTATGCTTGCCACCAGAAAATTCAGTCTTTGCTATTGACGACCCTTTTGCAGAAATTCAAAATGAATTGATTTCTTATACTGATAAATATTCATCCACATGTATTTTTGGTGACTGGAATTCCAGGACAAAAGCATTTCAGGACTATATAACTGCTGATTTCGAAATTTTACACGAAAATAATTTAGATGATTTATTTTACGAATTTGAAAATGAATTATCGAACTTCAACAATCCAAATGTACACAAAAACAGGAAAAATTGCGAATCATCAAGCAATAATTATGGTTATAAATTTATTGATTTTTTACAATGTAACAATATGTACATTTTAAACGGAAGAACAAATGGTGATTTATATGGTAAATTTACATGTAAAGGTGTCAGTACAGTTGACTATTTCATATGCTCGTCAAATGTATTTAAATGTATTAATTCTTTAGAAGTACTTGATCATTGTGATATGTTATCGGATGTTCACAGTCCAGTTTTGTTAGAATTTAATTTTGATAATTGTTTAAAACATGTTGATGTAGAATGTGAACCAAATGTTAAATCATGGGATGCTTCAAAGGCAAACCAATTTTCAGAAAATCTAGATATTAATGAGATTAACAAAATATTTGATAAATTAGGTCATTTTGAAAATGATGGAATAGTTCAACAAGAAAATATTAATGATATTGTAACAAATATTTCAAACATGTTTAAAAATTGTGCAAAGCTGTCATTTGGCTTCAACACAGTTAAAAAGAGTGCACAAAATATGAAAGATACATGCAAACCTTGGTTTAAAACTGACTGTAAAAATGCTCGTAAACAATTTAATAATGCTAAATACCAATATAAATTGAGAAAAACAAATATTACCAAAAACATTGCAAGAATCAAGTAAATTGTACAAATCAACAATGCATAAATGCTATCTAAAGTATAAACAAAGTAATGTTACCCGATTGAATAATTTAAAAACAAATACACCTAGTGAGTTTTGGAAATTATTGAAAGGTAAAAATACAACAAAAATGAATGCAAGTCTGAATGATTTAAGAAAATAAATAACAGCGAAGATAATGACAATACATTAAATAACGATAATTTACCAAATGATATAAACGAACAATTAAATAGTCCTATAACACTATACGAACTAGAAAATGCTGTAAAAAGGCTAAAGAACAACAAATCCAGTGGAGTAGATGATATTGTAAACGAACAAATCAAAATGTCTTTAAATACAACCAAACATATCTTTGTTAAATTGTTTAACATAATTTTTGAATCTGGATTAATACCGAATGTGTGGTCAATCGGAGTAATACATCCGATTTTTAAGAATAAAGGTGACTCAACAGATCCTTTAAATTACAGACCAATTACTTTACTAAGCCTGTTTAGGGAAATTATTTACTGCTATTTTAAATACACGGCTTGAAAAATACGCATCAGATTATAATGTTATAAATAAATTTCAAGCAGGTTTTAGGAAAGGCTTTTCCACAGTCGATAACATGTTTGTATTAAATACGCTTATTGATATCCTTAGGGCGAACAAGAAACAATTATTTTGTGCATTCTTAGATCTAAAAGGGGCATTTGATACTTTGTGGACAGGTGGTCTTTGGTATAAACTAATAAATAGTAAAGTTAACGGGAATTTTCTCCACATTGTGCGTAATATGTATCAAGATGACAAATCTTGTGTATTCGCTAATTCTAAACACTCTACTATTTCAATTGTAGCGTTGGTGTTAGACAAGGAGAAAATTTATCTCATCTGTTATTTTCATTTTACTTAAATGATCTTCATGATTATTTCCAAAATAGTGATTTAAGTCAAGGTATAGATTGCAAAAAACATGACTCTGACGACTCGGTTATAGGGTTTGTCAAATTGTTTATATTACTTTATGCCGACGACACAGCCATAGTGTCTGAGTCTGCCGTTGACCTTCAGAATGCTCTGAATATATATGAAACTTATTGTGAACGTTGGAAATTAACTCTTAATACTTCGAAAACAAAAATAGTAATTTTTAGCGGGGGTCGACAGAGAATTTATAACTTCACATATAAAAATGAAGTTATTGAAATTGTTAAAGATTATAAGTACCTTGGTATTATGTTTAGTAGAAGCTGTTCTTTTCTAACAGCTAAGAAACACATATCTAATCAAGCTAAAAAAGCAATGTATTGTCTTATTAAAAGGTCTAAGTATTTGTGTTTACCTATAGATTTGCAAATTGATTTATTCAATAAAATTGTCAAACCCATTTTATTGTATGGGTGTGAAATTTGGGGTTACGGCAATATTGATATCATTGAAAGGGTTCAATTAAGATTTTTAAAACATATTCTAAACATGAAGTATAATACACCCAACTGTATGGTATATGGAGAATCTGGTGTCAAGCCTATCTCAGTTGATATAGATACTAGAATTATTTCTTTCTGGTCTAAACGTGTTGTTCCACAACAGCAAAAACTCACAAACACAATGTACGGTATATATCTTAGTCACTTTAAATATATCGATCCGGCTGCAAGCACCCGTTTTTTGTGGATTAAAAATGTGAAAAGAATACTTATTAAATGTAGTCTGAACAACGTATTGGAATACCATGAGTTCCCAAACCATAAATGGCTTAATTTAACAGTCAACCAGAAACTGTCAGACATTTTTGTCAATGACTGGTATTCAATTGTTGAATTTAACAAAAATTCGAATTTGAAAACTATTTGATACATACACCAACAAAAATGTTAAAATATGTAATAAGGTTTAGAACACGTAACCACAGACTTCCTGTTGAAACCGGTTGTTGGAATGGCACCGATTTAAATATGCGTAAATGTCAATTGTGTGATTTAGGTGTAGGTGATGAATATCATTACTTATTAGAATGTCAATATTTTTGCTCAAATAGAAAACGTTTACTTAAAGGCAAATACTATAAAAGACACAATATCCATAGTTTTAATGAATTAATGAATATCAAAACAACCAATACGATAGAATACAGAAAATTATGTCTATTTATAAAAGAAATTATTGTAAAATTTAACTGACGTTTGAGTAGTATTTACAGAGAATTCTCATTGTAAACGTAACTAAATTTGAAAATCATTTTTGTTTAATACAGTATCATATATCATAAGTCATTTTTAGGAATTTTGATTCTTTATTATGTGTAGGGTACTCTCCCTCTGATACAAATTCTTAAAATATATCACTGCCAAAGTTCTGCAATATTTATTATTTAAATAATATATGTTATAAGCCTCAAATGTATTGTATGTATTTTGTTATTGCTCATATTGTCATGTGTACCATGAATTGAGTTAATAAACTGTTTGAATTGAATTGAATTGACAGAGAAAATGGCCCTGTGTCATTCGCCAGCCTTGTATCGTGCTACAAGGCCAAAACAAAATTATTTCACAGGAATGTTTCTTGCGTTTCCCTATACATAAGTTGCGCAGGTCAACCACATCGCCGCCGGAGGGCAATGCTTAATTCCTTTGTATTCCCATAATGCAAAACGCACATTTTCAGAATTTGATCTTTTATACAACTGGGCCGATTTATATAAAAGTCTAACAATGATATGTGTGACCTTCTATCAAACTTTCTTAAGCCGTCATGATTTGTGAAATACCATGGCTGATAGGGTCGCATAGGATACCCTATTAAATCTTCTCCTACGAAAATACTGGGCTGATTATACGTCGAAAGTGAAATGGAACGTTTCTCATGTTAGAACTACAGGACCATAATGGCCTCTTTTATATAAACGCTATTGAGTAATTTTTAAAACAGGAATAAGCATATATTTGATGGTATCTTTCCCACGTACAGACACTTTCTGACACCTCTTCAGCAGACGACCTTTTAGATAAGTGTGGCATACATGTATGTACGCCTGTCTTAACCAAGTCACACAACTCTGGTTTCAATAACTATTAAGTAATGCCGCTTTTTTTGACTTAGAGAAAAATAGACGAGCGTTGGTGTTCGCTCCACGTCGCTCTTGTTGCCTATATATTTTCGAAGTCGTCTACTGCAGAGTGCAAGTGTTGTATGTGGGAAAGGGGTAGTACAATTCCATTGTTGTTTTAGGACCTATGGTGAGATTGGTATTGCTAAAACAGACCAGAGGCCACAACGTTGTATGATGAAATGTTCCCCACAGGGATCATACGGTTAATGTTTCTGATTAAAAATAGAGTGTGTATAATTGTGTGCTACCATAACAACAAAAAATCTTCCAATATATTGTTTCTTTTAGTGAAAGGACCATACCATCAGCGAACACCCTAAGAAAGTTTTTGTGATCGGTGAGAACCACGAGGAGCATACGAAGAAAATACAGTCGTCGCCTTTTCTACGTTGATGGCAATTATAGTTTAACCTCGTACATACCGGGGGCTTTGGTAAACAATGTAAATTTAGGTACCATTGCTCGTTCTGAGCAATGGCACCTAAATTTGCATTGTTTACAAAAGGGTCAAAATTGCCCCTAAACCAGGGTTTTCAAAATAGGTTTTTAGTTACAACCGTTTCACGCCAAACCCTCGTACATAAACTAATACATTGTTCACAGTCGTCGTGTACAGAGGGATAGGGGTCAATACTAAACGAAGGAAGACCGACCAACGGTTCGACCGGTACAGATACCATCAAACGTATGGTAATTACTCGATTCCATTCTCACATCATTATACCGCCCTCGTGTTGTAGTGGTTAGAACGTCCGTCTATGGAGCGGGAAATCAGTTGTCGATCTCTCCGGGCAAGTCGTACTATAACGAAATACATGTACTTTAAAAGAATGAGTTTGTGGGTCTAAACTATCTTCATAAGGAAAACATAACCCTGCCTCCGGTTCGATGAACAAGTTAACTGTCAAAGTGATGTAACTGGTCCTGTTTAACCCTCTGAATAAAACATTTACAATGTACGATTCGAATCTGGAAGCTTTTGTATAAGTTTGAAGATATTCTGCGTAGGTTATGAACACTTTTATGAGTAGCACGGATTAAAATCTGAATTTAACCTTTTACCACTTGCAGACGCATTCCGACAATTGAGAGGCAGACGATTTTTGAAATCATTGTGGACAAGGGAGAAATTGCATATATTTGTAACCGGGTATCCCCAGTTCGACACCAGGTGCAGCGGTCATAGTTGATTGTTTTTTGGTAAGACACGTCTCATAGCCTAGGACTGGTTTGTTTAGCCCAGAGAGCATGACCTATAAGGGATATTACTGAAAATAAAAATAAATTGAAATAAATTTTCGAAAGGGAAAACCTTAGAAATTTTAACCCTTTCCCTCATATAGACGCTTTCTGACGCCTCTGCAGCAGACGGCTTTTTGAAAACATTATTAAGTGACAAAACGAGCAATTTCTCCTTTTGACACAATGTTTACCACTTTTAGTCATAGGTTATCCATTCAATTATAGATATTTTCTATCTTTTGACAAAATATGTTCAAAGTAGTCTGCTATAGAATTGTCGTATGAGGGAAAAGATTAACATCACTGGACAAAATCTTATATACTAACATAGATTGACTAATCACATATTTATTGTAAGGTAAGAAGCAGGATGGGTGCACCTGGCTAATACAGTTATATACTAAATTGCATAAATGAGCGATTTCGTCATTTTCTGCAATGATCATCACTTTTAAAAATGTTCCTTTTCAATTGAATAGAATCTTATTAGACTTGCCTTGATGTTTTCAAAGTCGTTTGTTGCAAATTGGTTGTATGTTGGATTGGTAAATAGACTCACTATAAGCCGTGTCATAAAGTAACCGGCTACAACAAATCACGATCAGTCTTCGTGAAGCTTAGTTCTGATCTTGCTCTTTGATTGCTGCAACGTCTCTGGTAACTGATAGTAGTTGTATGAAACGATCGACAACATCAAATAGCATTTTTTCACTAGTCTTGTGTCCTGCATATTAAGAATGGTTAGCCAATATTTTACACTTCTTTTGAAATATTCTGTCCTTAAGGGGTGTTGCCCAAAATCTCCAAAAACTGCTGATTTTGATGCAGACTTCCTAACACACATGTATCTATGATAGGCGTATATTTGCACTGATGCTATAGAGTTGGGCAAATGTACACCCAAACTCTCAGCACCATATAGCAAGATAGGTACTATTTTGGTATTGAATAAATTAAAAAATACTCTAGCCGGTAACTGACCAAATTTGTGCAATTTCGAACAAACCGATATTAATGCTCGTTTTCCCCTTGACTGCCTGTGCTGTGCCCATACTGAATAACGACATGCGTACCACTTCTAACCGGCTATCACCATAATACCACTTTTCCTTCTGTGACAAGTAACCTGTCTTTTTAAATGCCATAACTTTAGTTTTTAAAGAATTGACCAATAGACCGCTGTTTTTACTGTTTAGTTTATTAAGGAGTCTTTGTAAACCATATACTATATCCGCCATTAAACCTATGTCATCTGCAAACATAAGAATAAATACTTCTTCAATATCTGGGAAAATCTGTATTCCACCACGTATATCACTGTTTGTTAATAGTTTTGCCAATTTATTGATAAATCTACACAATAATGCCGGAGAAACCAGACATCCCTGTTTAGGTTTAAGGTATAGAATTGGGGTAGACAGACCGTCACTAGATCTGATACGGGTAGTCACTATACTATACATGCTTAAAAGGGTGGTATTATATAGTTTAGTTTTCCCTGTATGCCATTGTCTTGTAGTATAGACCATAATTTGTGCCTATTAACCTGATCGAATGCTTGCTTAAAATCTACAAAAGTCACATATATTTTACCATGTTTTTTAGCAAGTGTTTTATTTATGATGGAGTATGAAGGCGTTGTCTACAGTTGAATAGAGTTCTCTGAAACCTGTTTGTACCTCAGACAGAATACAGTATACATTCAAGTAAATGTATTACGCATGAGTACCCTTTACCTACAACGTCTAATAATGTTTGACAATCGCCACAATGCTAACAGAAACAACAACAACGAACAAAATTACATAGTCAGTTGTGTTGACCTTTTATTCCTTACTGCAAACCAATTAACCTACATCTGTTAATCCGCCAAATATATAGTTCCATCAGTGATGCAGAGATTAATAATAATCATGTCAGTGCTTCTTTGGTACTTGATTGATACTAAGATTTGAGATTTATTGATATAATATCTACATAGAGTTATGTTAATATTATCTTTCTTTATGTTTGGGCAGATAATAAATATCATTGCGCGTTCTATAACTCGCATAATAAATTTCAGGGTTTTCAATAAGGACCGGCACTTGGCGAATCGTTGCCGTTTCGTTTTGTCAAAATCGCCGGTTCAAATCTGTGCCACAATCAAAAAATTATTAAAGGTGTTTTTTAAAATATATGAATAAAGTATTAAGTCGACGATTAACGATGACTTATGCTTTGTTTAGGTTTCTTCGACAAGGTCCGCGTCTAAATTCCCGAGTTTCATTAAATCATTTGAGCGCTTTAAATTACGACGACTGGCAAACGCTTGCGAGTCAATGTACTAAACGCTTATTTATAAAGCGTTTAGAATACTTTGATTATAGCAGAACCAATACGGAACGAATAACTCTTGCAAGAAAAAATCGATCATTTCTTTCGGCCGAAATCAGGTAAACGCCCCGTTTGATGCGTTTTGTTTCGTTCATAGAGTTGATTACTTACAGATTACCCAGTTGGTGATGGAAAGAACATGAAAAAACTAACATTATTCTACTGTCAAAAGATGCAGCTTTTCTCAAATTTACCCGCACCAGAGTGCACTATTATTGAAAACCGTAAGGCCTACACCGAGATACTGCTTTTTTTCTATACGATCGCCACTACAGTGCCACCGGCGCGTTGATTATAGATTGGCACCAAGATAGAGCTACTCCACGACACCGGATATACTCCAGAACTGAATATTCTGTTAAATTGCCTGTTAGATATGACGAATAAATCTTCATCACTACAAATAAAGAAATCCGGTGTAATCTCATTTTGCCCAGCACTTTCCACATTTTATTGACTTCAACATGTTTTCCTCGTGTGTTATGCAGTCTTGAATTTCGTCGAGTTGAGTATCGTTACCGTAACATTTGTGTATATCTGCTGCCTGGTTCTCCGTATATGCTGTAGCGTCAAATTCACTGATGAATAAGTAGTGTGACCACTCTTCTGCACTTATCAAATTAGAGATCGTTTTACTGCTTGTCATTCTCTTGAACTTATTCCAAAATGATTTCGAGTCAATTGGATTGTTAATCAGTTCTTCTAGGGTATTTTTGTCTTTTCAGAACTTTTTCATGACTTTCAATTGACAGTTTTCAACATTCACTGCCAAAATAGTTTTTCGAGCGATTTCGTCATTTGCCGCAAATTATTACACCACTTTTAAAAATGTTCCTTTTCAATTGAATATAATTTTTATTAGATTTGCCTTAATGTTTGCAAAGTCGTACGTTGCAAATTTGTTGTTAGTTGGAAGGTTAAATAGACTCACTATGAGCCTTGTCATGAAATAACCGGTAGAAAAATCACGATCAGTCTACGTGAAGCTTTGTGCTGATCTTGCTCTTTGATTACTGTAACGTCTCTGGTAACTGATAGTGGTTGTATGAAACGATCGACAACGTCTCTGATAACTGATAGTTGTTGTATGTTACGATCGACAACGTCTCTGGTAACTGATATTGGTTGTATGAAACGATCAACAACGTCTCTGATAACTGATATTGGTTGTATGAAACGATCGACAACGTCTCTGGTAACTGATATTGGTTTTATGAAACGATCGACAACGTCTCTGATAACATATATTGGTTGAATGAAACGACCCATTGAAACGTCTCTGGTATCTGATAGTGGTTGTATGAAACGATCAACAACGTCTCTGATAACTGATATTGGTTGTATGAAACGATCGACAACGTCTCTGGTAACTGATATTGGTTTTATGAAACGATCGACAACGTCTCTGATAACTGATATTGGTTGTATGAAACGACCGACAACGTCTCTGGTATCTGATAGTGGTTGTATGAAACGATCAACAACGTCTCTGGACTCTGATAGTGATGGTATGAAACGATCAACAAAGTCTCTGATAACTGATAGTGGTTGTATGAAACGATCGACAACGTCTCTGGTATCTGATAGTGGTTGTATGAAACGATCAACAACGTCTCTGATAACTGATATTGGTTGTATGAAACGATCAACAACGTCTCTGGTATCTGATAGTGGTTGTATGAAACGATCGACAACGTCTCTGATAACTGATATTGGTTGTATGAAACGATCGACAACGTCTCTGGTATCTGATAGTGGTTGTATGAAACGATCAACAGCGTCTCTGGTATCTGATAGTGGTTGTATGAAACGATCAACAACGTCTCTGATAACTGATAGTGGTTGTATGAAACGATCGACAACGTCTCTGGTATCTGATAGTGGTTGTATGAAACGATCAACAGCGTCTCTGGTATCTGATAGTGGTTGTATGAAACGATCAACAACGTCTCTGATAACTGATAGTGGTTGTATGAAACGATCGACAACGTCTCTGGTATCTGATAGTGGTTGTATGAAACGATCGACAACGTCTCTGGTAACTGATAGTGAATGTATGAAACGATCAACAACGTCTCTGGTAACTGATAGTGGTTGTATGAAACGATCGACAATTTGGCCGAGGCATAAGTTTAAACTCAATTTAAACTAAATAATACCACCCGGTTTATTTACTGCCTGGGATTCACGAATCTGTTTTTTTATATCATATTTCGACCGGTTACAGATATTGTTTATCACAGCATTCACAAATGCATGCTCGATGGAAATCGCTGAGTTCTGTTTCCGCCGTAATCACGTGCTGCTGATTCTTTCAAAGCAGGTTTAAATTGAAAAAATAAATAAAATAAGTGAGATGACGAGATCCAGGGAACCAAGTTATCACATTTCCGGTGTGTTTCCTGTGTAGATTTGTTTTTTTTTAAAAGCGGAAGTGCTATTTATAGATGTTGAATGGCGTAACTTTACAATAAAACCGTGAGCGATGATGGTGACCTTTACGTATGATGTTGACTTTTTTGTACGGTGCTTTACGCCGCTTTCAAACATTTCTTCAGTTATATCACTTCGTTTCATGTGTAATTTATCAGTATTACTGGTCCATTGTTCTGACACCAACGAGTCAGTCGTAATGCCACGGACGCGGGAAGTCACGGGTTCAATTCCCGACCGGAGTCTAACCAAAGACATTAAGCATAGAAGTAAATGGTTTCCACCTTGGCACCGGGCTGTGGATTAAACATTGCGACTGACTCGCTTGTGTCATGATACATGGACCAGTAGCACTGGAAACGTTACCTGGAATCGCAGTGATACAACCAAAATATACTAAAGTATTAAAATACTAAATCTGCATGAAAGTAATGCAATGCTAAATATTATTGTAATACATAGTTCCAAGAACGATTGCCAAACTCAAATTATTTTGTGTTTTCTTATTTGTCATATATTTTTTCTAAATTTACTATATTAAATATCCCAACATTTGCCTATCAGAAAATAAACGATAAGCGATATAAATATTGTAGTTCTGGAAAGTATTTATTAATTAGTAAATGTAAATGTACGCCAAATACATCCGCGACCATGTTGATATATAAAATAGTCCCTACAAAAACCTTTGTTTGAGTAGCAATGAGTGTATACCTTCACCAGAAGTAATTTAAAACATGACATCGAGTCTGAATTCATTGTAAATCTGTATATAGGATGCACTGGAAATATTTGATTTGATCATCTTTAGTATTTTAACCTTTTTCGAAAGTGAAAGAAGAGTTTCGTTCCAGCCCGATTTAGTTCAAATGCCGGTAACCTATGCCGGTGAATACTTTCTTGCATATTACAAACTCAATATCCCATCCCTTTCTCTTTGTGTTATTTTAAAGCTTAGAGGTAACTCTTCAGTGATAATGGGTTTCTACATGTAAAATGTTTAGAAAATGTGACAGATGAAACTGAAACTGGTTGATTTACATGGAAACAAAGAAGGCTTTTAATTGGTGTATTGTGACCTAAATATGAATAAGACAGCTTATGCTTTCAAATATTTTCGATCAATACCACTGCTATATAATATCATGTCTTATTCCATACCTAATTTATACGTCCAATCGTAGACGCTCATTCGAATCATGTGACCGTACAATATATTTCCGTATCGGGACGCACGCGCGTACAAAATAACCCGTATTCTTTTCGTATTGTACGATTCACAGGTCCCATGTTAAACCTATGATAAAGACCGAAGCGCGTGAAAAGGTTCCGAATGAAAGTCTGAATCGACAGGCGCTCTAGATAAAGCGTTACGATAAAGCTCCTGTTGTCACCGGATCATTATTGTCGTTTGCAAACAAGGAGTAACACTGAAACTAAAATGTTATCCGATTCTGAAATAGATGACTTTGTAATTGAACAGAAACCAAAAAACACTTTTTGTGTCAGAAATTATTTGAAGGTATAAAATAAAAAGGTCATTTAACATTATTCTGCACAATACAAAATATATTTTGGGGAAAAAGTCGAGGTATAGAATAAAAAGATCATTTAACAGTGTTCTGTACAATACGGATATATATTTGGACGAGTACACAGCTTGGAAAATCATATTGGACGAGCCGCTAGGCGAGTCTAATATGATTTTCCAAGCTGTGTACGAGTCCAAATATATATCCGTATTGTACAGAACACTGTTAAATAACCTATAATTATTGTATACTTTGATATTTTACCTTCTATTTTCCATTTGGAAAAAAGATGCAGTATCCGTCGATATTGCACGGTTGATATTTCACTCGGATCGTTTTCACGTGCTGTCAAGGACATAACTATTTCCATACAGTAACGTTACAAAGCGCTCTCGTGAACCTTTTACGAATTTAGAGACCAGCTAACAATGTTTAGTACATCCGTTGTACATGAATTCGGTAGACGTGCACAAAACCAAATCCAGTCTATGTATATTAAGCCTAACTGGTATTATATTTACTATAAAGTAATGGCTGTAGATAGACACTTTGTTTGTTTTATCCATTTACTTCTTTATTAGATTAAATAGAGTAGTGTTGAACATTTAAACTCTGAAGGGAGCATCCAAATTAGTGTTTCACAGAAAAACTGCACCCACGGTTGAGCCGAACCGAGTATGATGATTCGTTTATCACTTTGAATTTCTAAAACATAAAATCATAAATCTGAAAGTTTCGTTAATGCCCGTGTAATGTTTGCAACTTATCTTAGTACATTGCGGTTTAATTGGATAAAATGTCGACAATGTGAACAATGATGTTAGAAATATATTTGAGCCGGTGTCGCGATTTTGGGTATTAATGACTCTTCGTTACGGGTCGTAAAGGGGATCCATATGAAGGAAAGATTGGCGTAAAACTTGTTGGACTTAGTGTTCAGTTGTCGTCAAAAGACAGGGGCGTAGCTTGGCAATAATCAATGTGTAGGCCGTGGAGATCAACTGTGTGGACTCTGCGTAAAGTATCGACCCGGATCAGCCTAAGCATGCCACACAGGCGTACCCGGATATATACTTTTCGCCTCCTGTGAATTTTCTGTTTCAGGAATCACTACTCTATTTATCCCCCCTTTGACAAAATGTGTCGGCCGGATCAGTCTGCGCGGACAGCGCAGGCTGATCTGGTCGATACATTACGCAGATGTGTATCGCCGCAGCTGCATGTTGGGGCATTTTTAGAAAAAAATGTGTAGGCACGTGCCTACAGTGCCTAAAGGAGCTACGCCCCTTAAAGATGCATTGATTTAGGACAAGATTACATGTAGACGGATATTGAAGAGTGTGTAGAGTCAATGCGGTTACACTAGCTCGCCTGGGTCTTCATTGTACACCGAATCAATAAGAAATCGCTAGAAGTGGCGGCCCATTTAAAAAGGATGAATTAAAACATTCGGAAACAAGTTAAGTATGTTTTTACTTGGCAATGTGAGTGATGTGTTTTTGCCGCCTGTCTAGGAAGCATGGTGAAGTATAGGAATCACTGCTCTGTCGTCCATCCGTTCGTTCATATGTCCGTCACTGTCTCATTTATTGACAGGCGACACACACAATCCCTTCGAATACTTTAGCTGTATTGAATGCCTCGTGTTTAACGCATTTAACATTGTGAATGTTTAACCTTTAAATTTTGATTATGTCCAACAAAATCAAACGTTTCCCGTGTCACCGTTAAGTAGTGCAATTTAAACCAAATAAAGATTGATCGATGTAGCTTTCCAACAATAATAGAAACAAACATAGACGGGTTTGTCTTAGAAGAACAAGAAACACACATGAGCCGTGCCATGAGAAAACACTTATTCTGGTCTCTGCGTAATGTATCGACCCAGATAAGTAATGATTCCTGAAACAGTAAATCAACAGGAGGCGAAAAGTGTATGTCCGGGTTAGCCTGCGCGGCATGCTTAAGCAACGCAGGGTCGTTACTTTACGCAGAGTCCATAATGTTGGTTTTCTCGTGGAAAGGCTCATATTATTATTGCAAATATGTAGAAACAGATGATATCTGATACAGAGAGTTGATCCTAGTTATGACTATATACATTATTAACATATGAGTATCATCACAAATAAAATGTCCTTTAACCTCGCAGTTACATAAACGGACATGCGATATATGAAAAACGATATAAACACGTATTCATTTGATACGATGTTAAATCGTAGTCCCCACTAAAAACATATACATGTACATATAATGGTGTATGTGGTCGGATTAAAAGGATTGTAGGATACTTCAAACAGTTAAAGAACGATCGTGAATCCATCTTTGAGTGGAGCGGTTCGTGTTCGATATTACCGACTAAAGGGCTTGGCTAGCGTAATGATACCATCAATTCTATGGTAATTGGTACATGCGTTCATATAATTATTTAGTTGATTTTTGGTCCGAATTTGTTGGTCAATGAATGGAACTTAATCAGTTAAGGAATCGAACAGAAAGGAGATCGTATAAAAAGGAGATCGTACATATAGAAAAGCGATCGTACAGACAGAAAGGCGCTTGTACGGACAGAAAGACGATCGTACAGACAATAAGGAGATCATACAGAAAGGAGATCGTACAGAAAAGCGATCGTACAAAAAAGAAGCGATCGTACAGAAAGGAGATCGAACAAGAAAGGAGATCGTACAGAAAGGAGATCGTACAGAAAGGAGATCGAACAGAAAGGAGATCGTATAGAAAGGCGATAGTACAGAAAGGAGATCGTACAGACAGAAAGGAGATCGAACAGAAAGGCAATCGTATTGCAAGGAGATCGTACAGAAAGGAGCTCGTACAGACAGAAAGGAGATCGAACAGAAAGGAGATGGTGCACAAAGGAGGTCGTACAGACAGCAAGGAGATCGTACAGAAAGGAGATCGAACAGAAACTTGATAGTACAGAAAGGCGATCGAACAGAAACTTGATAGTACAAAAAGGCGATCGTACGGACACAAAGGAGACCGTTCAGACAGAAAGGAGATCGTACAGACAGAACGGAGATAGTACAGAAAGAACATCGTACAGAAAGGAGAACGTACCGAAAGGAGAACGTACATAAAGGAGATTGTACAGACAGAAAGGAGATCGTACAGAAAGGAGAACGTACAGAAAGGAGATTGTACAGACAGAAAGAAGATCATACAGAAAGGAGATCGTACAGACAGCAAGGAGATCGTACAGAAAGGAGATCTAACAGAAAGGAGAACGTACAGAAAGGAGATTGTACAGACAGAAAGGATATCGTACAGAAAGGAGAACGTACAGAAAGGAGATTGTACAGACAGAAAGGAGATCGTACATAAAGGAGAACGTACAGAAAGGAGATTGTACAGACAGAAAGAAGATCATACAGAAAGGAGATCGTACAGATAGCAAGGAGGAGATCGTACAGAAAGGAGATCGAACAGAAAGTATATCGTACATAATGGCGTTCGTACAGACAGAAAGGAGACCGTACAGACAAAAAGAAGATCGCACAGAAAGGAGATCGTACAGAATGGAGAACGTACCGAAAGGATATTGTACAGACAGAAAGGATATCGTACAGAAAGGATAAAGTACAGAAAGGAGATCGTACAGTTAGAAAGGAGATCGTAAATATATAAAGGAGATCGTACAGAAAGAGGATAGTACAGGCAGAAATAAAATCGTGCAGAAAGGAGAACGTACAGACAGAAAGGAGATCGTACAGAAATGATATCGTACAGAAAGGACATGGTATACAAAGAAGATCGTACAGAAAGGAGATCGCTCAGACAGGATATCGAACAGAAAAGATATCGTACATAAAGGAGATCGTACAGACAGAAAGTCGATCGTACAGACAGAAAGGCGATCGTACAGACATAAAGGCGAGCATACAGACATAAAGGAGATCATACAAACAGGAGATCGTACAGAAAGGAGATCGTACAGACAGCAAGATGATCTTACAGAAAGGAGATCGCTCAGAAAAGAGATTGCATAAAAGGGAGATCGTACAGAAAGGATATCGTACAGAGAGAAAGCAGATCGGTCAGACAGAAAGGCGATGGAACAGACATAAAGGCGATCGTACAGACATAAATGAGATCGTACAGACAGAAAGCAGATTGATCAGCTGTCTTTTAACGTCAGTTATTTTTTTTAAATGTGATACGATCCCTTCAACCATTTCCTAAATACAACGTATCTGCAGCAACATCGAGACATAAACATCCCAAATCTCTATAAATGGTGTATAACCTTTGATTAGAGTCGAAAACATTCTAGTAAAAGGAGAAATTGCAGCAATATCCCCTTTTGCCAAACTGATTTCAAAAGTTATCTGTTGCAGATAGGTAAACGTGCGTCTGAAAGTAGAAAAGGGTTAACAGTGTTGAACGAAATGTCATCTAGGCAAAACCGAAAAGGCCAAGATGCCCTTTAGGATGTTTACCATTGATTAGCCAAATAATTGTTGGCATCAAAATCACATGAATTTGTAATGACACAATTAAATTTCCCACTGATTTATCCATAACATTGTCTAAAAGGTACTCTGTTCGGCAAGACACATTTGTCCGGTTTTTGTATCGTCCGCCTTTGGCAGGATGTCGTCGTCTCGACTGCTGTAAGTCGGTCAGTCCATCTGAATGTCCTTCACGATTTCACTTGCTGGCGTTTTGGCAGGCTTTAAAACCTAGGATATGAACTGCAACAGGTTTATTAATGTATGAAGCGGAAAAAGTTGTTTCTGTTCATTGTGCATGTAGGCTATCAACGTTCAGTCATTTCAATACCTGAATGATTATCAATATGTTTGATATAGGGCATACATTATCATGCTGTAACAATTTTAAAACTTGTTATATATGCAATATGTCTTATAGACAGATGCATCTATGAGCGGAATGATTGTAACAACTTGCAACAATATGTAGTTGCAGTCATTTTGCGTTAAAGGTTATATCGGATACTTATTCAAAATAATCCTCAAATTGTAAATATATATGTAATGGAAAGCTGTAGAATGTCGTAGATATCCACTATTTCATTCCTTTATAGAAACTAAGCAGTTTTGTCTACTTCAAACAACCGTCCGATCCGTGTTTTCCCGATTAAAGATACCATGGAATTCCCTGTTGCGAGCACCTGGCTGGTCATGTGATCAAGTCGTGGGATCAAATTCAATCTATCAACAGAAAATGGCGTCGTCATTTTCGTAGAGGATCGAAGAAGTAAGCATTTTCGTTATTTTTCATTGTTTGCATCAGACCAGGGCCATTGGTTGTTTTAGTTTAAAAAGAACAATACATTTATAATTATATCTGATGCAGCTTCGATGTTTACTACGTCATTCGATAATGCGCATGTGTAAGAATTTCACTCTCAATTGTAAAGACCACGTGAAAAATTTACAGCGATACTTTTAGATTTACTAGGTATGCATGCCCTGTAGATTTTACGATCAACGATAATGTAGTACATAAGTCAGCAAATCTCAATGCCTTACATGCAAAAACATCAAGGGAATAGCAATTTTAAACAATTTTCTTTTTTCTCTCGCTATCTTGTCATATGGAGTTCAGCCCCTTTAAAGCCTTATCGATTTCCCTATTACATGTTCTTTTGCGATATGTTGAATGTATATAATTTAATGGTGGTCAAAGCTATACAGAGCTGATTTGTGTTGTAATGGACACTTCCGGCAATAAAGAGATATTGAAATTGAATTAATTAAATTGACACACGAGTTCCTTCGAACACTGGTGTTATGATGGTATAAGTTTTCCTATTTCGATATACAGTATCGTTGGTGTAGTATGCTCGAAAATAATTAATTCTGAATGGCGAGGGTAAATAAAACGAAAGAATAAATTGGTGTAGTAGATAGATCGTCTCCCTCGGGAGTGGGATATCAGGATTCGATCTCCACTCGGGTAATACCAAACACTTTAAACTAGCAATAATTACTCCCCTCGTTGAAGCTCTGGGTTCGATCTCCGTTCAGGTCAAACCAAACACTTTAAACTAGCAATAATTACTCCCCTCGTTTAAACTCTGGGTTCGATCTCCGCTCAGGTCATACCAAACACTTTAAACTAGCAATAATTACTCCCCTCGTTTAAACTCTGTGTTCGATCTCCGCTCAGGTCATACCAAACACTTTAAACTAGCAATAATTACTCCCCTCGTTTAAACTCTGGGTTCGATCTCCGCTCAGGTCATACCAAACACTTTAAACTAGCAATAATTACTCCCCTCGTTTAAACTCTGGGTTCGATCTCCGCTCAGGTCATACCAAACACTTTAAACTAGCAATAATTACTCCCCTCGTTTAAACTCTGGGTTCGATCTCCGCTCAGGTCATACCAAACACTTTAAACTAGCAATAATTACTCCCCTCGTTTAAACTCTGGGTTCGATCTCCGCTCAGGTCATACCAAACACTTTAAACTAGCAATAATTACTCCCCTCGTTTAAACTCTGGGTTCGATCTCCGCTCAGGTAATACCAAACACTTTAAACTAGCAAAAAATACTTCACTCGTTGAAGCTCTGGGTTGCGTGGAGAGCATTATGACTGATGCATTGGCGTAAGGATAAATAATACCGGTAGGACTGGTTATTTACACAGGATACGTCCTGGTATAACTGTATCAGGATAAATAATACCGGTAGTACTGGTTATTTAGACAGGATACGTCCTGGTATAACTGAAATACGGATGAATGTTGAATAGCATGTGACTCCTTTTGTCATATTATGAGAGTTTTTGAATATTTTGATAATTTAAAAAAAAAGCAAACGATGCTGATTTCAGGTGAGACAGTTCGTGACGATATGTTCCTGTTACGTTATAAAACACCGATGAGAAGGAAATGTAGTTCTGCAATTCGAAGACAATGAAAGACTGCATGACAATGGTCCCGGCCAATAAAATGGTCTGCTTCCTGACAACTGTCAGTTCAAGGGGATCATTGGTACCATAGTAAGTAACCACGTTTCCTACTTGCAGACGCATGTTGACATATCTGCAGCAGACAACTTTTGAAAACGTTGTTGCAAAAGGAGATATTTGATGATGCTGGACAATGTTTGATTTTGCCATAATGTTTCCAACGCTTTTCAATAATTGTCATATTTAGTATCGAGATTGTCAATAATTTTTGCAACATGTTTTCAAAGACGTCTGTTGGAGATTTGGTGTACGTGTTATCATTCTTTCGTTTAGAGAAAGTTCAGAAGTGTTCAAGCTCGTCTTGGGTAGAATTGTTGAATGTTGAGACCAGCAGACTGTTTCTTGTTTTTTAAAGGATGTCTAAAGCAGTGTGTTCAACGCTGTTGTTTAACTTTAACCCTTCCCCACATACAATCAATCCGCAGCAGACGACTTTGTAGACTTTTATTAAAAACTATTGAAAATCTCTATAAATGAAGGTAATATAATTACAGAAAATAGTTGAAAACATTGTGGCAAACAGAGAAATTGCTCGATTTGAGCAATTTCTCCTTTTCCCAAAATGTTTTCAAAAGTCGTTTGCTGCAGATGCGTCAAAACGCGTCTATAGGTGGGAAATAGTCAACTATTGGTAAAAGTAATGTAAAACACCATTGAAACAAATCATGCATTTTTTTTTCTTTTTGAAATAATGTAGATCAATATAACGTCATCATATTGGATGTTTTAAAAGTATCTAATGATAATAATACAATCAAATGGAGCGATGTACCAATATTTGTTCACATAACATCTCGTCGTTTTATGACCATACATACCGTCATGTGTCATTGTTATCTCATGCACTCGTACATCAATATTTACATTGCATGTATGATATATGATATTCGCTTTTGTTTGCATTATCAAAAAATGAAAATAACCAGAGGCTACCAATCAGGCATGAAACCCGATCATAACACGGAAGGTTGATTAAGTGTGCGGTGCTTGACGCCTCTTTTAACAATGTTTAGCTCTACTGACCAAAGACCAGAAGAGCTCATGCCGTGCGTCCGTACCGGTGGCCGAGTATTTATGGGGTGCCCAGCCAACACCCTTATAACGACACTTAGATAAATAGTTATTTTTAATTTTTTATAACGGGTATCTCATTTGCATATTAATGTTATTCATTCCGTAAAAAGGGGGTTAATTACGGAATGAAAACCATACTTGTGGGGTGCAACCCACAAGTTCGAAACAAAAGAAATAACCCCACAAGTACACTATATTAGTACGTCCGTGCGTCCGTAAACAATTTCTTGTGAACACGATACAGTCTTCAGTTTTGTTTGTATCTCAATCAAACTTATACAGTAGTTAGATATCCATGAGAGCTCGGTTCCTTTCGCAAACCTCGGTTCCTTTCGCAGCTTGTGAACAGAATAGAGGCTTCATTTACTATCTGATTTTTACCAAACTTAGATAGTAGTTAAATATTGACGAGAGCTCGGTTCCTTTCGTAAACCATGCATGACTGGATTATGTCCCTTGAAATTGTCAAAATTGCTATAATACAGCCTGTGAACACAATAGAGCATCCATTTACTATCTGACCTACCAAACTTAGATAGTAGTTAAATATTGATGAGAGCTTGATTTCTTTCGAAAACCACCCAGATCTGCCTATGCATGACTTGTTTATGGCCCTTCAAATTGTAAAAATTGCTATAATACAGCTTGTGAACACAATAGGGCCTCCATTTACTATCCGATCTTCACCAAACTAAGATGGTAGTTAAATATTGATGAAAGCTCGGTTCCTTTCGAAAACCAGCCAGATCCGCCTATGCATGACTGGATTACGGCCCTTGAAATTGTCAAATTCCTTTGTTGCCCATACATACATGCTCTGGATTGAAAATGACCAAATAACCATTCCAGTAGAGCATAGGCCCTCATGGGCCTCTTGTTTAGTTATACCATTGCGTTACTAGCGGTCCATTTATCCTGACACCAGTCAGTCAGTCGTAATGCTTACCCCGCAACCCTGAGAGCCATTGAAGGCAGCCATAATTATCATTTTAAAAGGCTTTAACAGAGAAGGTCGAGGAGAACGAGAACTTATCAATGCTATTGTTTTAAAAGTGTTTAAAACGAACCGTCTGTATGTCATACTGAAGATAATGCAACCATTGTCGAATTGTATTTATAGATCAAGTTTGCTAACTGACTTGTCTTGTTATTGCACGTTTGATTCAAGATTCTACGTTTGCGTTGTAATTGGCCGCCAAGAAGTTATGATGTCATGGATGATAACCAAGGGGTATGCAACGAATTATCTAAGAGCACTGTTTGATTAATCCTTTCGCTGTCTCCCCCGAAATCTGCATTGTTTGCCACTAATACATTACAGTGTACCACATTTCCTGTTGGACGGAACATGGAGTGATCCAATGTTCAACATGGAAGAGTCGACTATATAAAATTCAGCAGTGAAAGGGCTAAGACGACAGAGGTCTATTTATACTTTATATTGGTATACATGGTTATCATGGCACTCATTGACGGTTTGTGCTGGTTAATTTTGATTTTGCGACAAACAATAAACTTGCCTATTTCAAACGCTTTCTAAGGCGTCTTCAGCTTTTACTTTTGAAACAAGAAGTGTGGCAAATTAGAAATTGCTCATGATGAGCAATTAATCCACTTGCTACAATGAGTTTAACTTAATTCAATAATTATTCTTTCTTTTATGGAAAGTTTCAAACCTTTTGTTCAGATATATTCAAAGTTGCCTGCTGCATATTTGTTGTAAAGCAGATGGTGTACTCATATGGGTTATAAGCAATTTCATAAGAATCGAACTCACGTTGAGTTAACTTTAAATACTGAACTTTCTTGTGTTTACTGTTACCAACTACGCTAACAGGACTGTGATTTTCTAACTGCCATCGTCACCATGTTCACTAGGTTTAATGACCATGTAAATAACGATTACAAAAGAAAGTTGATGCAACGCATCAGTGTCGCCGGAAATCCCTACTGCAGTTATGCATAACACTTCCATTATAATAGTTGAAAAAACAGTTATCAACAGAGGGGCATATTGGAACATCAGGGGTGGGGTCAAGTGAAAATGTTTCATAACTTGCATTTTGTTGTCAACGAAGTGAATGTCCATCATTAAAATATAATTGAAGCCTTTCATTGTTTATGATCAGTCTCCATTCTAAGGTAGGTTGACCATACACACAGACAACTAATTATTGATCAAAAACAGTATATGGACATGACACAATCATTAGTCTTAGTCTGTATACAGGGCTTTCATTAAGGAATAATTATAAGATTTGTGAATTCCACATACACTTTTCAAGAATATTTGAATTTTATTATTTATCAATAAAACCACAAAACAGACAATTTAGGATTTGCATGCAATACCACGTCATTTTACCTTTCCCCTATTAAAGTAAACATTGGACACCTTTGCAGCAATCTACTATTAAAATAATAAGAAAAGGGTTAAATCGCTGAAGACATGAGTTTTCTCTTTTTCTCAAAATGATATAAGCTTGGCATCCTAATTATATCATACTTTGACAAATGTTAAAACGTAGTCAAATATTTATAAATTAGACCACCCTTGAAATATAATATCAGCTAAACAATAACATTTCATTGAAATTGTTGTATTATTTCAAACTTAATTTCGAACATAAACTGAACCCTACAACATGTTAATTTTTTATAATTCTTTCCTTCCTTTTTTATAATGAAATAATATAAGATTTGTGAATTTCACATACACTTTTCCAGATGTTTGTCAGAATATTTGAATTTTATTATTTATCAATGAAACCACAAAACAGACAATTTAGGATTTGCATGCAATACTACGTCATTTTACCTTTCCCCTATTAAAGTAAACATTGGACACCTTTGCAGCAATCTACTTTTAAAATAATGAGAAAAGGGTTAAATCGCTGATGACATGAGTTTTCTCTTTTTCTCAAAATGATATAAGCTTGGCATCCTAATTATATCATACTTTGACAAATGTTAAAATGTAGTCCAATATTTATAAATTAGACCACCCTCGAAATATAATATCAACTAAACATTGAAATTGTTGTATTATTTCAAACTTAATTTCGAACAAAAACTGAACCCAACAACATGTTAATTTTTTGTAATTCTTTCCTTCCTTTTTTATAATGAAAATAACAAACTACTCATGTTCTAAAATTATATTATAATGAGCGCCCTTGTTTCAATGATGCATAACAATATGCAGATCGCAAGAAAAATGCCTGTAGGGAATCAAATGACACATTTGAAATTGTCAAGGACGAAATCATTTTGTACGAAAGACCCGATTCGTGACTCATTCTTCTTCGCATAATTGTTGTTCTTTACACTATCTTTATAGGCAGACAGTGTTCATTCGAAGTCATTTTTCTATTAAAAAGTTTTATCTCAGTTTGTTCTTTTCTTCATTTGTTTCGAAACAAATAAACATTTTAAATCACCTATAATTAACTATTTGTAAGTGAGTGTAAAGAACGGTTCTCTGCAAAGGAGATTGATCTACGCAGTCGGTATTCGCTAGTCACGTGATCAACAGTTTTAGCTTAGAAACAGTTCATATCTTAGATATACATGGATAAACATTATTAAATGCATTCTTCACAAATCAAGACATCTCTTTGAACATGAAAATAACATTCAGTAAGTTAAAATTGTTATTAAAAGGAGAATTCAACGTGATTTTAATCTCGGTATTGACACATAACAGTCTGCTGCAAGTCTAATAGGGACTGTTTTGTCTTCGTAAATAAAACAAAAAAAACATAAATGCGAGTCAAAATAAAGAAACTGCAAATACTTAAAACTTCGGAATATCTATTTCATTTTAGATGTGTCATAACTTAGTGTTTTTAAACAAACGCAATTGTAATATGTTCAAGACATTTAATAATTTTTTTCTAATAATAACTCGTCCTCCCATGTCATTTCCGAACAGCTATTAAAAATATAAGTCGCGGGCTTCTTCCCGGCAACTAATAATTTTATTGTCGAATGTAAATGAAGACATGCTAAGATTAAACGCTGTTTATTAATACTCATGTTTATGTTGGCCATTTAATTGTAACCTTGTATCTAGGTTATAGGTTATATATGTTTGGTACTTTAACAAAGATAATGAAAGTTTGTTCAGTTGCGTTTAAGATTCACTGATGGACACGCTTGAGAAAGAAATTGAAAGCCTTTTATATTCAATAACTTTATTTTACGACATTCCATTTCTTCATGTATCACAGCCCTTCTTCTTCATATGGTTTTATTTACCCTCGCCTATCGGCATAAAGCCATTTGGCGATATATATATCAAAATATCACAGCCCATTGCGACAGTAAACTATTTATACTTGATCTCATTTATTTCCTAATATTGCCAAAGGCCGTTGAACTCATACACACAAAACATTACTGTAAATAATGATTATTCTGTTCCTGTGCACTCTCATATAGTTGATGATTTACGCCACTGCAATAAGAACTAGTATAATTCCCCTGATACATGTAACGTACTGTAGATGATGACACTACTGGACACATAACGAGTCGCGCTAGCTCAGTCGGTAACGACTCGGACTGTCAATCCTTGGGTTGTGAGTTCGTGCCTCAGTTAGATCAACATTCTGCCAGACGTTTGACAACATTCAATGCGACAAGCGTCATTCGCCTTTCACCAATGAGCTTATATTCTATGTTGAAAAGCAGCCAGTTGCTTGTAAAATGCTGTTGTGCGGAGTACTGGTATGAGAAAGCCAGGCAGCACATGGATAGGTGAACTGGCCGCCATGGTATAACTGAAATTTTGTAGAAAACGGCGTTTCACCAATTTCAAATCAATCATCCCAACATTACGATCTTGTTGTTGTTATTATCCTATTCGTCATATTAGAAAGATAAGGAAAAGAATATTAATCATACACAATCAGTCGTTCAAACTTGAATCCATTAACATCGAGGGGAAAATACAACGCTTCCCATATTTCTTTGATTTTCAATAATTTCTAGCCCTCGGACGCCTATCACATGTATCGCTAGTAGTCATTCTTTACATTACCGTACGGAACGACAAATTAGTCTTCAAGACCAATCTAGCATCCAATTCATCAGAAACATAACATAGCCTAGAGGACATTACAGTGCGAGATGATTGTGTAAGAATTGCTTTTATACATGTGAATTGCGAGATTTTCTAGAAATTGTATTTATAAAACGTACCGTAGCCACACACTCAGCAACTTATATTTACGTTATTTGAACTTCTATATTTTAAGGAAAGGTAATTTCCTTGGCTTTGTTAATATTCACAGCCGAGCCCTGATAGTCGATAGTTGGTATCGACGCGGGCTGTTAATCCAGGGGTTGTTAGTTCGAACACCAGCTCAGTCAACATTAATTCACACGTTTGGTAACATTCAATGCCATAAGCTTCAATCGTCTTTCTCCAATAAGTTAATAGACTATGTGTAAAGCAGCCAGCTGCTTGGACATATCGTTTTATGACGAATTGGTGAGAGTGAACCAGGACACAATTGGGTTGGTGAACCGGCCGCTGTGATAATTTGACTGACACAATGTAGTTAAACCCCAATCACTTAATACTACTCACAATTATATGGTATCAAATTTGTTTATCAATAACAATATATGTTGATTAAAAAATATCGCACATAACAAAAGTGTTTATCTATTCTATTTCAATCTTCCTTGATGGACAATGTGTTTCAATGGGGATAGTTGTCCCATAAAAGAACAGTTTATTACTCCGCCAGGTCTAAAAGGAATTACAGAATTTCATTTAGACTGAAATTAATGAGAGTCACTTGATTCACGGTTTATACTTTTCATATAACATTCGAATCGCGTCAATCGGAAAGGGATCCTGATGCATCAGCATCTTCAAACAATGACAGTTGACCCTTATCCTGCTGAATAACTGCACTCGTTATGATAATCCCTGTTTTTATGACACGTACATACATGTTCCAGACTTTCGGTTTATATGTAATAAATTGATTGATTGTTTGGTGTTTTACGCCGCTTTCAACAATGTTTCCGTTATATCGCGGGGTTTCCTGGGTAAGTTACCAGTATTACTGTTTTATTATCCTGACACTAGTCAGTCAGTCGTAATGCTAACCCACAATTCTGAGCGCAAAGGCGGGCAGCCATTACTACTATTTTCAAAGTGTTTGGTATGACCCGAACGCGGATCGAACCCGCTACCTCCTGTACCCGAGGCGGACGTTCTACTACTACACATCCAAGGCGTGAAACAGGTAGATGGCACAGTCCAAATATCCTATACCTGATGTAAAATGTAAAAGTTTGCTTGAACACAATTGAAGATGAGTAACATTTAATTTTAGAATGTCTATTACATCAGGAATTTTGAAGCCAATTCATAAAGTATTACCGAAAGAGATGAAACATTTTGAAATGTATTGATGTCATATTATCTGATAGTCCAAAATTAAATAAGGATTTGTCGATGTTTGTTTTTAAATAATTTTGATTGAGAAATAATTTATTTTTAATAAATGACCATGTTACCCTACACGGGTTACCAGTACGAATTTAACATGTATTTGATGTTTAGGCCGTATTTTGTACAATACACTCATCCGAAAAAGAAGAGAAAATATTCACAGGTAGCGCACACGTATAATTACCATTGATGCATATTCTGATGCAAGGGTAGAACTTGTATCTAAGATTGTTTCTCTCTTCTACCCAAGTACAAGTATGTGGGACTCAGCCTATAAGACACAGCATGAGCCATCCCGCGAGAAAACCAACAGTATGGTCTCTGCGTAATGTATCGACCCAGATCAGTATGTGGAGTCCACACTGGCAAACCCGGGCCGACACATTCCGTCTGAGTTGGATAGATGTATATAATAAAGATTCCTGAAACAGAAAATCTACAGGAGGCGAAAAGTGTATGTCCGGATTAGCATGTGCGCCATGCTTAAGCTGATTCGGTTCGATACATTACGCAGAGTCCACAATGTTGGTTTTCTCGATGGACGGCTCACTTTTACCGTCACCTTTACTTTAACGAACCATTAATGTACGTTCTGACTCTCGGCTCGGTTTGTTTCCCTGCCCTACCGATGTACGTTCTGACTCTCGGCTCGGTTTGTTTCCCTGTCCTACCGATGTACGTTCTGACTCTCGGCTCGGTGTGTTTCCCTGTCCTACTGATGTACGTTCTGACTCTCGGCTCGGTTTGTTTTCCTGCCCTACCGATGTACATTCTGACTCTCGGCTCGGTTTGTTTCCCTGTCCTACCGATGTACGTTCTGACTCTCGGCTCGGTTTGTTTTCTTGCCCTACCGATGTACATTCTGACTCTCGGCTCGGTTTGTTTCCCTGTCCTACTGACGTACGTTCTGAATCTCGGCTCAGTTTGTTTTCCTGCCCTACTGATGTACGTTTTGACTTCCAGCTCGGTTTGTTTTCCTGCCCTACAGATGTACGTTCTGACTCTCAGCTCAGTTTGTTTCCCTGCCCTACCGATGTACGTTCTGACGTTCTGCTCAGTTTGTTTCCCTGCCCTACCGATGTACGTTCTGACTCTCAGCTCAGTTTGTTTTCCTGCCCTACCGATGTTTGTTCTGACTTTCAGCTCAGTTTGTTGCCCTGCCCTACCGATGCTTGTTCTGACTTTAAGCTCAGCTTGTTTCCCTGCCCTACCGATGTACGTTCTGACTCTCAGCTCAATTTGTTTCCCTGCCTTACCGATGTACGTTTTGACTCTCAGCTCAGTTTGTTTCCCTGCCCTACTGATGTACGTCTGACTCTCAGCTCGGTTTGTTTCCCTGCCCTACCGATGTTTGTTCTGACTCTCAGCTCAGTTTGTTTCCCTGCCCTACCGATGTACGTTCTGACTCTCAGCTCAGTTTGTTTTCCTACCCTACCGATGTTTGTTCTGACTTTTAGCTCAGTTTGTTGCCCTGCCCTACCGATGCTTGTTCTGACTTTAAGCTCAGCTTGTTTCCCTGCCCTACCGATGTACGTTCTGACTCTCAGCTCAGTTTGTTTCCCTGCCTTACCGATGTACGTTCTGACTCTCAGCTCAGTTTGTTTCCCTGCCCTACTGATGTACGTCTGACTCTCAGCTCGGTTTGTTTTCCTGCCGTACAGATTTACGTTCTGACTCTCAGCTCAGTTTGTTTCCCTGCCCTACCGATGTACGTTCTGACTTTCAGCTCAGTTTTTTCCCCTGCCCTACCGATGTACGTTCTGACTTTCAGCTCAGTTTGTTTCCCTGCCCTAACGATGTACGTTCTGACTCTCAGTTCGGGTTGTTTCCCTGCCCTACCGATGTTTGTTTTAACTCTCAGCTCAGTTTGTTTCTGCCCTACCGATGTTTGTTCTGACTTTCAGCTCAGTTTGTTTTCCTGCCCTACCGATGTTTGTTCTGACTTTCAGCTTAGTTTGTTTTCCTGCCCTACCGATGTTTGTTCTGACTCTCAGCTCAGTTTGTTTCCCTGCCAACCGATGTACGTTCTGACTCTCAGCTCAGTTTGTTTCCCTGCCCTACCGATGTACGTTCTGACTTCAGCTCAGTTTGTTTTCCTGCCCTACCGATGTACGTTCTGACCCTCAGCTCAGTTTGTTTCCTGCCCTACCGATGTTTGTTCTGACACTGCAGCAGACGGCTTTTTGAAAACATTGTGACAAAAGAAGAAATTGCTCACTCTTAGTCATAGGTTATCCATTCAATTATAGAGGTTT
>JASEVX010000010.1:4133062-4179001 GCA_031761405.1 Serripes groenlandicus | reverse complement strand
AAAGACAGAGCTGTTGTATTGTACCATACAATTTTACAAGTGTCCATAAACACCATGTATGAATTGCCAGAAAACCAACTGTGTGGACTCTGCGTAAAGTATCGACCCGGACCAGCTTAAGCATGCCGCGCTGGCTAACCCGTTCAGATACTGTTCGTCTCCTGTGGATTTTCTGTTTCAGGAATCATTACTCTATCCCCCGAGACGGAATGTGTCGGCGTGGATGACTCTGCACGGATTGAGCAGGTTGATCTTGGTCGATACATTACGCAGAGTCCATACTGTTGGTTTCCTCGTGGAACGGCTCATATCGGAGTGTGTGTGTGTGTGTGTGTGTGTGTGTATACTGGATACATAAAACAATTACCTCATAGTTCAAACAATAACGTACTATATATCGCCTGATGTCAAATAACGACCCAAATCATGAAATACCCAGCATGTTTATTTTATCTCAGCATTCCCCAAAGCATGCTCTTTGAATGATGTTTCCGTCCTTTCAATGTGTTGATGATACTATCAAAGCAGGTTTAAATTGAAAATCGGTACTAGCACATACAAATCAGATGGATGCTGGGAACCAAGCCGGCACGTTTCCGCTTTGTTTCCTGTTTAGGACATTTTACAACATGAAGTGTCATTTATGGATATGCAAGCGAAAACAGAACGTCCTATATATATCTCGGTTTGAAGCAATATAGACATTTTCTACCTCAGTAAAAGAAGAGGTTCACATTTCATCCTCCCTTATACTTGGATGGTGTTGTATTTTGTACTTTTTCTTCGAGCTCCGGTAGCGACGCAGGCTGCAATCCAGGAGCTGTGAGTTCGTACCCCACTCCAGTCAACTATAGTTCCGACCTTTGACAACATTTAAGCGTTATTCGTCTTCAACCACGGGGCTAATTGTCTATGTATTAGGAAAAGCAGCCAGTTGCTTGGATAGACTGGTGTGGTTAATGCGGAAAACACAAGAGTTAAATTCTAATTAACCAACCAAACTGTCCACTTTCGAGCGTTACACTCCAATTAACCAACCAAAATGTCCACTTTCGAGCGTTACACTCCAATTAACCAACCAAAATGTCCACTTTCGAGCGTTACAATCCAATTAACCAACCAAAATATCCACTTTCGAGCGTTACAATCCAATTAACCAACCAAAATGTCAACTTTCGAGCGTTACACTCTAATTAACCAACCAAAATGTCCACTTTCGAGCGTTACAATCCAATTAACCAACCAAAATGTCAACTTTCGAGCGTTACACTCTAATTAACCAACCAAAATGTCCACTTTCGAGCGTTACAATCCAATTAACCAACCAAAATGTCAACTTTCGAGCGTTACACTCTAATTAACCAACCAAAATATCCACTTTCGAGCGTTACAATCCAATTAACCAACCAAAATGTCAACTTTCGAGCGTTACTCTCTAATTAACCAACCAAAATGTCAACTTTCGAGCGTTACACTCTAATTAACCAACCAAAATGTCAACTTTCGAGCGTTACAATCAAATTAACCAACCAAAATGTCCACTTTCGAGCGTTACAATCCAATTAACTAACCAAAATGTCAACTTTCGAGCGTTACACTCCAATTAACCAACCAAACTGTCCACTTTTGAGCGTTACACTCTAATTAACCAACCAAACTGTCCACTTTCGAGCGTTACACTCTAATTAGCCAACCAAAATGTCCACTTTCGAGCGTTACACTCTAATTAACCAACCAAACTGTCCACTTTCGAGCGTTACACTCTAATTAACCAACCAAAATGTCCACTTTCGAGCGTTACACTCCAATTAACCAACCAAACTGTCAACTTTGGAAATTATCAAAAATCTCGAAAAAATATTTCTCGCTATTTTGTTTAAATGGAGGTTTTTTTTATTAACCCTTTCCATAATACGACAATTCTGCAGCATACGACTTCGAACATATTTTTGTCAAAAAATAGAAAATCTCCTATGACTAAAAGTGGAAAACATTGTGGCAAAAGGAGAAATTGCTCGTTTTGAGCAATTTCTTCTTTTGTCACTATGTTTTCAAAAAGCCGTCTGCTGCAGAGGCGTCAGAAAGCGTCTGTATGAGGGAAAGGGTTAATTAATTGTATTGTATTTATATCACGTATACCAGAACTACCGGTATCAATTATTCCGACACTAATGCGTCAGTCATAATGCTATACCTGTAGCCCTGAGAGCAAATGAGGGAATCTAAATTACAACCATTTTGAAGTATTGTATATGACCCGACTTAAAACCCGACCACAGATCAAACCCTTGTCTTCCGCTCCCATGGCGGTCGCTCTAACCACTAAACCACAGAATGGGTCGGCCGAGCCCCGGTAGCTCAGTCGGTGGCGACGCATGCTGTCAATCAAGGGGATGTGAATTCGAATCCCAGCTCAGTCAACATTCTTTCCGACGTTTGACAAAAGTCACTTTCCCAAGTGTCATTCGTCTTTCACCAATGGGCTAAGTCTATGTGGAAAAGCAGCCAGTCGCTTGGGAAGATTGTTGTGTGGAGTACTGGTGTGAGAAAACCAGGAAATGCATGAGTAGGTGAACTGGTCGCCGTGATATGACGGAGACACTGTTAAAAACGGCGTTAAACCCCAATCAATCAATCAATCACCAATGGGCTAACAGTCTATGTGGATAATCAGCCAAAAGTATGTTGTGTGGAGTACCGGTGCTAGGATGAGAGATGGACTGACCGCCGTGATATGGCTGAACAATTGTTAAAAACAGCGATTATTCAATCATTATCCTATTGAAATATATTCAACTCAACACAGCCGTACTAAGATAGCAATTACGTTAACCCTTTCCCGCATACATACAGAAAATCTGCAGCAGACGACTTTGAAGATATTAAGACACACATGTGAAATATCTCTATATAAGAAATGTTGATTATTGAACAGATTTGGAAATCATTGTGACAAAATGAGAAATCGCACATTATGAGCAATTTCTTCTTATGTCCCAATGTTTTCAATTATCGTCTGTTGCAGAGTCGTCTGTATGAGGGAAAGGGTTAGTAAAGATACTCTTTTGGTATTCATACACCTGGGCAGAAATCAACCCTTTCCCACATACAACACATCTGCAGCAGACGACATTGAAAACATCAGGGTAAGAAAGTGGAAGATGTCTAAAAATAAAGCAGTAATTATCGAAAAGAGTTGAAAACATTGCGGCAAAAGGAGAATTTGCTCAGTATGAGCAATTTCTTCTTTTGCCACAGTGTTTTCAAAATTCGTCTGCAGCAGATGCGTAAGAATGTGTCTGCTGGTGGGAAAGGGTTAAGTACCGCTAGATTCACATTTATCGTTTTCATAAACAGAATAGAGCACTTATGGGACCTTGAGGGGCAATTATTTAAGAGGATTATCCTGTATGTCTTCTTGCGTGTAAAAGTAAGTGACAGACCAGCAATCGTTCAGGCAGTAAAGTATCGACGCATGATACCACTCAGAGGAATGAAGTTGTCGTGTTCGTTTTGTTTGTATGGTGTTTGTTTCAACAATTGTTCAATAATATGACGGCGTTTCCTGTGTAGGTTACCAGCTATTAATGCTGGGTGCCAAGGGGGGGGGGGGGGGGGGGGGGTTGGGGGAGGGGGTGGGGGTTTGGAAACGAATACTTTCGTTTTAAGGTATTTGATAAGACCGTGCCGGGGACCGAACCCGCGACATCCCGCCCTCGAGAAGGACGCTGAACCACTACACCACTAAAACACTTGCAAGTGGACGATGAAATACAATGTGTTTTATGCAAATGCAATTACATAATACAAGTGTCCTTGTTTTCCTGCATTATACTGATAACACGAAACCTTTGCTGAGACATACATTTACTGCACTTTTGAACAAAAACAACAGTGCGCAATATATATGAAGTATTTGATTAACCCATTATCATGTTAATTTTTGTTATGCAACTACAAAACGATTTTAGAAAATATTATAATAAAAAGAGAAATTGTTGTTAATGAGTAATTTGTTCTTTTGTCACAATGCTTTCAATCTTCTTTGTTTTCATTGAAAGATATGTTCTATAGTTTTACCTATGTTTTCAAAGTCGTTTTATACATTTTTGTTGTATTAACCCTTTTCCTCATATAGACGCTTTCTGACGCCTCTGCAGCAGACGGCTTTTTGAAAACATTGTGTCAAAAGAAGAAATTGCTCAGAACGAGCAATTTCTCCTTTTGCCACAATGTTTTCCACTTTTAGTCATAGGTTATCCATTCAATTATAGAGATTTTCCATTTTTTGACAAAATATGTTCAAAGTCGTCTGCTGCAGAATTGTCGTATGAGGGAAAGGGTTCAAGGTTCCAAGGTTGTATTTGTAACAGGAGTAGAAGGAGATGCAGGTGCGCATCCTTACTATCGGATCTAAATAAACATTCATTATTAGAAGTTGCTCAACTCTTTCAGCGCAGATTTCCCCAAAAGTGGACTAGTCCATGTTTAAAGTCGGACAATTCCTAATTTCATGCTTTGAGATTTTTGAAATATGTTGATAGCTGTAAGGCAAACAATTCCTATTTTAGCTCACCTGGATCTGTATTGTTGGCAAACACCCCAATATTGTAATTAGCGCTGAAAGAGTTAATACAAAAAATATATACAAAGACGCAGCGATATAAGTTGAAGCACAGGCGTCCAATTTCCATTTCAGAAAAAAATGGGAAAAATCACACAATACCCAATAAGTATCTCTATACTGTCCATATGCTATAATAAAAATGATCGTAATGATAATTTGGGGAATCCAAATAGCCTCTCTATACGGCTCATATACTATGATAATATTGATATATGATACAATAGGCAGTCTATTTATAGTAACACGGTCTTGTTTGGGATTCCTCGAGTTTTCTCATACGATAACATTACGGTCGTTATTATTATAGCATATGGACAATATAAAGACTGTTTATAGTAGTTTACCCAGGTAACGTGTGTTTTGTTTTAAATTTTCTCAAAAGAAAACTCCGAAGCCTGTGGTTGAAGTTAGTTTGCGTACATCAAAAACATTTTTTTTTTCTTTGACGTTTGACAATGGAAAGAAACAGCAATGCTCACAGTGTCGTAGAAATTGATGGTAATTGGCATACTAACCATAGATAGTTTACATCTAAATGAGTAAATGTTTGACCATAACAGTGCTGAACATGCTCCCAGGATGCTTTTAAATACGGCAAGAGTCCACACGGTCCTGTCTGATCTGGAGATTCACTGATAGTCAGACCACGAAGGTCGGTTTTCCTGTGGCGTTTGTCAACTTTGATTTATAGGTGACTGCGTTTTATGTGGGGATATCTAGACGGCTCGGAATCATTTTGATGTGCATCTTGATTTACGGGCTAAATTAACCGACTAATTTGGGGTCTAGTTGAATTATCGTTGTTATAAGATTTCCTTGGGACGTCTGCCCTTATCCCTCCACTCTCGACTTTAATCATCATTTCGGTAGAGGAATATGCGACTTTAAATATCCATTTGCGAACAGTGTATATCGCGATTAACCTGCAGAAACACGCAGTTTAATCTGAGCCTACATTGTTCGCTTTGTACATAAGATTCTTAACAATTGTTATTCCAAAAATGCCCAATAACTTGTTAAAAGTCCCAAAAGACAACACCGTACTGCAGGAATTCATCGAAATAAGGGTTAATTCGTTTCTTACACGATTTCCAACGAATGCAATTGATATGACCTCGTGCACATTATACTTATTTGTAACAAGTTTTATATTATTGTGCACATAAATAATTTCAATTTATATTTACGTGCAAAACCACCATAATAAGATTGGATGAACCCAAAAGACATTAACTAGAAATAAACATGTTTCTTTAAGGTTGCGTTTATATACATCATAAACAATGTTCCCATAAGAAAATGGCGAAAGTGGGATACTGTGACAGAAAAGAGTTAATAATTTGAGATGTCTGTGTGCGAACAAAGACAAGATCCTTGGTATTCGTGATAATGAAATAAACACATTTGCACAAGCAAATAGAAGACATATACCATTCTATACTTGTCCGAATGAAATGACCACGTCATACGAATACAGAGCTGGTAAATGTGCGTCTTACAGTTGTAAATCTTCCCCACAGTCTACAAATCTGCAGCAGACGACTTTGAAACTATTGTGACAAAAGCCTAACAAATGTCCCTAAAATATAACTTAATTGTTAAATAAAGTTGAAAACATTGTGGCCAAAGGAGAAATTGCTCATCATAAGCAATTTCACCCTTGGCTTCAATGTTTTCAAAAGTCGTCTGCTGACATTGCGTCAAAATGCGTCTGCAGATGGGAAAGGGTTAAGAATATAATGCATGCATGAAATGTTCCGAACGAACGGAAAGAGGACGGACTGTTGAGACTTATAAATGCTTCAGGCTGAAGTTTGAAGCCAATGATTGGAAATTAGCTTGTATGATTAGAGACCGGAAGTCAGGGGTTGTAACCCGCTAACAGTGTGTGAGACAAAGGGGTACCGCATCGTTTACCAATGGGTTCTTTGCGTTGTGTTTTCTACATTGTATTTACTACTGAATACATTTTCTACTACATAATACATATTCAAGGAACAACACGTAACATGTTTACAAAATTACTCTAAAGCTACGATGTCTCTCAAATCCCTCCATGACTTTCGAACAAACACACCAACGCTGTTAAACCGTACACGTTTGCCCACCTTCTACTAGCGTCCCTTCCAAAAGACCAAAGCCCACCTCCTTCGAAGCACAGTCTATTCAAATCTCAAAACGCTCTCAATAGCTCCCTGACTCTTATACAGGCACTATCCTTGGTAACGTAATTGCTCAGGTATCTATATGCCGTCCGTGTTATGTGCGTAGCATGAACTTAGGAGGACATTATGTTTCACATTGGCAATAGTGGAGTGTCATTAGGCAAGACAAATTCCCTAGCCTTAATATTGATTAACAAAGACTCCATATCGAGCCGCGGTACCTCAGTCGGTAGCGACGTAAGCTGTCAATCCAGGGGTTGTGAGTTTAAAACCCCAGATCGGCCAGCATTCTTTACGGGGCTTGACACCAGTCAATGCAACAATCGTCATTCTTCTTCCGTGAAAAATGCAAGGGCACACACTTTGGAGAGAGAACTGGTCGCAGTTATATGACAAATGAAATATGTTGAAAACGGCGCTAAACCCAACTCGATCAACAAAATCGTTGAGGAATCATCCAACATCGTTATGTGTCAATGAATAAGAAATATCTTGCATGCCATGATTTCCAAACAAATGAAAAGCAGCATTGACGTCAACAGAAACGATTTATATGTCTCGTATTTCTTCACATGTTTTGGCCCATCTATATTAACCCTTTCAGCGCCGATTTATTTAAAGTAGACTCTTCCCTGTTACAAATCGGACGTCTCCATGTCTATTGTTATTACACTTTTGAACTATTTTGATGACTAAAACGCAAACAATGCTGATTTCAGGTGAGACAGCTCGTTACGAGCTGACTCACCTGAATCTGTATTGTTTGCAAAAGCCTACATATTGCCTTTGGCGCTGAAAGAGTAAACTTGTTTACGACCAAATGTCGCCCCACAGACCAATATAACCACGATTTCGTCATAACGAATATATCGCCAAGAGGATTATATCAATTACAATCATCAGTGTATGAATTAAGCTTATACGCTTATATTTAGCATGAGTTACTTCAACTATGTACATCGCCTATGTGGGATGGTGGTAAAATCGTCCACATCAAGAGCGAGTGCAACTTTCGATCCCCGGTCGGTTCATACCAAAGATTTTAGAAAAAGGTATTCGTGGCTTGTCTTTGTGACACTCAGTGTTGCATAGATATCATAACGGCTGATGCGTGCGCTTGTGTAAGTATTGCTTACAAACCGTACTTGAAATTATAGTACCGAGGAAACGACGTGATATGACGGTAACACTGTTGGTAGCAGCGTAAAACACCATAAAAACAAACAACCCCAATGTGCTATGTGCAGACAGTGTAAGATGCCGTGCTACATACTTGTAATGATTTACTTCGAGCAGACAAGGTATGCTTTAACTTAAACCGATTTTGTGAAGCATGTAACATCAATTTAGAGCCAAGCCAGCCCGTCGCACCACCGCTATCTGACCATGCTCTTTAATGTTAGCATTTTCACCCTAATATAATTGTCTATGAGCTCACGCAAGTGCGAAAACTGGGCAAGTCCATTTTAAAAATTCAGCATGGTATGTATTGGCTGATATATAAAACAATATAGCATACAACATAGAACAGCCGTGCTCAACAAAAACAAATCAGAGGGCACTTGCGACCACTGTAGAAACGCATTAACCTGTGGTGCATCAAGGATGTTTAATCTGGCATTTGAATGTTCGCAGTTAAGTTGAGACTTGGATCATATTGTATGAGCGCACAGGAAGATCAATATCCACCCTTGTTCAACCCTTCTTTAACTCCTTCGCTGCCAAAGAAATTAAAGGCGTTTGCGTTTGCAAACAATGCATATTCAGGTGAGACAGCTCGTCACGAGCTATCTCACCTGCAATCTGCATTGTTTGCCTTTAGACAATAACATTTACCAAATGTTTTGTTCTAGTGGAGTTGTCCAATTTTCAACATGGAAAATGTCGACTTTGTGAACTTCGGCAGTGAAAGGGAATTATAAATAAGGTGTGTTTTCCTAGATCAGGGCTCATACATGAAAATAGTTATGTGTATTTGTTACGGATACCAATATAGTGAATATACTGATAGTTTTGTATACCGCTTTCAACAGTATTTCAGTTATACCAAGAATATTTCTTGGATAAATTACCAGTGCTTTCGCTATTATTTGACACCGATTTATCTGTCTTAATGCTATTCCCTAAACCCCGAACCCGGAGAGTAGCCATGACTTCTGTATTTGAAGTGGTTGGTATAACCCGACGGGGGATCGAACTATGGTACCCATCACCAAAGGCGGACGATTTAACCACTACATCACGGATGAAAAGAAAATGAGAATTGTGCTATTAGGTTTAGTTTCACATAAAGGTATCCCCCGTATAATTGAATAAAACCCATTGCTATGAGTACTCTATATAAATAATATGACGGAGTAGCGATACGTTGATTTGTATTCTACTACGAGGAGCGATGCGATAGTGATCTTCGCAGTTTGATCTGGTTCTACACTGTCCGCCAATAATACATAAAAGGTTACGCGAAACGTTTATATAGCAGTTTCCATTTGGATCCTTAGCATGGATACACATGCAGTATTTTCCACACACGTGTATTTATTACGTTTAGCTTGGTTTTTACAGATTACAGCTCAAAGTTTTAACCAATTCCCAAAGCAGACGACTTTGATGACATTTTTGGCTAGAATATAAAAAATGTCTTGAAGCGATGGTGTCATTATTGGATAGAGTTAAAGACGTTGCGGTAAAAGGCAAAAATACTCTTGATTAGCAATTTCTCCTTTGTCCACATTGTTTTCAGAAGTTGTCTTTGCAGATGCGCTTAAATGTGTCTACATGTGGTAAATGACTAAACCAGACAGTTATTATGAGTGTCCACATCAAAGGTTCTGAGGTGATAAAAAGAATTCGATTCGAGGCCATTACCAGGAACTATTATTACCCTGAAGGATCGCCTCGGTGAGTGTAGTCATTTACCACATGTGCCTCGGGTACAGGAGGTCGCGGGTTTGATCCTCGGCCGGGTCATACGAAAGACTTTAAAAATCGTATAAATGGCTGCCTTTCTTGGCGCTCATGGTTTTCTTGTAAGTATAACGACAGACTGGCGGGTGTCAGGATAAATGGAGCAGTAGTACTGGTAACTTACCCAGCAAACGACATGATAAATGGAGCAGTAGTACTGGTAACTTACCCAGCAAACGACATGATAAATGGAGCAGTAGTACTGGTAACTTACCCAGCAAACGACATGATAAATGGAGCAGTAGTACTGGTAACTTACCCAGCAAACGACATGATAAATGGAGCAGTAGTACTGGTAACTTACCCAGCAAACGACATGATAAATGGAGCAGTAGTACTGGTAACTAACCCAGCAAACGACATGATAAATGGAGCAGTAGTACTGGTAACTAACCCAGCAAACGACATGATAAATGGAGCAGTAGTACTGGTAACTAACCCAGCAAACGACATGATAAATGGAGCAGTAGTACTGGTAACTAACCCAGCAAACGACATGATAAATGGAGCAGTAGTACTGGTAACTTACCCAGCAAACGACATGATAAAACTGAAAATCTGTTGAAAACTGAGTAAGATAACAAGCAATACTGCCCTGAACTTGTTCTAGCATTCATACACCCGAAGCATTTCTGTTCAACGTGTACGTTTTTGATGTTACTGTATTTAAATAGAGCCTTAATTTCCATGGGAAAATGTAAAGGTTGGCTTTCGAGAACAGTGTAAATCCAGACAAGTATGCGCATCCACAAAGTCTGATCAATATCTACACTGTTCCTGTATAACATACACATACGTGTTATAATTTGAGTAGATGTACATGCTGCGGTAAACATACACTGTCCAGAATTGTCAATTCGGATACCTTCCGTGCCATGTACGTGCTGATTTAACATCTTTGACATATCGACTTCAAACTTCTCACAGAACGATTTTTCAGGGCTACGTGAAAGTGAACATGTTTAATAATGCAGTTTCATTACAATTATTTCGATTATGGTGTGAAAAGTAATCGGTGTAGATAGGAATGTCGATGAACTGTAATCATTATGAGCCGGTCCGCGAGAAAACCAACATTGTGGACTCTGCGTAAAGCATCGACCCGGATCAGCGTAAGCATGCCGCGCAGGCTAACCCGGACAGACACTTTTCGCCTCCTGTGGATTTTCTGTTTTAGGAATCACTACTCTACCTATCCCCCCTTAGACGGAATGTGTCGGCCGGATCAGTCTGCGCGGACAGCGCAGGCTGATCTGGTCGATACATTACGCAGATATATTGATATGAGCCGTTCCACGAGAAAATCAACATTGTGGACTCTGCGTAAAGGATCGACCCGGATCAGCCTAAGCATGCCGCGCAGGCTAACCCGGACAGACACTTTTCGCCTCCTGTGGATTTTCTGTTTCATGAATCACTACTCTATCTATCCCCCCTTAGACGGAATGTGTCGGCCGGATCAGTCTGCGCGGACAGCGCAGGCTGATCTGGTCGATACATTACGCAGATATATTGATATGAGGTCCGCGAGAAAACCAACATTGTGAACTCTGCGTAAAGGATCGACCCGGATCAGCGTAAGCATGCCGCGCAGGCTAACCAGGGCAGACCATTTTGGCCTGCTGAGGATTTTCTGTTTCAGGAATCATTACTGTACACCTCTATCCCACTGGTATCTTATGTGTCGGCCCGGGTTAGCATGCACGGACTGCGCAGGCTTATATGGTTCGATACATTAAGCAGAGGCCATTATGTTGGTTTTTCTCACGGAACGGCTCAAATCACTTACTATTGACCCTTTCCTACATTTAACAAATCTTCAGCAGTCTATTTTGGAAATAACTAGGCAAAGATATTAAAACTTTCTATAAAAGAAAGAACAATTAATTGAGTAGAATTGAAAACACTGTGGAAAAACGGAGAAATCGCTCTTTATGAATAATGTCTGCTTTTCCCTTAATGCTTTCAAAAGTCGTATTATGCAGGGGCGTCAGAAAGCATCTGTCTTACGGTAGATGTTAATTTCAGCTACTGTTCTTCAATGCAGATTTTTTGATAAACCTGGATGCGATAAATAGCCTGCTGATAGTGGTTTTGCTGAACAGCGTTCGCTAAAGTTGTTATTTTTTTATGTTGCTGTAATTATGTTTTATAACTGTTTTTGCGGCAATGGCAATATTCAGGTTTTTGCAAACAATACAAACTCATGTAACGAGCTGTCATTTTATGAAATATTGAGTCGGCCCGATTAAGAAATGGACGAGTCTACTTTAGGGAATTCGGATTTGAAAGAGTTAAATTAGAAATTTCCCGTTATATGAAAGAAAAACAAAAAACAATAGACAATTACCGTGTATTGTTTTTGGCGTTTCCTTTTCTCTCTTCCTTCAGCTTTATCAGCGCTGAATCCACTAAAGTAGACTATTCCATGTTCAAAATCGGGCGACTCCATTTACCAGTACTACCGGTATTATATATTGAGTCGTAATGTTATCTCCTATACCCAGAGCAGCGCAATGGAGGGAATTCACTACTACATTTTTTAAAGTCTTTGGAATGACCTGACCGGGGATCGAGCCCTGATCTCCTGCTCCCGAGGTGGACGCTCTAACAAGCTTACCAACCCGATGGTGAGGCGGATATTAAAAGTGTTGGTGAAACTGTGCGTATGCAATATATGCTCGTATGACTGTGAACTAACTGAACGCAGACACTAGAATACCCCTTATCGACAGACGCGGGCTCATTGAAACAATATGATTTTGTTCCCGTCATTTTTAGATACTGAATTATATTATGACATGTTCATGATTTATTAAGACAAGTAATAGAGTTCACACAAAACCCCAACCTATGCAAGACATTATAGTCTTAAACTAGTTGCTTCCCTTTGACGTTGTGCGAACTCATTTTGCGAGATATATTAGTTACAAATCACCGCCTGTTGTGTTGAATAGTTCTGGTCGTTGACAGCCTGATAGCATTGCGTACAATGAAACAGCTTGGTAGCTCACTTAATATTACGGCTCCTATCATGGGTGGAGTAGCTGTGTGTTGATTGGTGGCCTTGCGACCGTTGGCTGGCATAACATTTCACTGAATACACTGCTTGCTCCTCTTTAATCCTTTCCCACAAACAACATTTCTGCAGCAGACTACTATTATAACATGTAGTCAAAACTTTAGAAAACCTATATAAATGAAAATCTAATTAATGAATAGAGTATAACGAGAAATCTCTCCTTTTGTTACAATGTTTTCAAATGTTGTCTGCTGCAGAAACGTCAATAAATCGTCTGTTTGTGGAAAAGGTTTAACCCTTCGATTGAAATCAGAGTTATAAGAAATCAGCCATTTATTAGTATAACACGTATACAATCTGTAATTGCAAAGTATTACAAAGTTAAAAATATTGTTGAAAAATGAGAAATGAAAAGCTCGATTTGAGAGATTTAAGTGTTGTCTTCTGTTGAAGCGTATACTCTAGATTGATTGATTTTTTTTGTGTGTTTTACGCCGCTTTCAACAATTTATCAGTTATATCACGGCGTGTCCTGGGTACTACTGGTCCATTTATCCTGACACCAGTCAGTCATTCGTAATGCTTACCCCGAAACCCTGAGCGCGAAGGAGGGCAGCCATTACTAACATTTTCAAAGTCTTTGGTATGACCCGTCTACTCTCGAGGAAATAACTATTCATTCAGAAAAGTATTAGCTCTATTGATTAATGTAAGTTTGGCGAGCTTGTGTATGCCTACTCTAATAACTGCTTTCGAATTTTAAAAAAAATAGCCGATAGTGAAATCGCATGTATTCTTAGAGACTATTTTTAGAGTCGTTAACCTTATTAAACCGTGCGATCGTGTGATCGTGCATCGGACTATATTATATTACCTTATCACATAAATCTTCTCTGGGAGTGTCAAAATGCCATTACATACATATCATATGACACTACACAAAACTCATAAGACACTACTAGTTTGGTTTCAAGTCTTATGCTCAAGTCTTTGTTACAACGCGGAAACCAAACTATGAAAATGACGTCACGTCAGCGGTTTGACGTCATAACGGTAGTCACTTTGGCGCCAAAGCCGGTAAATTTCATGTAGAAATATGAAATACGTCTCATAAATCACTTTATTGTATACTTTGATATTGTTCCTTCTTGTTTCCATATGAACAAAGGATGCAATATCATTTGATATTGCACGGGTTGATATTGCACTGGAATCTTTTTCACGTGACGCTAAGGACGGAACTATTTCCATACACTAACGTTACAAAGCGCTCTCATCCAACCTTTCATGATTTAGAGACCAGCTAACTTATACTTCTACTGTGTTACTGTCAGGGCTTAGTGCATCGCAGGCAAATTAAGCCATTAAAATGGTTAAAACAACTAATTAGGCACATTTACAAATATAAATGAAATAAAAAAACATCTGTTTTGTTTAGGCTGTGTATCAATGTAGACGGGACTTGAATCAGTTTACAGATGTGATCTGCTCAAGGTTCGACTCTCTGATAGTCCTAGGAAAAAGCTGTGCTTATACGGTTCGTAGTACATTGTTTGGTACATATTTTATAGATGACACGTAGTGAAAAAAATCGATAGACAAAACCCAATCTGGTCTATTTATAGCGTTAGCTACGTATGTAGTTTCTGACGTAATAATGTGACGTGTACATCAATAATATTGCTCGATTGTTGTTTTGATTGTGGTTGACGATCTATTATAAGTGTATCAACACATAAAGAGGGATTCATAACTATTAGGATGAATAAGCAAATGATTGTTTTAAAGGTAGGTCTTCAGATTTGTTTTGTTATCCTCCGATGTGAAGTTTATCAACGCAGTAGCCTTTACATGTATATCAAAGATGTGTGTTCGCTTTACTGAACATACTGCGAGGTCAAAAGGCCCTTTTAAAGGGGCATCTAAGGGGCATCTAAATCGTAATAAAAAAACAAATATCCAAGCGTAAATACAAGAATAAGATAATACACGAGTTATTAATGAAAAACACTGTTAGAAAAGGCGTTACACATCATTTTGTCGACGATTCCAAGTTCGAGTCGACAACAATGGCGGTTCGTAAATTATATTTTCCGCGACCTTAGCAACCAGCGTAAAGGAGAGTATAATTGCGCGATATATCGTTAATGTTTATCTGAGCAATCCAAAACGACTGTTAATTTTCTAATAGTGTGACGTGTTTAAAAAAAAAAAGAAAACGACACATTTTAAATAGCCAATATCAAATTATACAATAAAAAGGTTATTGCATGATTATGGGAATCTATTGTGTTGGGACTCGTTCCTTCGGCGGAGTGCCCTCGCAAGCTCGGGCAACTCAGCCGAAGGAACTCGTCCAACACAATATTTTCCCATATTGGTGCAATAACCTATATTATGTGATAATAAGAATATATCATTCGTGTTTATTTATTATCACCTTTAATATACTCGTTAACTAAGCTGAATATGACACTTGCCAAGGCTCGCGGCATATCATCTTAATAAACTCGTTTAATAAAAGTGATAATAAATAAACACTCATGAAATATCCTCTATTGAAAAGGTCGACCTTTAATTGACAATGGAATAAAATGAAAAACTCGTCGCCTTTACAAAATATTCCTTCGATGCGCTTAGAATTATTACGATTCCCCAACAAAGTTGGGAATCGTTTTGTTTTTCTACTGTTTTTTATTATTCTTTCTTTCTTTCTTTCTTTCTTTATTCTTTTTCTCCTATCCAAATTTAATCGTTTTGTTTTTCTACTGTTTTTTATTATTCTTTCTTTCTTTCTTTCTTTCTTTATTCTTTTTCTCCTATTCAAATTTTTGTCCGAGCGATATCTCATGAACTAATGGTCAGATATTATTGAAACTTGGAACATAGATAGATGGTAATGTGAAGTTGTGCAAGAAGCAAAAATGATAACTCTGAGCCCCTTTCTTGCAAAGTTATCTCCCCTTTTTCAATATTTAAATCAAGTTTTGTCCGAGCGATATCTTGCGAACGAATGGTCAGAGAATATTGAAACTTGGAACATAGATAGATGGTAATGTTACGGTGTGCAAGATTGAAGAATGATACCTCTGAGCCACATTTTTGCAAAGTTATCTCCCCTTTTTCATTATTTTAATAATTTGGTGATTAAAGCTTGTATAACTCAAAAACGACAAGTGATAGAGACTTGAAACTTAGTACATGTGTTTCTTATCAAGTAGTACTACTTTTGCAAGTGTATTAGCGCATGACCGAATACTCGTTTCTGATTGGTCGATTTTTCGGAATTGTATAACTCAAAAACGACAAGTGATAGAGACTTGAAACTTAGTAGATGTGTTCCTAATCAAGTAGTACTACTTTCGCAAGTGTATTAGCGCATGACCGAATATTCGTTTCTGATTGGTCAATTTTTTAAACTTGTATAACTCAAAAACGACAAGTGATACAGACTTGAAACTTAGTACATGTGTTTCCTATCAAGTAGTACTACTTTTGCAAGTGTATTAGCGCATGACCGAATACTCGTTTCTGATTGGTCGATTTTTCGGAATTGTATAACTCAAAAACGACAAGTGATAGAGACTTGAAACTTAGTACATGTGTTCCTATCAAGTAGTACTACTTTCGCAAGTGTATTAGCGCATGACCGAATACTCGTTTCTGATTGGTCGATTTTTCGGAATTGTATAACTCAAAAACGACAAGTGATACAGACTTGAAACTTAGTACCTGTGTTCCTAATGAAGTAGGTCTACTTTCGCAAGTGCGCATGACCGAATACTCGTTTCTGTTATCTCCCCTTGTTAAATAAAATGGCAAGGGAATCGTTCGTAACTGTTGCTACAGTTACAATCTCTAGTTATTATTATTATTATTATACCCGTTTGTTACGAACTATTTTAAAACTCTTTCACTGCCGAAGTTCACCAATCGGCTCTTCCACGTTGAAAATGTACGACTCCATTTTTCGTCCAACAGGAATTTTGGTAAATTGTAATGTCTAAGTGGCAAACAATGCAGATTTCAAGTGAGACAGCTCGAAATCTGCATTGTTTGTAAAAGCCTTTAACTGCCTTTGGCAGCGAAAGTGTTAAAGACAAGTTGCTTCATTTAACGTAATAACTCACTGATAATACTATGACTATATTCTTTTTATAATGCTTTCAAAAACACTTTTAAGAAGTTAATACATTCTGGTATCCGATTCGGAATATTTGAAACCAGCGAATCAAGTTAATTTCGTCCTAAGACGGTTTCGCTTCACCGCGCCTCCTTGCGTTTGGTGCATTCCGCATCGATGTTTGTACTTGTAGAATATTTATAAATTCTATTTGAGCGGTGCTTTGCGAAAACTAATCTTGAAGTAATACACGTCATTACACGTAACGTAAGAACACATCGTCTGCGCATTAGTGCTTAGGATCCAACTGGATATTGCTTTACAGAAAGTTTCAAACCTTTTATGACTAATTAGCAAACAGTTTAGAGTCTGATCAGACTGCGCGGATGTGCTGACTGACCTTGGTACACAAACCGCTTAACAATTGGCTTTTGCAGGTGCTGCTTCTACAACCTTTGTAAAGTTTATCTTTTAAAGCGGACATATTTTTTTAATGATTTGTCAAACACAAATAAAAAAGCAAGTACCAAATACATGTAGGTAGATCTATTTTCAAATGATGTTTGTTGCTAGCTTTGAGAAACAAAGTGAAGTTTAATCTTATGTTGATATCATGTTTCCATTATTTCCAGTACCACCATGATCTGGCGAGTGTCATTGGCATTCCTTAGATAATTTCGTTTCACAATTCGGTCCCGATAAGTATCACGGCAATAAACAGTGTGTAGATATTTGAAAATTGTGTATATATTTGAAAATTGTGTATATATTTGAAAATTGTGTATAGTTTTTAACAAAATTTAAATATTAAGTATTGCAGCTTATTCCTAACTTAAGTTAAAGTTGAAACGTGTTGTAAAGATTTGCTTTCGAAATGGGAATTCCAAGTTTGATATGTTAGGATAGGAACAATCTCGTTAATGTCAGACCTTATCTTCGCTGCAGTAACACACGCTCGAAAAGAGCTGATGACGTCGTTTCAGATTTACCTTTTATTAGCCAATAAAATTATCGCCTACAAAATCGGTAGGTATCAACAAGAGAGATAATCCATCTCAATACACGAGATATAGAAGATGTTATAGCGGAGTGTTGATTGAATGAGTGCGATTTCATTGGACAGAAAAACGAGCACCTGTTCATGAATATTTAATTCGAGACGACCTTTTATGCGGTGTCATTAGATCCAATATACGCACAGCGAAGATTTCGATCTGATTTCAATCAGGTTGGCAAAGGATGAAAGATATATTTCGTCACATTTACGACAGGATTATTTGACAAAATTCTTTCAATTGTTTCTGCTTTAGCTATATTTGTACTTATATGATTTCGATAACAAGAAATATCATAATATAACTATGTTGAAGGTGTTTCGTTTTTTTAAATTTAATTTCTATACCGTCCAACCTGTGTTTAAAGACCACCCGTGTGAAGAGAACAAAATGATCTTTGTTTACAGGTGGTCTTTAATTGGAGGGTCAATTGTGCAGATAAAGAGTTATTTGGAAATTAATAGTGTGGTTGCTATAGACAGGAAATTGCTATACAAAAATGATCTTTAGCACATGTTTGACTGCTATTGACCTTTTCTTTGAAAATCATCAGTAAGTTTGGGATATATTGCTGAATTAAATGATTACCTCTAATTCTTCTATGTTAAGCATGAACGCAATGGCGGCATTTAAATTCAAATTTCCAAGACCGTAACTTTTGAGGGACTGTTCCTTCCGGGTTGCATGTCAATTTTTCTTCATTTTCCTGTCACAGATACTAACCGTAACAGAAAGACGCTCTCTGACGCTTCTACAGCATAATGATTTTTAAAACATTGTTATCTTTAAGCCACACTGTTTTCAACTAATTTTAATAATTAAACACGCATTTTTGGAGATTTTCACTTTTTACCAGCATGTTTTCAACGTCGTCTGCTGCAGATTTCTTGTATGTGGGAAAGATAGGTCATCCAGAGCTCTAGATAAGAAAAGTATTTCACATCCCAAAATCCTTCTTGGACCCTCAAACCCTATGTTGTGGGTACTCAAAAGAATCGTCTCAGTGAGACGATTATTTTGAGTACCCACAACATAGGATTTAGTGGAGTCATAAGAGAGATATGGATGGGTAAAGACCAGTTCACTCTTCCTTATCTAGCTCTCTTGTCATCTGTTACATTTATAATATGGAGAAACGGTTGATCAGTGAGACAAGGATGAAATCTAATTATTCAATAATGAGGGTCATTCAAGAAACACTTGGACCAAATGATTCATGTAAATTTACATGCTATTATAGTAGTTATCCTTCTATTTACTTTCTTTCTTCTTCAATACCAAGTAACCATCTTAAACAATTTACATGTTATAGACAAAAATCTCGTCTTTTGTATTTTTTTTTTTTATTAATTTTGCATAAATTTACAATTACTTTTACTCCTTCTTTTCAAATTCGGCTATGTTGCTTCTTAAACTGATGCTACAACAACGGCTACTACTATTTAAACATCAACAGCTACATCTGCTACTACCACCACTTAAGATAATAAATAAACAAAAACTACCATTGATTTTCTTGAAAAAGCAACAAAGTGTAACCCCTACTAGCCAACTAGTAATACTGACACCAATACTAATACCACTGCAACAACTTTATAAACTTATACAACTACAACAACTTTATAAACTAATATCACTACAACAACTTTATTAACTAAAACCACTACAACAACTTTATAAACGAATACCACTACAACAACTTTATAAACTAATACCACTACAACAACTTTATAAACTAATACCACTGCAACAACTTTATAAACTAATACCACTGCAACAACTTTATAAACTAATACCACTACAACAACTTTATAAACTAATACCACTACAACAACTTTATAAACGAATACCACTACAACAACTTTATAAACTAATACCACTACAACAACTTTATAAACTAATACCACTGCAACAACTTTATAAACTAATACCACTGCAACAACTTTATAAACTAATACCACTACAACAACTTTATAAACTAATACCACTGCAACAACTTTATAAACGAAAACCACTACAGCAAATTTATAAACTAATACCACTACAACAACTTTATAAACTAATACCACTACAGCAAATGTATAAACTAATACCACTACAGCAACTTTATACACTATAACCACTACAACAACTTTATAAACTAATACCACTACAACAACTTTATAAACTAAACAACTACAACAACGTTATAAACTGCTGCTGCTATTATAGGTACGCAGTATACATATGAGATACGATATTTCCTAAATATGAGCCGTCCCGCGAGAAAAACCATCATTATGGAATCTGCGTAAGTTATTGACCCGGATCAGCCTAAGTATGCCGCGCAGTCTAACCTGGACAACACTTTTCGCCTCCTTTGGATTTTCTGTTCCATGAATCATTATTCTATACCTCTATCCCCCTGAGACGGAAAGTGTCGGCCCGGATCAGCCTTAGCATGCCGCGCAGGCTAACCTGGACAAACACTTTTCGCCTCCTGTGGATTTCCTGTTTCATTAATCATTAATCTTTACCTCTATCCCCCTGAGACGGAAAGTGTCGGCCCGGATTAGCCTGCGCGGACTGTGCGGACTGCGCGGGCTGATCTGAGTAAATAAATTACGCAGAGTCCATAATATCGTTTAAGGTGACAATACACCAAATAAATTCCTCCTTTGTTTCCATGTAAATCGACGAGTATCAGTCCTCAATCGTCACACTTTCTAAGCGTTTCTCAATGTTGGTTTTCTCATGGAACGGCTCATATGTTTGTAAATTACCTGGGTTAACTACCAGTTATACCGGTATCCTTTATCCTGACACCGGTATATACAATCGCAATGCTCTCCCCTGTAATCCGGAGAACCACGGAGGGTGAAGCTATTACCACCATTGTTAAAGCGTTCGGTACGATCCTACCGATGATCGATTGATTGATTAGGGTTTAACGCCGTTTCAAAAATCTTTCAGTCATATCACGGCGACCAGTTCACCTACTCATGCGTTTCCTAGTTTTCCCACACCAGTACACCACACAACATACTTGGTGAAAGACGAATGACGCATGTCACAGTGACTTTTGTCAAACGTCGGAAAGAATGTTGGCCGAGCTGGGATTCAAACTCACAACCCCACTACCCACCGGTGATCAAACCCTGGGTACTAAACTATAACACTCATAAAACGTTCTCAGTGCTCGGAAATGAACTAAATGCGCCAAATAAGGGTTTTGATTGGACATCAGTCGCGATACTCTCCCCCTACAATCCTAAGTAATACGGAGGGGAAGCTTATACTACCATTTTTAAAGCGTTTGGTATGATCCCGCTGATGATCGAACCCGGGTCCCCCGCTCCAAAGGCGGACGTTTTAACCACTTCACCACGGATAAGATATGGACTTAACTGAATCTTCTCAACATGAGACATTTACAGCGTACAACACTTTTTTCACAATCTGTTTGTATATAGCTGAGGGGTCAAAATACGCCTGTTGCTCTCGCATTATTGATAAAGACGCAACTTTGTTTTGGTCTTAAAATGTAAGTAAAACTTTCCGAGATCATTTCCTCCATTTGGAGACAGATAAAGAAGTAAGGTAAATAAAAACAACGCGTAAATGGCTAGCTAGTTACAGGACGACATCTTCATTCCGTTCCTTCCCATTGAATATCGATTCGATAGCGGTTTGAATTCCTGTGCGAAGTATCGTAATCATTTACTCTTTGGGTCCGTCGTGCGATAGGACGCGGAGAATTTCTGTTAATGATGAGAGGGTGAGAGGACTTGATCATACTTCGTTAATAGGCAAAACTCAGTCTCGACTTTTCGTATGAAATACCGTGTTTATTAATTAGATACTTAAACCCGTGAATTACTGCTTCATTGAGAGGAAAATACGAAGACATCATTCGCTTTCTATATTTGTTGGATGTTAGTGTATAAAAGATATACTCGGTAATTTAAGTAATTTGCAATAAAGATTTGTGCTTTGGAAAAGAGTTGCTATCTTGTTGAAAGCCCCGATGTGGGATGAACAAATAGAATTAATTAATGTTGGATGATGCTCTAGAAATACACGTTTAAAAAACCTTGACGAATTTACTATTCTGAGAAACGAAAAAATAACAAAATAAATTTGTTTTGGATTAATTCGGATTTATTATAACCGTATTGAATTAAAAGTATTTCTTAAAAACTGATTATGTGTTTTTAACGACTTCGAACCTAAACGCAGTGTTATTCTATTTTTTCCGGAAGTTTATGCCATTATAAGTGAATAAGTTTTGAATATAGTGGCTGGTTGTTTTTAAGATGTGAATGATGTGAGCTAAATGTTTAATATTTTTTTTAACCTGTCTTATGCACTGTGTATTTAATACCAAATATACATAATTCATGTATTCTAACACTATAAGGAGCAAAACCTAACTCGGAGAATTGTGAACAAAACAATGTAACGATTTGCCCGAAATAAGTATTCTGTTACAATATTGCAGTGACCAGCTCCGATTTACGCCCAGACATTAACTGTCATAATCTGTGACTGTAGTTTAACGAATGTATATATACCAGTTGTATTTATGTACGGCCTTGGGAGAATAATAAACCGTCGTCCTCTCAGAAAGTAAGATATTGTATAATTTGTAAGTTACAGTTCCTGGTCGTTTTACGATGCATTGCTCCCCGCCTTACATAATCCATTAGTGGATAGAGTTCCTTTGTAGTTTGGTGATAAATCACAGTGAACTGGTCAATACGGAAAAAAATGGCCCCGGAATTTTATGTTGCTTGGATGTTATTATTCACCGTTCTATATATACATGTACCTTCCGGGAACTGTGTGAACTACTCGTTCCCCGAATCGTCAAACGGTTTCTCAGACGTCAACGTGGTTGATATAGCGGTGACGGACGAACCGTTTAATGACAATGTCATAAAGGCGAAAGAAAGCAACGACGTTATCGCCGACTTCCTGGAGATTGTTGAAACTTACGAACGTAATAAGGAAAACTGCACTGCTGGAACCCAGTTCAATCTTGGCGAGGGTGTGATACAACAATATGGTATCAACCGATTTAAGAGACAGGCGTTGGTTGCGGTAAATAGAGCCAACTTTCTGACCCGGCTCTGGAAAGATGCTCCAAAGGCAGTTTTGGACTACGAAGGGCTGTTTTATACCCAGGTTCGAAACATAGTGGAGGGTGACCCGGATATATTCGCGGGCGGGAATTGTTACGATAAATATGAGTATAAGGATTACCTGTTGTTCTGTCCGTTCGCCTATAGAATGGAAGATGGGAACATTAACGTGAAGGATTTGTCCGTGGAGTATAAGTACCTAGACGAGGGTTCCGAATGGTTTTACGAAGCCAGAATGCACGCTAGTAACTTGGATAAGTTCAACTTGACTGTCGGTAAGTTCAACCTTACGCTACCTTTTATACGGTCGATCTGACGTTTAGCCTTTTCCCATATAGAATAATAAGCAACACGCCGATTTTAATAGCCCAGACACCGAAATATAGAATATATCCATATATGCAAGAATAATTATTGAATATATCTGAAAACATACATTGTGTCAGATTGAGGTAATGCTCATCATAAGCTATTTTTTTTTATGCAACAAATGTTTTCAAATTTCTTCTAAAGATATGACTTAAAAGTATCCAGGCAAAACTATAGACTATCTCTCTATAAATGAGGTTATGCTCTTCATAAGTTATCTCTTTTTTATGCAACAAATGTTTTCAAATTCCTGCTAAAGATATGACTTAAATGTTTCCAGGCAAAACTATAGACTATCTCTTTATAAATGAAAGCATCATTATTGAATGGCCTTTTTGAGTAATTCCCCCTTTTACCATAAATACTTTCAAATGTCGGCTAAATGTGCGTCAACTTGAGTATGCATTGTGGGAAAGGGCTACAAGGACTGTCTCGCGAAGATACATCTAAGCTATTCCTTTCCCACATACATGTACAACAACTCTAACTTCAAAAGCAGAAGACTTTACTAACATTTCGGCAAAACTTAGAAAAGTGTCTATAATTAAACAATACTATAATTTAATTCAGTTGAAATAAATAAATATGGCAAAGTGAGAAATTGCTGATCATGAGCAATTTCTCCTTTTGCCATATTGCTTTCAAAAATAAATGTGAGAAATGGGTAAACGTTTCAGTTATCATAATTACATAAAGTCAAGACGAAGTTAACCGATTTGATTTTGTTTCAGAAGTACTTGTACGGATTGTTCATTTTTAGAGCTGAAAATGACAAAGAGTAAGCTTACTGGATTAGTTTATCTGGTTAAATATAAAAATATAAATCAATCAGTTTATACAGTACTTCACACATACGGGTATATTTGCGTTTTAACCCTTTCCCTCATATAGATGCTTTCTGACGCCTCTGCAGCAGACGGCTTTTTGAAAACATTGTGACAAAAGAAGAAATTGCTCAAAACGAGCAATTTCTCCTTTTGCCACCATGTTTTCCACTTTTAGTCATAGGTTATCCATTTAATCATAGATATTTTCTATTGTTTGACAAAATATGTTCAAAGTCGTCTGCTGCAGAATGGTAGTATGAGGGAAAGGGTTAACTCTTTCCCAATTTGTACATGCTTCTTTGACGCATCTGAATCCGACGACGTCTGCAAAGAAAACTGTAGCAGAAGTAGGACTTGATCATAATAGGCAATTTCTCCTTTTGTCAGAGTGTTTTAATATTCAATAACTTTACTTTGATTTGCAGAAATTTGCCATATAGTTTGCATAAATATTTACGAAGTCGTGTTTTGCAGATGTGTTGTATGTTGGAAAAGCTTGAACACTATACTTTGCACATTACGAGATTTACTAAATGTTTTACAAATTAGAATATTAAGTTTTTTAATCTAAACATCGTAAGACACTCCCTTTAAAAGTCCAAAATCATTATATGAGCCGTAACCAACAGTGTGGACTCTGCGTAAAGTATCGATCCAGATCAGCTTAAGCATGCCGCGCAGGCTCACCCGGAAAGACACTTTTCGCCTCCCGTGGATTTTCTGTGTCAGGAATCATTACTCTATACCTCTATCCCCCTGAGACGGAATGTGTCGGCCCGGATCAGTCTGCGCGAACTGCGCAGGCTGATCTGGGTCGATACATTACGCAGAGGCCATAATGTTGGGTTTATCGCTGAACACGGCTCATATGGGCTGGGCTGCAGATTAACTAACTTTCATTCATCTGTGTCTACACTGTTTGCATTTACGCTTCTTGGATCACTTAGAAAGAATTGACAAGAAACATCTTCTGAGTTGAGTTAATATCACAGGTGTACTGCCAGATCGTGCATCTATCATTAACCCGTTATACATGCAACAGAAATATGCAGCAGAAGAATGTGTAAACACCTTGGCAAACATATCTCTGCAAATGAAAGTATAATAGTTAAAAAAGAGTTGAAAACATTGTGGCAAAAGGAGAGATTTATCATGAGCGATTTCTCCTTTCATCATTATGATTTTCAAAAGGTCGTCTGCTGCATAGGCGTCAAAATGCGGAAAACGGTTAAATTACTGAGTTTGATTTTCCACGATCACGTGACATATGATGTTATATAATGTAGTAAATCATGAGAAAGTCCACCCGCTGATCCTGAATTATACATTCAAATCTCACTCGTATTGGAAGATATTCTCAAGCATAGTTTATCATGCCTGACAGAGAGAATATGGCGAATGGAGAAACAACCTGATGAGACTGCAGAATGGTGAAGTCTGATTGGAGTCTTCACCAGTCACACAATTCCTCAAGGTCGGTTTTCCCATGACCCAAAATACAGTCCACACTTCCAGATAATTTGCCAACCACAAGCAAAATAAATCGTTCAAATTGAAGCTTCATATTTAAGCATTTCTCACATAAACAAGTCTTCAGCAGTCACCTTTCGAACCATCAAGGAAAAAGGAGACACACAGTTGTATTAATGTATGGAGTTTTAAACATTATTGAAAGTGGAGAAATTGCCCTAAGACGGAATGTGTCGGCCGGATCAGTCTGCGCGGACAGCGCAGGCTGATCTGGTCGATACATTACGCAGATGTTTAACTAATGTCTCCTTTTGCATCATGGTTTTGAAATACGTCTGCTGCAGATACTGTATTTTTTAGTACGTATTGATTACATGTACCGAGCAATAGGGTTTAAAAGGAATTTTGTAACACCACAATTTTATTTTTTTTATGTTTTTGAAAGAAAACAATTTTAGCGAATGTCTAAATAAAACAGCTATATTGTATGCTTTTAACGAATTTCCTGATACAGAAATTAGATTTACACTGTTTAAATTAGGTGCAGACAGCAAACATTCTAATTTTAAAACCGAATGCGAAATCCGTTAATAGGTGCAATTGCATCTTTGCACGATTTGTTTGAAGTAGAGCTCCATATGTTATCAATACCGGAATACGTGTTAAAAATCCACATAAATCGAGAAATAAAACATATGTTCTGTTTGTTTGGTTATCTAATATAGTTTAAGAGCCGCAAAGATTGTTGTGGTCGACACTGTAACTATTTCAGCACCAATTGCAATTTTGAGGAATGACACAAACAGTTCAGATTCAAGTGGCTCGTGACGAGCTGTCTCATCCTGAATCACCATCGTTTGACTTCTAGTTATTAAATTTATTCCAAAACTCTTTCTTCATGTATAATGGAGACGCCCTAGTTTAGACAAGGACGATTCTAGTTCAACATTTCGGTGCTAAGAGAGATAAACCATTTATGTCCCAAACAAGCAGGACAACGAATAAAGGCCTCATAATGACCTACCTTTGTATTTCTTAATTTGTTATGCAAATTTCAATGCAGTCTTGGACGTTTTATATTCCTCATATTAATTCGTGGGCTTTCGTAGTAGAACATGGCTAAAACCATTCCCTATACAGTCGGCTGTTGACGCCTTTCCAGAAGATACTTTGAAAAACATTGTAGAACATGCGGGAATTTATTTTCTCCAATTTCTACAATGTTTTCAATTCGGTATCATAATAATATAGATACTATCTAGATGTATATCTTCTTACCTACATGTTTTTAAAGCTGGCCGCTCTTAAATGTCACATCAGTTTACCCTTTCTCACATACAACGCCTTTGTAGCCAACGACTTTCAAAACAGCAATGCTTTGATGAGAGAAATATCTGTATATTAAAATGTATTTTTGTAAACAGTTGAAAACGTTGTGGCAAAAGGTGAAATTGCTCATTATGACCAATTTCTCCTTTACGGCAGTGTTTTCAAAAGTCTTAAATTCGTCTGCATACTTGTACACTATTTCTTCTTCGTTGCAATATAAATACATGGGAACATATAACCCCAACAATGCTCTTAAAACGTAGAGTATATATTCGACCAAATCAGAATTACAATCAAGCAGATGAAATGTCTAGCATAGATAAATGTCCTCAATTTCTACTGTGCACAATTAAGAGTTTCAATAAGAAAAGATGCACAATAAAACGTCTCATTAAAATCGTGTGGCTAAAAGCTTCTAAGAGCTATTTTACATTTATCTATGCTAGCCATTTCCTCTGCTTGAATCTAAAAACTCGCAACTGTGTCTAATTAAAACAATGTGGCAAGGTATGCTTGGAACTCTTTCTCACTTACACAGAATCCGCAGAAGACGACCTTGTAAACATCTAGTGAACACTATCGGTAATCCATCTTAATTAAGATAATATTATTTAATAGATATCAAAACATTTAGGCAAGATGAGATATTGTCCATATTGAGCAATGATCGTCTGCTGCAGATGCACCAATAAAGGCTTAACCCTTTCCCTCATACGAAAATTCTACAGCAGACGACTTTGAACATATTTTGTCAAAACATAGAAAATCTCTATAATTGAATGGATAATCTATGACTAAAAGTGGAAAACATTGTATCGAAAGGAGAAATTGCTCGTTTTGAGCAATTTCTTCTTTTGTCACTATGTTTTCAAAAAGCCGTCTGCTGCAGAGGCGTCAGAAAGCGTCTGTATGAGGGAAAGGATTAATATAACTCCGTATATAATTTGTGGAGCTTTTATACAAGCAACGTTCTCACTGCACTGAAAGTCGGGCTCACGTAAACACTTGATGTAAAAAACAACAAGAACAACGCAAGCAGGTGCACACATTAATGTTCCTTTAAGTTTTTAATGTTAAAAACACCGGCAATTAATCATTAATGTACAAGGCAAAGATTTGGTCCTTACGAAACAATGTTTTCGTACGATGATGAATAAGTTTCAAAGCGATAGATTTAACTGAAATACGTCAATCAAGCGAGATAATTACACTTTCTTTAGTGTATTCAAACTATAAACAGTGCACACATTTGTGTGCCGAGCCCTGGTACCTCAGTCGGTAGCGACGCGGGCTGTCAATCCAGGGGATGTGAGTTTGATTCCCAGCTCGACTAACATCCTCTCCGACGATTGACAAAATAAACGTAGACATGCGACATTTGTCTTCCACCAATAGGCTGACAGTCTCTTATGTGGAATACCGGTATGAGAAAGCCAGGAATTACATGGGTGGGTGAACTGGCCGGCGTGATACATATGACTCAAAAATTGTTGAAATGGTGTTAAACCTCAATCAATTAATTAACACATTCGTGTTTCCAGAAGCATGTTTTCAACATTAGCTGTGTAGATTCGAAGCTATTCACGCATAGCATTAGTATATATTACGCATTTACAGTGCGTACATTTGTTTACGGTTGTACGGTCGACAGCTGGTGAAATGGGCTCGATCCCAAGATAATCAAACGCGACTATTTAAGCTCCAAATTTCCATAAGTAGAGACACTTCCATGTTTTAAATCGGGTGACTGCATTTTTCATTTAAAAGTCGATCAATGCTGATTCCAGGTGAGACAGCTCGTTACGAGCTCACTCATCTGAATATGTATTGATTGCAAAAGCCTTAATACTGACATTGGCGCTGAAAGAAATTAAAACATGCATGTCGATAGCTACACATTACAGATTGGTAAAAAATAACTACAATTCCTTAAACATACGATTTAAACAGCACCGTGTAACAAAACGGAATTAAACTCTATATTTTTATTAATTGATTTGAAAAAAACCATGGCAGAATGAAAAACTGCTCATAATGAGCATTTTTTCTCAATTTGCCACTTTATTTTCTAATGTCTTCTGCAGTAGATTTGCAGTGCGGAAAGAAAAACAGTTTGATTGCTTTAACAGGACTTATTTGTTAATGATCAATGATGCGATAACTGGATAAGTTATTTCTTCCACACATTGAAAACTGCAGCAGACGATACAACATGCATCTCTTAAGGATATCATCAACCCTTTCCCACATAACAGACGCCTTCTGACGCCTTTGCAGCAGACAATAACATTTGCTCATTATGAGCAATATTTCCTCTTTGCCACATTGTTTCCAATTCTTTTCAATAATTAAACTTTCTCTTACAGAGATTTTCCATATCTTTGCTTGGATATTTTTAAAGTCGTCTGCGGCAGATTTGTTGTATGTGGGTAAGGGTTAAGAAGAGATAAGACTTTCTTGCATTATCTTTTGGCTGACTCAGGTCAAAGTAATGGTTATTTGTTATAGGTCATTATACTGACCGAAACTAAACCATTCGTTTGTTAATCCTTTCCCAAATTCAATAAATCCGCAGCAGACGTCTTTGAAATCATCTGCAAAAATATGTAAAACACATTGTGGCAAAAGAAGAAAAATGTCATTATCAGCGAATTCTCCTTTTTGCCACAATGGTTTCAAAAGACGTCTGCTGCAGGAGCATCAGCAAAACGATTCTATGTGGACAAGAGTTAAACATCTTTTAAATAATCACATTTCATTTGAAACAAGGCTACGGTTCGCAAAAAGCAAACGTATATAGCAGACACAATAGTGTAAATCTATGCCATGCTTGTATGTGACCCCCCGGGACTGCGGATTACGGGTGAGACGACGGGAAATGAAAGTAGTTTAAACCCCCCAACGTCAGAAGAAACAATCATTTCTATTTCCCACTCGGCTTAAGTCAAATCCACTTTCTTGTTTAATATCTTTCAAACGAACATTTATGGCGCATAGACCCTTCCGTATATAAAAGAAAGCGTCATCATCGAATAGAGTTGAAAACAGTGTTACCATAGCCACCAGTTGCAGGGACGTCAAAATGCGTCTACACGTGAGAAAAGGGTTCCATCGTCCCATGTACGTACCCTTTGAATAAAGATAGCTCTGAAATGAAAGCCATTATATATTATATATTATATATACTGTTTTGACTGGTATACGATAGACTCTCTTGAGATCAATCACAAATAAGTTCGTATGACAGTCTAGTATTGCCGGTATAAACAATAAACCATTCTAGGAAATTAAATAAATGCTAAAAGCAAACTTTCTTTTCTTTGAATAACTCTTAAGGTAGAGATGTAGCTAGGTTTGTGATTCATGCTGTACGCTATGCTGCGTCGATTCAGATCAACTCTTCAAGTTTTCATCTCCATCGCCGAGCATGACTGTCACTGATTTAACCTTTTCCCACATACAACAAATCTGCAGCAGACGACTTTGAAAACATAGTGACAAAAACCTGAAAATCCTCCATGAAACATGGCCTAATTATTAAATAAAACTGAAAACATTGCGGCCAAAGGTGAAATTGCTCATCATGAGCAATTTCACCTTTGGCCACAATGTTTTCAAAAGTCGTCTGCTGCTATTGCGTCACAATGCGACTTATACGCGGGACAGGTTAACGAAGACGAAGATTTAGTGCAGGAAGAACTCGTCAGGCGAAAAGGGGTCTTATGCCACGCCCCTTTAAGCATAATATTGAGGAGTGCGGAAGAGTATATTCAGACGTGGGCTACATTTCTTGCTTTTCACTATAAATTACGTCGATGACTCTTGTGAGTGTTAACTCAAAGTCGAATGGGGATATGTTGGGATTCCGCGTATACATGCGCATGTACATCTGGTTCTACAATGTTGATCCTATAGAAAGAGTCTTGGGGTAAAGGCTTCCCACCCATTACTGCAAATTTCCATTAACATTTTAAGAATATTCCTATCATTTCAATACAAAAAAACAAAAACTAAAATGAAGCATTGTCCCTTTGGAAATAAGATCTAGCCATTATCCTGGATCTATATTGTTCGCAGAGACAATACGACCCATCAGAAAACCAATATTAGAAAATTGTTGACGAGCGTAGAAAACCGTTCATTCAGACTACTAGATAAGGGGGACTTCAACGAGATATCTCTTACTACTCAACCAAACCCTATGAGACGATCTTGTTGAGTACCCACAACATAGGGTTTGAGTTCCAAATATTAAATTTAAAACGTGAACAAGTCTTCCTAACCAGAGCTCTGACATTTCATTTTCATATCCACACTTTGAGATCTGAATGTATTTTGTATGCCAGAGTATTCGCGTATGCTTCTTCTGCTTATCAGCGAACAGTGTACAACCAGATCAGACAGTGCGAAATACCCAGGTTTTTATCTAGATCTGCATTGGTCGTAAACATCCCGTGGTTGTTTTTCACACTGAGAACAATGCTAACTTAAAAAATAGACATGCATCCACATGTTACAGGGAATCGATTTCAAATGTAGGTTAATAATTTAGAGGACTTAGAGGACTTACATGTAAGTCCATAAGAATGACAGGCTACCAGCTACCTGTCAAATTAGTTGTTTTCACAGATGTGTAAGGGGCGTAGTGGCTCCCTTTAGGCACTGTAGGCACGTGCCTACACATTTTTCATCGAAATGCAACCAAAATGCAGCTGCGGCGATAGACATCTGCGTAATGTATCGACCAGATCAGCCTGCGCTGTCCGCGCAGACTGATCCGGCCGACACATTCCGTCTTAGGGGGATAGATGTATAGAGTAGTGATTCCTGAAACAGAAAATCCACAGGAGGCGAAAAGTGTATATCCGTGTAGGCCTGTGTGGCATGCTCAGGCTGATCCGGGTCGATACTTTACGCAGAGTCAACAATGTTGATTTTCTCACGAGACGGCCCACACATTGATTTTTGTAAAGCTACGCCCCTGTTTGTCTTTTAATCGATGGACCGCGTCTAGCACGTTCGTGCACCTTAATGCTTATATCTGCATACTATAGCGTTCGAATCCGCACACACTCGCCATACTCTGACGCCGGTGCTAGCTACATGTACTCTGGTCCTAGAAGCAACTTTTGACGACATTTAAAGAAGTATAGCCCCCATTAGATTCACGTTAATGTAACGTTTAACTATGTTAAACCGGACAGTCAACAAGACACGCGTGGACATAAATAATACCGATAGAAGCACCTGTTGTTCATTATCAAGAAAACGCCGTGATAAATCTGAAATAATGTTGAAAACGGCGCAAAACACTCTTCAAACAAGGTCAAAATGTTACTCCCATTTGTTCTCTCTCGAGATTTAATACTTTTTCTCCCCTAAGATACTCTCAAAGATGTCTGCCCGTAAACTATCCAATGAGATAAATGGTTACTATGTATAAAGTCGACAGATGTCTGTTATTGGTAAAATATCCGCGAGTTAAACTCAAATCGTGAGAGATATGTCATAAATGAAGATGCATTGCGTATTCATAAACTGCCTGTACTAGATCTATTACTGTCTATATAGTATATATCATAACTTAATTTCGTTTATGTCGTATTTTACTCCACAGAAATATCTGAGTCGCGTCACACGATTTCGGGTCTTAATGTAACTGCGTTACACTGGAGACTCAGATGAGCCTTTTGCAAATGCAACGTCATAAACACAAGCATTACCAACGCAACGTCATAAACACAAGCATTACCAACTCAACGTCATAAACACAAGCACTACCAACTCAACGTCATAAACACAAGCACTACCAACTCAACGTCATAAACACAAGCATTACCAACTCAACGTCATAAACACAAACATTACCAACTCAACGTCATAAACACAAGCATTACCAACTCTACGTCATAAATACAAACATTACCAACTCAACGTCATAAACACAAGCATTACCAACTCAACGTCATAAACACAAGCATTACCAACTCAACGTCATAAACACAAGCATTACCAACGCAACGTCATAAACACAAGCGTTACCAACTCAACGTCATATACACAAGCGTCACCAACTCAACGTCATAAACACAAGCGTTACCAACTCAACGTCATAAACACAAACGTTACCAACTCAACGTCATAAACACAAATGTTACCAACTCAACGTCATAAACACAAACATTACCAACTCAACGTCATAAACACAAACATTACCAACTCAACGTCATAAACACAAGCATTACCAACACTCAACGTCATAAACACAAACATTACCAACTCAACGTCATAAACACAAACGTTACCGACTCAACGTCGTAAGCACAAACGTTACCAACTCAACGTCATAAACACAAACATTACCAACTCAACGTCATAAACACAAACATTACCAACTCAACGTCATAAACACAAGCAATACCAACTCAACGTCATAAACACAAACATTACCAACTCAACGTCATAAACACAAGCATTACCAACTCAATTTGTTTAGTCATATCACGGCCGCCTGTTCACCCACCCTTGTTTTTCATAGCTTTCTGAACCCAAGTACTCAAAACAACACGAATTTCAAACGCGGCTATAAACTATGCAATGTGTATCATTGACAAAAGTATCTATCTAGCAATTACTGATTCTCGCGGGCTATTTCTATATTTGTCTGATTTAGAGGCACTAAAATGCGTGTTTATGAGGGAAAGTGTTACTTTTGAGTGTATACCCGGCACACACTACTTCATATAATTTTGACGTTCAGAAACGTTATTAGATATTTTACTGCAGCGTGATTGATTGATTGATTGGGGTTTAACGCCATTTTTAACAATTTCTCAGTTATATCACGGCCAGTTCACCTACTCATGCATTTCCTGGCTTTCTCACACCAGTACTCCACACAACAATCTTCCCAAGCAACTGGCTGCTTTTCCACATAGACTTAGCCCATTAGTGGAAGACGAATGACGCATGTCGCATTGACTTTTGTCAATCCTCGGAAAGAAAGTTGGCCGAGCCGGGATTCGAACTCACAACCCCTGGATTGACAGCTCGCGTCGCTACCGACTTACTGCAGCGTGAGAAAGATATAACGATCGAGCAATCATACCGGTTATGCTTACAAAACCTGTAGGCGAATAGTTATCTTTATCTGACTGTTCAAATGTGCAGGCTGATCTGTATCTACCAAAGTTGCAAGGATCTGAATGGCGTTGGTCCTGACTGTTAGCTTGTTTGATTTATCTTTAAATATAATTTAAATATAATTGAATCGGTCCACGAGAAACCAACATTATGGCCTCTGCGTAATGTATCGACCCTGATCAGCCTGCGCATTCCGCGCAGGCTAATCCGGGCCGACACATTCCGTCTCTGAGAGATAAAGGTGTGGAGTAATATTTCCTGAAACAGAAAACCCACAAGGGGCGAACAGTGTATGTCCGGGTGAGCCTGCGTGGTGTGCTTAGGCTGATCCGGGTCGACACTTTACGCAGAGTCAACAATTTTTGTTTTTCTCGCGGAACGGCTCATATTATACGACGGATAAACCCTTGATGAATAATGTCTGTCTTGTATGCCGTTTGGTAGATGTATCACTGTTATGTCACCCCGAAGACCAAGTTTCTATTTAAGTTAATCCTGCTCCCTTATATAACTAAAATTAGATGAACATTTTGAGGGCATGCTGACAAAATATGGAAAAATCTACAATAATTGAATATAATTGAAAACAGTATGGCAAAATGAGAAATTGCATATAATGATTAACTTTTGTAATTTGTACAAAAATACACCCCTTGAAAAGCTAACTTTTTTATCACTAGAAATAGAATAGAGAAACTATAGCTCTGAAAATTAAACAGACAATCAATTGTATAAAAACATTTTTCTAAAATATAGTCTGTAATATATATATTTATCTATTTATCCTATAAAACACAATTGCAGATATAGTCTGCAATTTATATATATTTAGAAATAGTCAAGTAACAATATTTTTATATCTCCCATCCCCCGGCCCAATTAATAGAGACACAATAAATATATGAATAATCTGCTAAAATAAAATAGCCCGTCTGCTAATTGAAAGTAAATTAAATATTGAAATAAACGATAGCTGCTCGACAAATGGCATTATTGCCGAGCGCGAGTGTAAACAACGTCATAAATCATCATCATCCCTTTAAAAGTATGTTTGCGGTCTTTTTTCAGTATATATCATCATTCAGTGAAAGCATAAATGAGTGTTATTATCATCATAAATATCATAAATATCATCTTTATTATTATTATTATTATTATTAGTGTGCGGGTACAGCAAGTTGTTGCTTATTAATTCAATACAAAGTTTAATTCATTCACAATAAACGGAATATATTAATATAAGCCAGAATAGAACAGGTTCTGGCTTTATATTACTCTTTCAGTGTCGAATTTCCTAAAGTCCATGTTCAAATCGGGCGACTGAATTACTCGTGTATCAAGAGTATCAATAGTTTCGAACTTTTTTCAAAACTAAAACGCATTTGTTTTTATGTACTAGATTAATAATACAGTGAAGATTCTTTATACCTTAAACGACTTTAAACACTGCAGCAGCAGTATTTTATTTGCTTTCTAATAATTGGATATGTTTTTAACAATATCCTGTATTTTCTTTTTCTTTAAAGAATGTTTACAGTTGCTGTAAATTGTGTTACCTATGTAAAAAAATGTATGCTACAAAAAATAAACGGGCTGTCAAGTGACAGTTTGAAAAAAACAAATGCAAACAATGCTGATTTCAGGTGAAACTGCCTTTATTCGCTTTATCAATAAAGAGCGGACTGGCCATTACAAATGTGTAAGCGTGCACCAACTGAGGGGTTCAGACAAGGACGGGTAAAACATACAGCTCTTTCTTCCCACAATATCACTCTTATAATAATCTTACTAAACCCTATGATGTGGGTACGCAAACGAATCGTGTCATTGTGACGGTTCCCTTGAGTACCCACAACGCAGTTCACTGACCAACTCACACCCGAGCCTCGTCTGTTGATTGACGCCGGAAGCACGGTTATCGCAATACTCGAGTCATGTGTTCGTTATACTCGTTAACCATTTCACACATATAGACGCTTTCTGACGCCTCTGCAGCAGACGGCTTTTTGAAAAGATAGTGACAAGAGAAGAAATTGCTTAAAACGAGCAATTTCTCCTTTTTACCAGAATGTTTTCCACTTTTTGTCATAGGTTATCCATTCAATTATAGAGATGTTCTATGTTTTGACAAAATATGTTCAAAGTCGTCTGCTGCAGAATTGTCGTATTAGGGAAAGGGTTAATCTTTTCAAATTTTAACGACATTTCAACGGACGAGTTTTGAAAACATGAGACATTGTTTAATAGTGATCAATTTTTCATGTTGCTACAATGCTTTTAACTGTAATCAATTGTAATACTTTCATTTAATGACATTTCAATTGTTTATTATCGAGGTTTCGTAATTCATCTTCTGCAGATTTGTTGTATGTTGAATAGATTTAACCCTTTCCCTCATATAGACACTTTCCGACGCCTCTAGAGAAGGCGGTTTTTTTAAAACATGGCGACAAAAGAAGAAATTGCTCAAAACGAGCAATTTCTCCTTTTGTCACCACGTTTTCAACTCTATTCAATTATTGTACTTTCATTTAAAGGGAGTTTCCAATTTGTTTCGGGTATGCTTTCAAAGTCGTCTTGTGAGATTTGTTGAATGTTGGAAAGGGTTAAAATAGCAATTTCTGCCGCTTCCATTTTATTTGAGCAACCTTCTAAACTGATACAGACGACAATAACGGAAAAGTTTGCTATCATGCATCATTTTTCACCATCGTTGGAAAAGGAGAAAGTGCTCAAAACGAGCAATATCTTATTTCCCCCACAATGTTTTCAACCCTGTATCAACATCATACATTCAATGTGTTACAGACATACATGTATAATGTATCATTTTTCGTGTGTAATCTCAAAGAAGACGACACTAAAGTATCATATAATGTAACCGATTGATTCTGTATTAAAACAAATCGGCGATATTTTGTTCACATGTGTCAACTTAGCCTAGAGAGTCTGACAGTTCTAAGAGGTATTGGCTTAAAACGCCATTCTAGACGAAACCAAGATATCAATACTTATCAAGCATAATAAATAAAACAAGAAATATGACTTTTAGTTGCGCAGTAATTTCCCTTAAGACGTTTTCGTCAAAGTTCTCATGTTTGCAAATAACCTATTTGACATAGCCGTTTGATTTAGTGGCGTTCGTTCTTTGAATTGGAATTTTACAAGCGGATTCCGAGTGTTGGGATGAAGGGTCCGCAACATAGACTTTCCCGGTTATGATTACGTCGCGTATTCTTCTAGTCCGCATACGAGACGTTTTCGCATAAAGTCAAAACATTAAAGATCTTCATTGACCTTTTCGTGATGAATTATTTTGCCACGCTAAAGTCTGATCAATTTTGCAATTCATATCTGAAATGAGATTCTCCCACGTACGTCAAATATCCAGCATAAGACTAAGAATACAAATAGAAAAAAAAATGAACACTGGCTGTAAATGAAATTTTATTCAGCGTGAGTTTGTATCGGAACGTATGTGGTGACGCAATAAATGACATAATTTCATATCAGGGCATTATAATAATTTCTTACTAGGAACTGATTACTTTTCTCATCGCCATATATTTGTATAAATCTTCATAAATTTATTAAAATGAATGTTTAATTAGCAATTCACAAAAACAATATAAACTCCTGAAATCCAGTTTGTACAGTCAGAGTTAATAGTCAAATGAGGACATACGTCAATTTTGTTTCGGTCATCCGTTGTTATTATCATATACTACGGCTAATTTGCCTTATTTTGCTTTAAATCTTCGTTAATTATGCTTCAGTGAAGTGTCTTGAGATGTCGACGTCTTAACTCGAACGCTCGTATATAGATATGTACGTCTTTGATTGTGTTGGAAGGTAACCTCTCGTCTGGGATGGATGTTAGTATGGAGTAGTGGTGCGGGGTAGTCTGGAGATACATGCTAAGGTGAACTGGCCGCCGAAATATTAACATTAATAACATTAAGGCTACACCAACTCAACTTTATTTGAGCCGCGACTATGCAATTTGGCGTTCTGTGAATACTCATGTTCATCTTGACATTCCCATCAGAGTCTCCATCGTCCGCTTATATGTTATTTAAACATACACGAGCCGTCCCGCGAAAAAACCAACATTATGGCCTCTGCGTAATGTATCGATCCTGATCAGCATGCGCGGTCCGCACAGACTGATCCGGCCCAACACATTCCGTCTCAGGGGGATAGACGGATAGAGTAATGATTCCTGAAACAGAAAATCCACAGGAAGCGAAACGTGTCTATCCGGGTAAGCCTGCGCAGCATGCATAGGCTGATCCGAGTGGATACTTTACGCAGAGTCCACCATGTTGGTTTTATCGCGGTTGCGGCGATAGACATCTGCGTAATGTATCGACCAGATCAGCCTGCGCTGTCCGCGCAGACTGATCCGGCCGACACATTCCGTCTTAGGGGAATAGAAGTATATAGTAGTGATTCCTGAAACAGAAAATCCACAGGAGGCGAAATGTGTCAGTCAGGGTTAGCCTGTGTGGCATGCTTAGGCTGATCCGGGTCGATACTTTACGCAGAGTCCACCATGTTGGTTTTATCGCGGTTGCGGCGATAGACATCTGCGTAATGTATCGACCAGATCAGCCTGCGCTGTCCGCGCAGACTGATCCGGCCGACACATTCCGTCTTAGGGGAATAGAAGTATAGAGTAGTGATTCCTGAAACAGAAAATCCACAGGAGGCGAAATGTGTCAGTCAGGGTTAGCCAGTGCGGCATGCTTAGGCTGATCCGGGTCGATACTTTACGCAGAGTCCACCATGTTGGTTTTATCGCGGGACGGCTCAAATGTTCGTATTTGTTATTTAAACATAAATTTTTATTCTGACAAAAAGCTGGACGCTTAGCCACACTAGTTTATAAGAGTCATCACGGCTATATTTCCCTTATTCATGATTCCTCGGTTAACAAATAAGTACTAGATGAGGCAATGTCCCTTGCCCAAGTTCCAGGCACTTCACCATGACCGCCGCGACTTGGGATCGAACCCGGGACACAAGGTTTCAAATCCACGAAGCTAACCACTCTGTCACGGCAAATTCTCATGAAAAGGGCTTTAAGCGTAGCGGTATTTTAGCACTACAAACAACTCATTTGTCATAGTAGGGTCGAGAAAACGTCGATGTTCATCTAGATCATAGGAAATATTCATTTATCAATGGGTCTGAGGACATCAATAAAACCGATCAGGCTCGCGTAACCAATAGCCCGATTTTCTCCCCGCTTAAGTATGTTTAAAACGTGTATCAATTCATAGCAGGATGTATTTTTCTGTAACGTGATCCACTTCAGACATAACGCGGGGAAAACATGCCAGTTTGTTCTTGCATTTATTTATGGTTGTTGAAGATCTGGACGAGTCTGCACATATGCATACTTATCGATTCGGACCATATCGTCTCACTGTTTGCAATGCGAATCTCGCTTGGTTTTTGAAGAGATTGATACCGTCGTTGCTATATATATGAGCCGTTCCACGACAAAAACCAACATTATAAACTACGTAATGTATCGACCTAGATCAGCCTGCGCAGTCCGCGCAGGATAATCCGGTCCGACACATTCCGTCTCAGCGTGATAGAGGTATAGAGTAATGATTCCTGAAACAGAAAATGCACAGGAGGCGAACAGTGTCTGCCAGGATTAGTCTGCATGGCATGCTTAGGCTGAACGGGGTCGATACTTTACGCAGTGTCCAGAATATAGGTTATCGGCTCATATATATGTGTCTATGCGTTTATAATACAAAGACGTCCATTTTAACGTTGAACCTCATTTGAGCCGTCCCACGAGAAAACCAACCCTGTGGAATCTGCGTAAAGTATCGATCCGGATCAGCCTAAGCATGCCACGCAGGCTTAACCGGACAGACACTTTTCGCCTACTGTGGATTTTCTGTTTCGGGAATCATTACTCTACACATATATCCCCCTGATACGGATAGGTCGGCCCGGAAAAGTCTTCGCGGACTGCGTAGACTGATCTGGGTCGATATATAACGCAGAGGCCATAATGATTGTTTTCTCGTGGAACAGCTCATTTGTATTTATTCAGCATCCAAGCAAATCTTTTAATCGATACAAAATTAAGCCTTGTCATGCGGTGAACCTAGTGTTATAAAACGTCTTCCTTCGTGGAGAAACTTCTGTGACGCTTTAGAGAGTATCGATTAATGGACTGATTGATTGATTGTGTGATTGATTGATTGATTGATTGGGTGATTGATTGGAGTTTAACGTCGTTTTCAACTACTTTTCATATGGTAAATCTTTAAAAATGAATGTAAAATCATGGAATAGATTTAGAAATGTTGTGGTAAAAAGAGAAATCAGAATAATTTCTTGTTTTGTCACAATGTTTTCAAAAGTCGTCTGTTACAGATGCGACAAATTACGTCTGCAAGTAGGAAATAATTGAATCTATCTAAAATAAATTCAGTCGACATTTTGTTTATTAAGTTCGAAACTGTAAACTATTTGATCATTATTTCTCTCAAATAGACCACTTTAATTGGCTTTGTTAAAAAGTCTTTACCATATACAGCATGTAAGGAGATAAAGATCATCTAAAGAATAAGTTCTGAGGTAAGGTAGCTCAGTCGGTAACGACGCGGGCTGTCAATCCAGCGGTCGTGAGTTCGAACCCCAGATCGGCCAAAATTCTTTCCGACGTTTGGTATAATTCAATGGGACAAGCATCATTCGTTTACCACCTATATATTGGCAAACAGAATATGTGGAAAAGCAGCGACTTGCTTGGAAAGATTGTTGTGTGGAGTACTGCGAGAAAACACTTGAGTAGGTTAACTGGTCGCCCTGATATGTTTGCGTTAACCCTTTCCCTCATATATACGCTTTCTGGCGCCTCTGCAGCAGACGGATTTTTGAAAACCATAGTGACAAAAGAAGAAATTGCTCAAAACGAGCAATTTCTCCTTTTGCCACAATGTTTTCCACTTTTAGTCATAGATTATCCATTCAATTATAGAGATTTTCTATTTTTTGACAAAATATGTTCAAAGTCGTCTGCTGCAGAATTGCCGTATGAGGGAAAGTAGTAAACTCCAATCAATTACATGAAGTAATACGCGATTACCCTTACAACTGGTTTAACTTAACCCATGAACCAATTGCGAATAAATCTTATAAAGATAGCACGTCAATTAATTCCTGAATCAAATTGTTTGTATTCAACACTTGTAATCCTTAAAGGATTATATCTTCATTAAAAATGATTAACAGCTGCATTTTCTTGTCAGAAAGACGTGCGTTTTAAAACCAACATAAACCTAGTATTTTGTTAGTTTTTTAGAGTCAAGGCCATTATTTACGTTTTAACAAAGAATACAGATTCAGGTGAGTGAGCTCCTATCCAGGTGTCTCACTTGAAATCAGCATTGCTTGACTTTTAGTAAACAGAATATTTCAAAATACTTCTAACATGAAAAGTGGAGTCACCCGATGTTGAACATGGAAGATTCTACCTTGGGGAATGCGGCGCTGAAAGGGTAAACGTTACATCAGCGGAAAGAGGTAAAGTTCCTTTAATTATTGGTATATTGCTTTTAATCAGCGAGAACTTGCCTCATATTTCTCTAGCTTTATTGACCAATGGATCGTTCGATCTCTTGGACAAATATAACCGTGACACATATCAACGTACTTTGAGGGGGTTTACTTGTACGATGAAGCCGATTATCCTGTATATACACGCTGACTGATCAGCGTCTGCGAGGTTAGCTTATAGTCTAATTGTCATTCCAAAGGCCCCTGCGTATAAGATACCTGAGTCCCTTTTGGAAGCTTGATTAAAACCATCGGAAGTAGACGATCAACGCGTTAATCGTACGAGTTTAGTTTTTGAGTGTAGCAGTTCACAAACAATACTGCGTCAATTGCTCAGAAACAAATCGCCCTTGAAGCGTGTCCTTTAAATAATCTGACCTAGTTTGATGACAATATTCCGTCATTCTCTTACCTTTAACTCTGTTTGTTGTTAGTATACCTTTCTCGCTAGCAGACACATTTAACGTATCGTCTGCAAACGGCTTCAGAAAATAGTATGACCAAAAGGAAACACTACTCATGATAAGCAATTTCTTCCTTTAACCACAACGTGTTCAACTTATATTCAACAAGTATTTTAGAAGAAGAAGTAGTCAATTATAGATAGTTTTAATATCTTTGTCCAGATAGTTTCAAATACGTCTGCTGCAGATTTTGTTGTATATGGGAAAGAGGGGAATGGGGGAAATGAGTTAAGGGAAAAGCCTACATACACTAATGGAATCTGAAAGAATTAAGATAACCGAAGTAATTAATACATTAGAGCATGTGGACTTATTTTTCTCTTCAATACGATAGGAAAAGATTGGAAAACCAATAAATTACTACTAAATACATCTATTTAAACACAGTTAATCTATTTCTACTTTTTATATCCTTAAAACCTGTAGAATCGGAAAGAGTGGAGTAATTTATTGTATTAAACCCTTTTCCCATATATACAAAAATATGTAACAGACGACTTTGAATACATAGTGACAAAAACCTGAATAATCTCCATAAAATATAGCTTAATTGTTAAATAAAGTTGAAAACATTGTGGCCATAGGTGAAATTGCTCATGATGAGCAATTTCACCTTTGGTCACAATGTTTTCATAATTTGTCTGCTGCCATTGCGTCAAAATAAGTGGGAAAGGGTTAATGTTTTGATTGATTGGCAGTACCGCCGTTCTTAACAGTTTTTCATCATGAGCAATTAGCTTAATTGTTAAATAAAGTTGAAAACATTTGGTCACAATGTTTTCTAAAGTCGTCTGCTGCTATTGCGTCAAATAAAAACATTGTGACACAATGAGAAATTGCTCAAAATTATAATTTTTTCCTTTTGTCAAAATTTGTTCAGCTCTATTCCATCATTATACTTTCAGAAATATATATTTTTCCGATTTTTCTTTCAAAGATGCTTTTAAATTCGTCTGCTGCAGATATGATGTATGTGGGAGAATTAAGAAACGAGTTATAACAGAACAGATGAACAGAACATAAGTTTATTGATTTGATCTAAAATACAGATCATCATCGTACAAACATATTAACCCTTTCCCTCATACGACAATTCTGCAGCAGACGACTTTAAACATATTATTCAAAAAATGGAAAATCTCTATTACTGAATGGATAACCTATGACTAAAAGTAGTAAACATTGTGGCAAAAGGAGAAATTACTCGTTCTGAGCAATTTCTTCTTTAGTCACTATGTTTTCAAAAAGCCGTCTGCTGCAGAGGCGTCAGAAAGCGTCTATGTGAGGGAAAGGGTTAACAAACGTGAATGTGTAAAAAAAAGAAGAAAATTACAGAACACAAACAGTAAATATTAACGGTGTTTCGTAACACTTTAACAAGGTACGCTATACTAATTATTAAGTGAACAACGCAAAGCAAGTGCTTCGTTAACATATTTTCCTAGGTTTTTGATAATATACTTGTTTAAAGATTACATCAGTTCGATAAATTTATGAACACTTGGTCTTTTCTTTTAGAAATATGGCTTAATGAAACGCTTTCTAAAATGTAAGTAAAAAATTGGAAAAATTAAAACAAGATGAAAATCATCTTCAATATCAGTTGTGTTACATAGTAAACAACGGTGGTGCCTATCAAAGTGTTATAGGGAGCCTGTAAGAAACGCGTTATAACGTCTAACGCTGTCCTCGAATGAACTGTGTAATTATCTGACACGCTCTATAATTAGATTCATCGCTTTCTGCTAAGCAATTAATTGACCTTTTACAGCTCATAGACACAGACGACTTTTGACACCTTTCCAGAAAATCATGTTTGAAAACAGCGCATTTCCCCCCAATATGAATTATGTTTACAGCCTGGTATTTACTTCATGTAAACATATATAATAATTACCTCATATCACGTTTAACATGTGCTGAGTGTATGTATTAAACTTATTAAACGAAAAGAGTAAAATTACCCCGCGGTGAGAACTATTTACTTCACTCTCTTGGACACAAAGATCTTCATCATAAGCACTTTTCATTTTGCCATAACGTTTTCATCTATATTCAATAATTATATTTCCATTTATAAAGATTTTCATAATTTGCTTAGATGTCTTCAAAGTCGTCTGCTGCAGATGCACAATAACGTGTCTGTATGTGGGAAAGAGATCCCAAATCAATGGAAACAACGTCTGCTGCAGATGCACAAGAAAGTGCCTGTGATCGCAAATCAATAGAAACAACGTCTGCTATAGATGCACAAGAAAGTGTCTGTATGTGGGAAAGAGATCTAAAATCAATAGAAACAACGCCTACATTATTTCCACTTGATTCATCACCTTTTGCAAATAGTATCAATGTAACAATTATTCTAAGCGTTTAATTTTACGCCAAGAAATAGGGAGTTAGTTCCTATAACTCTCTACCCCCAAGAAAACCAACAAGACTGAAACAGACGTCATATAAATACATCTAAGTAAACATAAATATGACAGAACAACGAGTGATTATTTAACAGAGTTGAAAAACATTTTGGCAACAGGATAACTTGCTCACTTTAAGCAATTTCTCCTTTTGTCGCAATATTTTTCGGCTTCAGAGATTGCATCCAAAAACGTCTGCAAATGGAGCCTGATTAAACAACATTATTTCCAAACTCTGACCAGACTGTGCAGAGTAGCATGCTCAGTGAACTTGATATTTACAGGTCGCCTTATACCGGTCGGTAATCACGTGACGTGTAGCCGCCCATCCATATTTCCGTGCAACTTTTGATTTATGCTAAAATCGGGAATTTTCTCGAGGAAATTCCATGAGACCCACCAAAGCGTCGTCAAGAACATTAGCAACTTCCTGGTTCCCCGCACAGAGGGTATTTTATGACCATACGAACGCACTCCTGGGAACGATTAGAAGAAATTCGGTACATGTAGGGTACCGTGAGCTTCTCGTGTCTCGTGACAGGAAGTAACATACATAAATTGTATGAAAAAGACAGAACCAATATCATTTGTTCAAGAAAGTTATGTTTATTAACCCTTTTCCATATGCAGACACATTGGGACGTCTATGTAACAAACGACATTTGAAAACTGCGTGACAAAATGTGAAATTGTTCATGATGAGCATCTTTTTTCGATTTGTCACATTATTTAAAACGTGTTATGGCAGAAGACTATACAAATATCAATTTGATGAATTAAACAGTTAAAAACTAATTTCCTGTGTGACGTGAAAGTGTTGGCGTAAATGACAAAAAAAAAGAACATGTTAATGAATTATGACATGACAGGCGCGTAATTTGAATTTATGTTTACAACTTTTTTAGTGCGCATGTTTTAATTGAAACACAGGAACATCAACGACAAAACTTAATCTCATTCACACAACACGTGCCATAACGCGGGCACTACACATTGAAACGAGCGGTGCTCCGTGAAAACCAATCTTAACGTAATTTATACACATGTGAAAAAAGACCTTTCCGTCCCAACCATGCTGACAAATATCAAACATGGATACTCATTGATATGCTATTCATTAAACCTTCTACGGCTCATTGGCGAACACTGCAGGCCCAGGTCAAGCGCTGGCTTATCTGCATCTATGTAATGGTCGCAATACCTTGAGATTAGTTTTCACATTGTATCTCATCCCTTAACCCTTTCCCT